>CM048827.1:10512646-11052736 GCA_026586065.1 Dioscorea zingiberensis | reverse complement strand
CTTCAAAAAGTTGTGTCACAGCTTTTTGAGCAAGTGGATTTTGTAGAGGATGTTAGGGCATGATTTTTTGAACAACCAGCCATACAACACCACATAGGAAACCCTAGGTAGAGGAATCACCCTAGAATTTTCATGCGAGCTGCACGGAGAGGAATCAAGAGGCAATACCCAGAGGCCAAATTAACCACCCAGGGCTTCCAACATTTAAGACAAGGAGAAAAAGGTATCAATTTTTGAGAGCATGGTTCGATAATACATCTGTCCAATACTTGAGCATCCTGCGTTATGAGTAACTGATAAGGAGCCAATAGGTGTCACTATAGAATCTTGAGCATCAAGTTGCGAAATGTCCAAATCTCGACTTAAAGGCTGGTAGGTGCTCTCCAAAGCAACACGAAGTCAACCAAAGAGAATCATGGAAGCCATCACTCTTAGAAGTGGGATTGAGTTGTCCTCACCTCAAACCAAAGTTGAGAGGATATACCGGCCAAGGAGGATGAGATCGAAAAAATCGGCGAAAAGGAGTTGGATGTGTCAGAGAATTCAACTTACGACAAAGAGAAGGAAGCATGGCCAACTACGAGGTACCAACCAAAGTTACCCTACCGAGGCCAAGGCGGAAAGGATCTACAAGATGAGAAGTGTAGGAAGTTCATGGAGGTGTTTATGGCATTTGCATATTAATGTCCGTTTGTAGAAAGCACTTTTACGGATGCCACAATATGCCAAGTTTTGAAGGGCTGCTCACAAATAAGAGGAATTTGGAAGTAATTATCTAAGGGAGCGTTAAGAGAGGAATGCTTAGTTATTCTCTCCAACAAGCTTCCAAAAAGGGAAAAGGGCCTAGGGAATTATATAATTCCCTAAGCTATTAGAGAATGGTGGATAAGAAACCTTTAAGCTAATATTGGGCGATTGTTAACCTAATTGATACAAGATACTCCAAAGTTAGGGCTTGGAGTGACCAAGCCAACCAAGGTGATACTCAAGATAGTCAATAGATCAATTATACTCTCAAAGCATTGTTGAAGATGTATTGGTAAAGGTGGATAATTCATTTTCCAGTGGACTTCATTATCTTTGATTTGGATGATCAAGTGGAGGTGCCCGCATCCTTGGGAGACCATTTCATTAGCTACAAAAGCATTATTTGACATCAAGGATGGGCGGATGACTATGAGGGTTGGGGAGGATGAAGTCACTTTTAAACTTAAAAAAGTCATGCGATACCCGATAGAGTTTAATGATCTTGTTATTTTATTGACCGCATTGACGATTGTGTTTCTGATTTTGTGCAAGATCAACTAGTGGGGGATGAATTAGAGAGTCTCTTCGAGAATGAACCACCATCCTTGGAGGACATAAAACAAGTGAAAAACCCCGGTCAAGCATAACTTAGTTCCTCCATGAGAAAAAAGGAATAAGCAATGGCAGAAGTTTAAAATAAGGGAAAAGACAACATCACTATCAGGCTCACTCGAGTGCCAATCCAGTGTGTGTGAATTTATTTTGTATCTAATTATGCAGGTAGTGGGCGGTGTATCTCCCGACAGACAAACTGAGATGTTCAACTTATTTAAGCCGCCTTGAGAACCACAAGTATGTTAAGCTAGTGACGTAAAACAAGCCCTTCTTGGGAGGTAACCCAAGCTCGGTTAGCTTTCTAGTTAGTCTTTCGTTAGTGATTTTAGTTTAGCTTAGTTTCTATTTTAGAATCTAGGTACACATTAGTGGTGACTTCTACTCTTTGATGATGTTATCGATGTTTTCCAAGTGCCTAACTATCAATGTTTAGCCTTTAGAGTCAATATCACACAGGTTCATATGAAAACAAGGTGAAGATTACGCTCACAGAAAATTAAGAGAGATACACGGGCATCTGCAGGGCCGTGCTCCAGGCCGTAAAACTCTGTGTATTTGACAATATACGCAGTGTGGACAGAACATGCCCGTGCTCACAAGTGGGCTTGAGATGCACGAGCATGCAATTTAAGCACGGGAATGTACTGCATAAATTCGTGAAACATATCTATAGTTTCTTGAAGCATGAAGTAGAAATCTTGGTCAAGCTTGATCTAGAGCATAGATAACTTGAGGTCTACCGCATGATAAGCGATCGGGTGATCATGGTGATCACACAACACTCTCTTCGGATTAGGGTAAAACCTAATAGTGGGAACCACAACACACTAATAATAATAATAATCTAGTCGTATGGCGAACTCGTTGTACAACACTAGGGTTTGATTGTACGAGAGATCGGGGTCAAACAAATTTAGGGTTCTCCATGGTCCAGGAATACATCAACTAGATAGCCTGTATTATCAAACTAGTCCACAAAATATTCTTAAGGGGATAGAGATCCGGGGTGCCATGTCCTCTTGACTGATAACCCTAGATTTGCCAATTGTTCACTTTAGTCTTAGTTCTTTTTTAGATTAATTAGTTAGGATCACAAAAACAACAAAACTATTTTAGGCTAGATAATAGAAGATCAATTAGTCTAGCTCTATCGTTCTCTATGGATTTGACTACCCTACACTCAGGGTACTTTACTAGTTGAGAGACCTCGTATACTTGCGGATGAGCAACACTCATCAGCGTCTCTCCTGAGGGAGGTCGCATCCTTGAAATACATCCTACACTGTCAGAAAGGTATGACGCGTCGCTCCCTTGGGAGGTCATGTCTTTGAATTGCAAGCTGCTCAATTCCTTAGTCAGGATGCATCCTTCCTTAGGAAGGTCACATCGCAAACTTATATACTCATTGTACACCATAGATATGAATCTAATTGCTCGATTAGATCATTAAGCCCCTCAATGTCACTCTATAAGAATTTGGCGCTTCCTATATAAAGATGAGCACCCACAAACACATATTGCACAATAATCCTCTACATGACAATCCTTGTTTCTACACTAGGAAAGTAAAAAGTGCTCAAACAAACTATCCTACATAGATCAAAACAAACTAATCCTAAAACCTAAAACCCTAAGGAGGTGCAATGCAACCAAGCCCTAAAATGCATGAGCTCCTACACTATGATAAAAACACTCAAGTTCAAAACTTTATTGACTTAGGTTGCCTCCCAAGAAGCGCTAGATTAAATTCCCTAGCTAGACTCTAGAAACCCCCTCCTTTGTGAAATGGCGAAGGGTAGGCTGCCTATCACTATACTTCAAATTTGCTAGAAGTGGCTGAACTAGTCCTATTCCATTGGGATTCCACACAATCCAAAGGATCCTTAGGCGACCTTGGTTCATAATGCCGCCATACTACACGGGGCATAATCGTTGTCTTGAATACAGCCTCTGTAGGAGGGCTACAAATGTTATTAAGACAAGGTTGTTGACAAGGATCCAAGACCTCAATAGTCATAACAATCGAGATCCATAGTAGAAGAGGAAGTAGCCGAATCATGGGGAGTAAATGGTGGGTATGACAGATATTCATCTCCCCATGTTTCAAGATGAGTTGCCCTGTCTCCATCTCAATAATGGCCGTATCAGTAGCCAGAAGGGATCGCCCGAAAATGATCAACACTTTCTTATCCTCCTCAAAGTCAAGGATAATGAAATTTGTCTGATAGATGACGTTATCTACCATAACCAAGACATCCTATACCACACCCTTTGGGTGTGCAATTGTCTAGAGTGATGTTGGTTGGTTTGGATTTGATGAGTCCTAACTTCTCATATATTGGCAGTGACATTAAATTTACACTCATACCTAAGTCACATAGAGCTCTTCCTATAAAATTTTGTCTAATAATACAAGGAAAAGTGAAGCTCCATGGGTCTTTCAATTTGGGAGGAAGCCACCTTCCCATGATGGCACTACACTCCTTAGTAAAGTAAAGGACCGTTTCATACTCACCTATTTTACCCTGCTTTGAAAGAAAGTCCTTCATGAATTTGGCATAATTAATCATATGTTCAAGGGCCTTGGCTAAGCGAATATTGATGTGCAATTTTTTAAACCCCTTGGGAAGCCCTTCAAATTGCATATCTAGCATTTGATCCTTAAGTCTTTAAGGGTACAAAGAAGGTGGTAAGTTAATAGTAGGTCTAACTATCTTTGTAAGCCCCTTAGAGCTAGGATGTTCAGCAGTGTGACTAGGTTAAACTTTCTCTTGGTATGGTTCCTCTAGATTCCTACCACTATGCGGTTAAAGAGGCTTTCAAATACTCTGGCCATCCTTGCGAAGATTGATTTGGTGCCACTTTCGAGAGGACCCGGCACACCAATTTCTAAATTTTGCCCCTATTTGCCCAATTGTGTTTTCTAAATTCTTTATAGAGGTCGTAGTTCCTTGCAATGTTTCCTCCAAACTAGGTCTATGCTCTAGGAGCCTACTAGATGTGGGTCCACTGTTGCTCATATCCTTGTGAAGGACCTTGGCTATAGGAGTTCAAGGTTATTGCGGCAATTGGAGTTTCATCTCATAGGGGATTGTTATTGGAACCACGATTAGCATTCTCGATGGCATTAACTTCCTCTTGAGCCAAGTTGGGGGTATGTTGTGACACTTCAACAATTTGTCCAGACTTTGAAGGCATTGTATTCACAAAACATGTCATTTTGTCAACCTTTTTCACCAAGTACATTGGTTTGAAGGTCTTAGAGTGAGTCGAGTCCTACACCTCCGACTACCGTCATGGTACCGAGCCTATCGGTGAGTGATAGTTGTTTGATGCCATGCTATTAATTTGTCACCCTCATCAATAGATTTGGAGTTAAATGCTCCACTTCGTAGTTGTGTCAAGCATGGCTCGAATGAAGCTGCACAACCCGTTATAAAATGTGGACATTAATATATAGCGGCGATGCCATGATAAGGGCACTTACATTGCATCTCCTTGAAGTGCTCCAGCAGCTTCACTAAAGGGCCTGGGACTCTTGTTGAGTAAATGCCATAATGAGACTTCTAAAGAGTGTGGTCTTAGAATGTGGGAAAAACTTGTTTAAAAATTTATGCATGAGATTCTCCCAAGTTGCAATAGAGTTGGGAGGTTGAGAGTAAAACAAGTTTTTTCGCTTTGTCCCTCAAAGAGAAAGTGGAAAGCCTAAGACACACTAAATCCTTTGGAATATTGTTTATCATAACAGTGTCACTAATCTCTTGAAAGCTTCTAATATGCCTATTAAGATCTTCATTCGGAAGGCCACAAAATTGTTCGCATTTTGTAGGATCTAAATGATTGAGGGCTTAATTTCAAATAAAGTCATTGGACCTTCCGGTCGCTTAATACATGAATCCAATCCCTGAGAGGAGGGAATTGCATACTCATACATGGGGCGTTATCTTCAAAACCATCCATGTTGTTCGAGGAGGAGCTAAGAATGTCATCTTCCTTCTTTTTCTCTTTCCTAAGCCTTCGATAACTTCATTCGATCTCTCTATAGAAAGGCTAAAGGTCACTATCGCTCATGCAAAAGCACAAGTCGGGCGAGAGACGTAATGAAAGAAAGAATGTCTCTACTATTTAAAAAAAAATAAAACAAAATTAGATATTCTTAAATCAAAGCAAATAACCAAGCAAAGAAAGAAAGCAAGATAAGAACAATATATTCACATGTAAGATAGATACTCACAAAACAAAATCAAAAACAAAAATCTTTGAAGTAAAGTACAATCCCTTTAGGCTAGAGTCAACTAGACCCTAACCACTTCCCGACAACGGCGCCTAAAACTTTGTTGGCGTGTATACATACTCCACCTAAGTGCACGTGTCATCAAAATAATAAAATAATGGCAAGAACCGGTGGAATCCATAGGGATTAGGACACTATTAGACTAAAACCTACTAAGGTACCTTACTACTTTAGTTGATGAAATCAAGAGTTGGTAGAGTTAACTACTCACAAGATCAAGTGAATAACGGAGAGAATAAGAATGGGGAAGACAATCAGTGATAATAATCTAGGGTTGCATGATGTTCAGGAATGATAAGGATTTTCTCTTGTGATTAGCGGTGGTTTGTTGGGTTGGTCCACAATGGTTACTCAGTGACATATATACTAGGGACTTCGTATGCATGGAGCGTAGATGCTAATTCCTCATTCGTAAGGAATATGCTTACGGTCTCCACCACATATGCCTATGGAATGAAGTGAGACATTACAGGACCTAGGTAGTGTCCTGACCATGGATAACCCACGACATAATCATATGCCTCGACAGATGCCGGTCTTTCACACCGACCTTCCACCTTGCGATGCATAGTCCGTCTACACTAACAATCATTTGATATTAAGCCTAAGATATGTCATCGCCTTTTGCATCGATGATTAATTAGATTCATACAAAGGTTAGAGCAACTAGATTTTGGTCATTATTTTCCAACTAATGGTTGAAAAAGGACTATGCCACAAGCAGAAAAGATAATCTAGGTTTTCATGCCCAACTCATCACATAACCCAAGAACAAAGCTCTAGACAAAAATCATGATGCTCATACCATTAAGTTCAAAGCATTCATATAAATAAAAATTCATGTTCAACAATAGAAGACAAAGAGAAAGACAAATGATACTGAATGATGATGCAGATCTTTGTCCTTAGGAAATCTTCCCTCTTAACGAAGTGCTCTAGCCCTCCAGATCATCGGTTATCCCCTTTAGTGAAGCCCACCGAATGCCCTTGAGTTGTCGACTTTTTGGTTGTAGCCATGATCACTTCTTAGAAACCAAGATGAGAAAATTAGAAACCCTAGGACCCTTTTTATAGCGCGACCGGTAGCGTTCCAAAATGACATCACGGGTTATATGCGTGTTATTAATCAATGCGTGCATCTCAAGGGAAGGTCCCATCACTAAATCTCTGTTGTTTGAGAAATAAAGTCAAGATGCATCCTTTGTGAGGAAGGATCGTTACTCAAGCTTCGACCTTCTCTGCAACAAAGTTGTGGCGTCTCCTTCTCTTAGGAAGGATGTGCCTTTCAACATATTTATTGACCTCCCTAATTGAAGCCGTGCTCGATGCGTTGGCTTGTTTAGTTTTTCACTCCTTGGTTTTGTCCTTACGGTTCATCATGAGAGGCCATGAAGTGATCTTTCCTGCATTAAACATAAAATCACGCGAGGTTAGTGCCTATAACTAACAAAATCATGCAAAATTCACATAGCTTCCGAGTAGCTACCACAAGGTTTATGATTTATAAGAATTATGACTAAAGATGCACAATTCTCACTATAAACTCACATATTCAACCCCTATAAACATTAAGCACATCCTCTCTAAATATATATTTATCTTAGGCTAACACTTACGAATCCCAAATTTCGGCTGCTGGCAATTTCATAATACTTGATTACATAATCGATTGGAAAGGCATATAAGTAAATGGTACTTACGGTAATAGTTTATTTCTTTAGGAATCCTATTGGGTTTAATTGAGGTATGAGACTAATTAGAGGTTTAGATGGAGAGTTAGAAAAGCCCATTAGGGCCAAAGTCATTTGAGTCAAAATCAGGCTTGTTCCTAAGAGTAGAGTCTAGATCCTAGGTTGTTTTGGTAAAATTTTTCTTGAGCTTGCAATCTCTTAAACAAGATCTTCCAATCAAATATTTTTGAGTTTTGCAAGATAAAAGGTGGTTCAGGAAAACATGGATTGTGATTTGTGGGAGAGAAACAAGTAGGTTTGTAAACTAGCGGTCAAGTAATCAAATAAGTAGATAAGTTACAACTAGAAAACTACAATTAAATATTAAAGATGACAAATGAATTTAAAAGTTATAATTAAAGAAATCTAAATAAGAATTTCAGTTAGGTGAAGTAAATTAAGCATTTAATTTCAGAGACTTGTTGTGTATTAGAAGAAATTAGTAGAAAAATAACAGTAAATTCAATGCAAAACAGTATATTAACAAGACTACATAATAGTATAGTGATTGATAGTGTTGATTTATTGTTGTTGATAATACTAATTAACATGAAATCAATATAAATCAGTGGTGAATAAAATTGCAAATTTTATCAAATTCTAAATCAATTGATAGCTATTATAGGGTTTTAAATTAAAAAAGGGTGTGGGTTGCGATAGGATTTAGTATGCTTTTAGATTTTTAGAAATGGTACATCAATGGCTAAAACACTAAGGATTAAATTAAATTCATGGAATAAAAAAATAAGGATTAAATTCATATTATAAAATTCATTGATGTAAAGGGTTGTACTTTGGTGATGCAATTTTTCTATTTTTTTGGTACAACAAGCTAGAATTAGTTAACATTGGAAAACTTCCTCATCTAAATATGACACACTAATATACTTGGGACATTGTTTTTTCCTCTTTGTACAATACTTCCATACCCTTCCTTCTTGCTTACATAGCTAATCTATTTGTTATTCGGTGTTGTATTATCTCGGGATTCTCCAAACTTACAGGTTTAGCTTTTAATCATCTCCAGGACATTAGATTTCATTATCATCATATCACTTCTCGAACTTAGACTTAGACTAAGTCCTTGTAGTGCTTCTAAAATGTAGTGGTTATTCACTGAGAATGTGGGGTTTATCTCCCGCCCTTTTGGATTATCAATTTGAACCCCTCCTTGATTGCTTCCCTTCTCCCTTTCAAAGCTTACTCTAATATATGAATGGTTTTAGCCTCTGTGAATAAAACAACCTTGTCTTAGTCATTTACAACAAAGCCAATCACCTGCGTTGGTTCCACTGTTTCCATGAGCCATCCATGAACAACATGTGGTTGTGCTTTTTCATATTCCACCATATTTCCTTCTTCTCCCATATTTTGCTCAATATATACTCTACTCACTATGAATGCACTCCAAGCGCCATCACTATAGCCTTGTAGTTCTTGCCATTCTATAATATGAATACAATTCCCTATGGCTGAATATGTGATTAGACGAAGCCCTCCATATCTACCATAGAACATTAGGATTAAGGACTTTTTCCTCTTTAGTTAATCTTAGGAATAACCTCCAATTTCACATTTCCTTCCATCCTATCTATTGCTCTTCCTGCTTCCCTTGTCTACAAGCTTTATATACTATTGCAGATTAAGACTTACCATGTTTTCTAGGGAGACATCTCCATTAACTCTTACTTTCATCACGGTCTAAGAATATATCAATTAGATAGCTAATATTAGGAAATTAGTCGAGTGAGGGATTCCTAGGGGGATAGAGGTCCATGGTGTCATAACCTCTGAATTGAATTACCCAAGATTTGCTAATGATTCACTTTAGTTCTTCTTTATATTTCTTAGTTAGGATTAGATCAACACCCATATTTTTAGGCAAGTTAATAGAAGGCGACTTTGAACTAGTAGAGCCGGTCCCTATGGATTCGACTACCCTACCCTTGTGGTACTATATCACTTAATCGACCCCATGCACTTATGGGAGAGAAATACCAAATCAATAATCATAAGGTGGCCATAGGGATTTCTCTCTAGTGTAGTGTTGCTAATTCTGAGGCAGCTACTATATTATCAAGATGCAACTTTCAAGAATAAAGACATTATGTTCTCTACCTATTATTTTTTGTAGAGACAATCCTAACCACATTTGGCCATAATCTTAGTTATAATTTTATAGTTGACATTATATAACAAAATGGGCTTGTAATCGTTAGCTTTTACACAAAGGGTTATCATTTTTATAGGGTTTGACATATATGTGTTTGATTCTAACTCTTTGGTAGTATACCACTTTCAAGAAAAATGCGTTATTGCAATAGACATAAAACTCCCTTATATATCATTCTAAAAAGTTAAAAAAATCATCATTCAAATAATTTCACAAGTTAGAATCTTCAAGCCTAAGAAGATGTGCTCAAATACTACCCTAAAAGTCGATTTCTCCGTTTAGTGAAGGTTACGGCTGACTCTTGGCCTAGTAGGATATAGTTAACCACTGGATTGATGGTAAATCCTCCTCTGCTCATATTGGCGAGAGAGAGAGATCAAATGTCACACAAGAGCAGGGTTAAAGATAGAGATGAAGATGTAGAGAGTCGGATGATGGTTGGAAGAAGAAATTTTCTTTTTATATAGATATTAGAGTGTTAAGGGATAAAATTTGAAAGCTTTGCGTGGCATCACGGGTGATGGTGAGATCAAGGACCATTTGAGATCTTCGATTCCCTCTACAGGGAAGCGCATGGAGATTCCGATCATGATAGACTGACATGAAGATATCCCGCATTCTGAGGCAGGGGACATCCCTATAGAAGTCTGGCCTGGCCCCGTATAGCACAAGCCGCTGGCAAAGTGAGGTGTGGACCTCCCAACAAAAGCCTAGCCACTAGACCATACAAAGGTACCCTTGGACCTTTGGGGAGGCGGGGCCTCTCGGTTATAACGAGGATAGCTCCCTCCTCCTCATCTCAATCTCTTGATCTTACACAACCTCGACCAACCTAACTTGAAGCGTTGAGAGTTTGGGGAAGGAGCACACGGACTTTTATTTCTTTACGGGATAGAGTGAAGCCAACCCAGCGGGACCACCTCTATGCCTCTTTACCATCAGGGAGCCTCCATTCGTGGAAAGCTCACATCCTTTGCTTCATCTACGTCCACATTCCTTCTCTCTCATTTGATATCTTAATGAAAAAGAGGTCCTCTCAGCCGTGACTGATGCGATGCAACCACAAGTATACGGGCCATAACAAGAAATAGAGTAGACTTGAAAGTCGGATTATCAATCCTCAGGGAGATGGAAGTACTAGTACCCACTATTCATCTACTACCTAGTCTACCCAAAGGTGGTTGATTATGCTAATTATAAACTAATCAATTGAAAACACAAACAATGGAATGGAGTTGCTCTTAAGGTCAAACAATCATAAAAGGGGAATGCTCGGACAATTGAATCCCTCTTGGACTTCTAATAGATGAATGGTACTCTCTATCTTGACATTTGGTTGATCCTTGGCGAAGGGTTCCTATAGTGCTTTCGCTCCCTCTCTCAAGGCGAGTTACTAATCCTAGTGCCCTTACCGATGATGTTCTAGGGAACCTAATTCTTGGAGGGATTATGGGAATAATACATCTAAAGGACTCGCTCTCCTTAGTATCCGGGTTCTGGTATACTCACAATCCCCTCTATTTGAGATGGTCTACACACGGGGAGACATTCGCTTCTTCCCCCATATGGACTATGAAAATCCCTCGAGCTCTCCCAGCGTGGGGATTAACACATTAAAACATCCAATAGACTCAATGAGATTCAACCAAACAATCAAAGATAGAGAGATAACATTAATTAAAACATGTCCAAGGGTTCATCAATCATCCAAGCATCTACATGATTAGCCCTTCATGAAAGATGGGCAACAATACAAAACCGAGATGAAAGCAAACAAAGAAATCATAATGAATGACATTAATAGATATGCAGTTGGTAAGCTTCCTTGATCCTTTTCCAATGATTCCCATTCTTCTTGCTCCAATAGCTTCAAGATAACAATCTCAAGCTTTCCCCAAGATTAGACTTTCTCCCCAATGACTTTCTCTTCCCTAAACCCTCATTAGTGGCTTTTATACCTCTAGGATTTTGGTGGTGAGATTTACCAATTTGCCCCTTCTAAAATTACGAATTTGAGATTTACAGCGTCACGGGCCCATTATCTGGCGTATATTATACTTGTATCACGGGCGACCACCTCCATACAACCTATCATCTGCATACGTATATCAGCCCGTATACGGGCCAACCGCCTCCATACAACCTATCATATGGGTCTTATACATGCCCGTATGGGCCCTTCGGGGTGCTCTGAGGTCCCGGTTTCTCTCTAAATGCTTTCTTTCTTCCGGGGTCCTTGTACTCTCCCATTTTTATCAGAATAAATACATTTTAAGTATACGGTAGGTGAAAAAGTCTTCAAAATTACATGCCAAGCATATAGGAATATGATATTAAATTATGCTCAAATGAATACTTATCAAACATCTCCACACTTAAAGGTTTGCTTGTCCCCAAGCAAAGAAAAGCAATCAACAAAAGAAAATATAAGCGTTCATCCTCTTAGCCATGAAATGCATGGCTCAACTCTTATCAAGCTCACCATAATGTGCTTTGTTCTCCCATTTCCACTTGAGGGCTTAAATAGATCTCATGCAAGATGTCATTTATAGTTCTAGACAAATCTTATGTACTCCACATGCCATCTTCTAAATAAAACTTTGCAAGATAAATACATCCTCAATGGACTCTAGAGGGTTCTTTAGGCCCTATGATGATGAGATCCCCTTAGATTAGATAAGTAGGCGGACAAATAGGAAGACACAAACTATATATATATATATATATATATATATATATATAGGGGTAAAAGCCATTTTGGTCCTTGAAAAGCGGACCAATGTTCATTTCAATTACGAAATTGAAATTTGTTCGATATGGTGCATGTATTGCATATTTTGACATTTTGGAGTCCCTATCTATTCCAGTATTTTGGCGTTTTGGTCACATTGTGGCATTAGCGGTCATGTGGAATATCGATGAAATGCGTATAATCTATTTATTATTATGTTTGTATCGTTATTTTCTTTGATGTGGGTGATAAAGTGGCGGTATATCTTGATGTGGACCGTAATGAACAAATTTTAAATTTTGGGATGGAAATGAGCATTGGCCATTTTTGAGGGACCAAAAATGAACCCATATATATATATATATATATATATATATATATATATATATATGGGATGTGATACAATGGGGCGGTAGGACATCCGTAGCCCGTATAATATCACATCCCTATCATGTTATATCTATATTTATATATATTTTAAATTTTATTTTAACTATATATATCCTATAGAATCTATCTATAAATTTTTTATAATTTTAATATATATAGATAGTTATTACATATATATATATATATATATATATCATGATGATAAGATAATATAATAACTATCTATATATATATATATATATATATATATATATATATATATATATATATATTATAAAAAATATATATATATAAAAAAATATATAAATAAATACTAAAAAAAAAAATATATATATATATATATATATATATATATATATATATATATATATATATATATATATATAACATGATAGGGATGTGATACAATGACCCGATGTCCGACATATATCACATCCCATATACATATATATTATTTTTTATTATTTTTTATTTATTATTTTTTTTTTTTTGGTAGGGCATCCCTAATAGATCCGACTTTTTTGTATTAAAGACCAATGTAGAGTGTAGTTCCTACTCCTTTCAACAGAGTGCTCATCTTGAGGGCAGAGGCACTTGGGCACTTAGCTACCAAGGTGGTTACAACTCTACATAGTTGTGTTCATGCTAAGTAATGATTTTTGAATTGAGGGACACTCTTATAGGAGCTAGAACCCCAAACTACTTCATCAAACTAAGCAGTGAGACATTGTCTTTATTCCTTCTGACTAATATGTATAACTATTTTATTCTCTCCCTACTTGTCCACTAGGTAAATTTATGAGGGGGTTAATGAATTGAGTTAGTGCCACGAGACCTCTTGGAGCCATTGAAAAATGTGTTAGCTATTAAAATACAAAGAACATGACAATAGGTTATCTATTATCTCTAAAGATCATAAGTGTCACAGAGATGTTCTTTAAATGCCCATGGCGTTTCATAGGAGAGTTTAACAAAATTATGTGCGAGGATGGTGCCCTAGAAATTGAGTGTGCCAACATACTTCCTTAAGGCCTTTGTCGAGGCATGCTAGTCATGAAAAATTTAAAAATTTGCAATGAATTTCACTAATAGGTACCTATCTCTACACTTAATGTACAAAGATAAAGGATAGGTAGCTACCCATCTCCACACTTAAAATTGTACATTGTCCTCAATGTAAGCAATAATTCCAAAATTAAATATGCATGGAGAAAGGTGAACAAAAACTTCCCCGGTTAATTTGGTGTGCCAATCGATTTTCATAAAGTTGGTGCTTGGTGACTATCGGGGAATGTTAATACAAGTTTCACCTCTGCAAATCAAGGGAAAGATCATCATAACTCCATGGAAAAGAGTGGGAAAATAACGGAGTCCATAGAAAATAAACAAAAGGATAAGTGTAGCAGGGCGATGCCCTTGCTAGCCATACACGTTGCAGAAAATAAAGTCATAAGTTCAACAAACAAGAAAGAAAAAGTGCATAATAAAATAAAGTCTCATCAACACAATAAAAAGAAATGTCTAAGTCCTCAAAATTTTAAGGCTGTGTGTCATCTAGCTTTCAGGTGCCTCGGGTCTTGCTCAGAGGTCCTTGTGCTTTGGAAGAGAAGCGAATCTTTGGATACCAGGATGAAGAGGGACTGACTCACAGTGAATTAGTGCCCATGGTCTTTGCTCTGTGAGAATCATATCCTGGGTAGTGTGAATGTCCGAGATCTACTCCTCCGGCCTTCGAATAGGCTCTGCTTTCGTGAAGATGGGAGCTTCGCTGCGGAGATGGGATAGTCGAAGTCCCTATGAGTGGGACTCCCTGCGTCATCCCTCGAGCTGTTGGCGCTGAGTGCGACCAGTATGTAGCAGCTTTCGGAGTGCATGACAAGCCCCATCTGGCACAAAGTGCTCATCCCCAAGCTAGTCATAAGCTGCAGTCTCTCCATGCCCTCTGTCTTCTCCTCGAGGCCCATACCAATGATGAGAGGCGGGGTAATGCTTAGGGCCTCGTAGTAATGATCTTATTTGGTGTGTGGGTCTCCAGCAAGTAGTGTGAAGTACATAATCTATATTGATAGGTGCTGGCTGAAAATCTTTGTAAGAGAATGAAAAGGTGTGATGGTGACCTTCACAGGTGTTATCATCTAAGCCCCACGATGGAGCTGACTAACTAGGGCATGGATGAAGCGGTGGACGGATCACTCATGTAGGAAGCACTCTGGTTCCATGGGGTCCCCAAAGGCTGGAGCCCGATGGCGTGTGGGTGTGATGATGTCCTCGAGAAGGAAGTAAGGAGGCTGAGTGTAGAAGGCGCCCCTATCAAAAAACCCATGAGCATCAAGCGGATGTAGCTTCGTGGTGCTTTTTCCACAGAAAGAGCTAAAAATGAGATGCGTTGTGAGGGAGGCTCACGGATGGCGGTCCATTCGGCCTCAAGCGTGCTTTCGGGACCTCTAAGAGTAGCCTCGCGGAAGGTCTCGTGGTTGATGGAGAACACCTTGTCCCATCCACCAACCGCGAACATGCTCTGCACTCGATCCGCGATCCCAAGCTCGGTGGCCACTCCCTAATCGATATACGTGTTCGCCCAAAGGGTTTGGCGGCTAGCCTTTGATAGCGGTGGAAGAAGCGCTCCTCTTCAAATTGCGGTGTGGTGGAGGAGCCTTCCCTGGTCCATCACCTCTTGGACGCTGTTACTTTCCTCGGTATGTCTACAAAACAATCAAAAGGGGTGTTAGTGCTAATGGGAGTATTGAAGAGATTAATCAAACAAAAATTTGTGCACTACGGCCCTTGATAGGCCTTATTCGGGCATCCATACTGGCAAGTATACGGCCCATTATAACTACAGGAGCCATACGGGTTTCCATACGGGCTATATTTCAGCCCGTATAGGTACACTTGAGGACCATATGGGATGCTATACAGCCGTATCGCCCGTTAGGGTTAAGTGATGCAGACCCCTAGCGACGTATACAACCCTATTTACATGCCATTCACCCTATTTATTTTCCCTAAACTCTAAACATGCCTTAGATCAACACATTCACATAGAAAATTGACACAAAAGGCATTTTATCTTCTCAAATCCATTCAAAATAAATTCATTCAATCTCTAGGGTTCTAAGCAAGGTGATGATAGATCAAATCAACAAATCAAAGCATTAGAGATCATACCTAGGCGAATGAGCACCCAAACCGAGAGTGTAGGCGCATTGATGAGCAGAGGACTCGAATCGGCGTGGAATGGAGTAGGGGTCGGCTAGGGTTTGAAAAGAAATGGGAAATGCGTCTTTATAACACCCCAAACTCTGCGTATACGGGTAGTATATCAACTTGTATAGGCCTTTGGGCAGGTCATATGGCCTATATCACGGGCCGTATAATAACTGTATACCCTACTAGAGGGTTCATGCAGTAGTATGATAGGCCATATGAAACCCTTAAAGACCTTGGTTTGGCTTTTTGCGACCATTGCGAGGACACCATTCGAATCCTCCTCGCTACCTAATGACAATTATGAATCTAGGACAATGAATGGATCGATAACCAACAGGATGGTATAATGTACTATGAAAACAGACATGAAACAACTCATTCATTTATTCCAAACACAATACAATCTAACTAATCAAAAGAAATTGTAACTAAAGAAAATTTTTAGGACTTGGGTTGCCTCCCAACAAGCGTTTGTTTAACGTCACTAGCTTGACATACCTCTACCTTACCTCATGGGGGTTCAAATACCTTGAAGCGTTCATTGGCTCTTCCTTTAAAGCATTGTCCGAATAAAAATATTCCTAAGTTGGCATAAATTGATCTATTGTTATTCTCCATACCTGGGCTTCCCTTGGAAGTGCTCTAAGCCAATGGTTTTATGCTTACCCTCTTCTCTTGCACCTTCTACCAGCATATTGTAGATGGAAAGGATTTTTGCTTCTTTTTCTTTATCTTCATTGTTTCTAACCGTGATGGAAAGGAATACACTTCCTCCGAGTGTCCCTCTTATTCCCCCAAATAGGGGTATAGTGGATCCACCATTAGTAAGTCTTCTATACACTCGGAAGTGATTTCATCCACCTCGTCAATGCAATATGAGGTGTCGTCTTGGGCCAATGAGTGCCGCATTACGTCGGCAATTGAAATAGGATCTCTTGATCTCCTACCCTCAAAGCAAGCTTACCTTGTGCATGATCTTCCAGGGCTTGAGCGTTCTCGAGGAAAGGTCGCCCAAGAATGATAGGCATGTCAACCTCATCATCAACATCTAAAAGCATAAAATCGGCCGGGAAAACAAATTGGTTGATCTGAACAAGTACATTTTCAGCTATTCCTTTCGGCCTTCTCACATATCGATTCGACCAAGCTGTAGTGTCATCCCACATTAGGTTTAGGCTCTTCGAGGTCGAGCTTTATGTACAATTTATAGGGCATCACATTGATACTTGCCCCAGAATCCGCCAATGCCTTCTTTGTGACCCCTTCTCTAAGGATGCACGAGACCACAAAGCTACCCGAATCCTTCAACTTCTTCGGCATAGCTTGTTGGATAACGACCGAGCATTGGGCATTAAGTGTTATCGCACCCACATCTTCCAATTTCTTCTTGTTGGAAAGGAGATCCTTCATGAATTTTGTATATCTCAGCATTTGGGCTAGAACCTCTACAAATGGTATATTGATGTGTAGTTTCTTCAACATACCCATGAACCTCATCAATTGGACATCCACCTTGTCTTTATTCAACCTCGTCGGGTAAGGGACTTGAGGTTGGTATGGAGATACGGGTGATGTCTCCAAGGGCTTCTCTTTTTCGTTTTTCACATCTTCGGAGTTAATGATAGTTCGGAATCCTCGATCTCTATGGGAGTGTTTACTTAAGGCTTTGGAACCGGGAGTCCCACCTCCTTTCCACTTCTCAAAGTGATAGCCTTACATTGTTCTCCCCGAGGGTTCTCCTCCGTGTTGCCCGACAAACTACCTTGGGGTCTCTCGGCTAGAGATTTTGTCATTTGCCCAATTTGATTCTCCATGTTGTGGACTATGGCTTGTAGATTCCGAATTGTAGTGTTGTTATTTTGCATATATTTCATGATTATCTTCTCCAAGTTAAAATCCTTCTCTTGAGGCTTTGGGGGGTGTTGAAAAGCGGGAGGGTATTGTGGCTTGTGGATTTCCATAAGACAAAGTAGGATGGGTCCATTTAGGAGCATATGGTCGATTTGACCATACGGTTGCCTTGGAGCATTGCCCATGTATTGAACTTGCTCCATGGGAATCATTTCAGTGCTTGCTATGGGACAATTTGATGCTCCATGCCCTCACCCACAAGTATTACAATACATCACCGTAGCTGACTTGAGCTATTACCGGTTGTCAATTGCTCAATTTTTCTTGTCAACATATCCAACTTTTCACTAAGAATTGGATTAGAAATAACGGCTTCATCCACGAACCCAACCTTTTTAACTTGCTTATCTCTTGTAGACCAATGGGCTTCGTTACTAGCCATGTCTTCAAAAATTTGTTCGGCATCCTTGAATTATTAGGTACCCCAATGACCCGACGGTGGTGGAATCCAACAATTGTCTAGTCGAGTTGTCCAACTCATTGTAGAATGTTCTCACCTTGGCACAGGGGTCTAGACCATGTTGTGACAACGTCAGAGCAAATCTTTGTATCTATTATAGGCTTCAAAAAATGTTTCGGCTAGGCCTTAGTTAAAGGCAGAGATGTCCAACCTTAACTATGCGGCCTTGCTTGGAGGAAGTAGCGGCCTAAGAATTTGTCTATCATCTTGGCCTAGGTACGGATGGAACCAGCGGGTAATGAAGTAAGCCATCTATATGCACCTTCCTGCAAACTAAATGGAAAAAGTCTCAACTGAATTGCATCATCCGAAGCCCCATTAATCTTAAACATGTTGCAAATCTGGATAAACTTTGCTAGATGTGCATGAGGATCTTCATCGGGTCTCCCATCAAATTGAGCTGTGTTCTGAATCATGCTCATTATGCTTGGCTTGATCTCAAAATTGTTCATGTTGACATTGGGAGAGTGAACACTGAACTCCCCTCCAGTGTAATGAGACCTCTCATATTCGGCCAATGTTTGCCTTCTCTTGGCCATAATTGATACTTCCCTTGCTTCACCAATGACTTCGGTAGGAGTGAAATTTTCCGACACCGAAGAAGATCCCGGAAGTGTTCCTTCAATCTCTCTCAATCTCCGGTGCAAGGTTCTCTAAATCTCACTATCAACTTCAAGCAATCCTTTACAGTTCTTGCGGGTCATACAATTTATACCTACTTAAGATATCCGAAAAGTGAAGATTATTATCAAAAATTTAAATTATATGAAAATCAAAAAAAAAAATAAAGAAAGTAAAGAAATGGAAATAAAATGAATAAAGTAGTAAATTCCTAGCTTTCCTAGTAATCCAATTCTCCAAGGCAAGCGGCCAAAAACTTGATGCGTGATACATAGCATAAGGGTATGCGAGTAAGTAACAAGTGATAGAGTGGACTTGAAAGTCGGGTTATCGATCCTCGGGGAGATGGAAGTACTAGTACCCACTATTCATCTACTATCTAGTCTATCCAAAGGTGGTTAATTATGCTAATTCTAAACTAATCAATTGAAAACACAAACAAAGGGAATGGAAGTTTCTCTTAAGGTCAAACAATCATAAAAAGGGGATGCTCGGACAATTGAATCCCCCTTGGAACTCTAAAAGATGAATGCTACTCTCTATCTTGACATTTGGTTGATCCTTGGCCAAGGGTTCCTATAGTGCTTTCGCTCCCTCTCTCGAGGCGAGTTACTAATCCTAGTGCCCTTACCGATGATGTTCTAAGGAACGTAATTCTTGGAGGGATAATGGAAATAATACATCTAAAGGACTAGCTCTCCTTAGTATCCGGGTTCCTGGTATACTCATAATCTCCTCTATTTGAGATGGTCTACACACGGGGAGATATTCGCTTCTTCCCCCATATGGACTATGAAAATCCCTCCTGGCTCTCACAACGTAGAGGGATTAACTTACATTAAAACATCCAATAGACTCAATGCGATTCAACCAAACAATCGAAGATAGAGATAACATTAATTAAAACATGTCCAAGGGTTCATCAATCATCCAAGCATCTACAATATTAGCCCTCCATGAAAGGGGCAACAATACAAAACAAAAGTGAAAGCAAATAAGGAAATCATTATGAATAACACTAATAAATGCACTGCAGATTGATGGCTTCCTTGATCCTCTTCCAATGATTCCCCTTCTTCTTGCTCCAATAGCTTCAAGATGATAATCTCAAGCTTTCCCCAAGATTAGACTTTCTCCTCGGTGCTTCCTCTCCCGAAACCCTCATTGAGTCGGCTTTTTATACCTCTAGGTTTTAGGGGTGAGATTTACCAATTTGCCCTCTTCTAAAACTGCAGATTCGCTGAGATTTACGACATACGGGCCCGTATACGGGCTTATAGCAGCCCATATATGGGTCAGCCACCTCCATATAACCTATCATACGGGCCGTATAAATGCTAGTATGGGCCCTTCGAGGTGCTTTGAGGTCCCGGTTTCTCTCAAAATGCTTTCTTTCTTTCGGGGTCCTGGTATTATGCCCTCTTTATCAGAATGAATACATTTTAAGTTTTGGTGGGCAAAAAGTCTTCAAAATTACATATTAAGCATATAGAAATATGATGTAAAATTATGCTCAAATGACCACTTATCAGTGACCGATTCGAACATCAATAGTTTGGCGTCGTCCGCGGGGAAGCGAACAAGAAGCCCAAGAAAAACACACTAATGGTGAGGTAAAAGAAGGCTCCAACATGGACACCCCCGACAAACGAGACGAGGGGCCCAGTGGTCATTGAACCTATTCCTGCTCCTCGGGCCCACAAGATCCCGAAGTGGGCTGCGGGGATACCAGTCGGCAACTTGAAGTGAGTCTCCCTTCTCACCAAGGAACTCCTTGAGGCGGCGGGCACGTCCAGCTCCAGAAGTAAGCCTTGAGCATACACCCTCGACTCAAGCTGCTATGGGAAAGAGTGACAGCCGACCACTAGGTATGGATACCACTACAAAGGGAAAAAGAAGAGAACGTTCCGGTCCTTAGCGATACAGAATCATCCCAGTTCCGACACCGAGTTGAGGGGCCTCTCCGAAGCTTGTAAGAGAGCCTCTCACCCATTAAACGGAAGCTGAAATAGGTCTCTCCTTTTTATCCTTACCATCATGGAATTCCACAAGCCCCTACCATTTTCCCACCATGGAATCATATGACGGTACCTTTGACACTGTAGAGCACCTATCCTCCTTTCGGTCCAGAATGAAGCTACCACGAGTTAAGTGGCGAGCTCATGTGTCGGGCCTTCATAAGAACACTAAAGGGTACCGCTCAGATGTGGTTTGATAACCTACCCTTTAGGTTTGTTTGCTCCTTTGGTGAGCTATCGGATATCTTCACAAACTACTTCGCTACTAGCATGAGACCATAGCATAGTGACACATCGCTGATGGACTTGGCTCACCAAGAAGGGGAAAGCCTTCGCGATTACCTGTGGAAGTTCAACCTTGTTGTCCTAGAATTCCAGATGGCCTACATGAGACTAGAGGTTGTGACCTTCAAGGGGACCGAGGATATCACCATTCGTATTCTCCCTGCGCAAACGTCCGGCAGCTAGTATGGTTGAACTCCTCTAATAGGCCCGTAAATATATGAGAGCTGAAGAAGATGTGCCCCAGATTTCGGTGTTTGCACAGTTAGACAAGCCAAGGAAAGACCAACCCCTTGTGTATTAGCTGTAGGGGCCAACTGGTGGGTGAAATCGCAAGTATACGAGTCGTAGTCAAGTAATAGAGTGGACTATGGGGAGTCAGATGTCGAACCACAGGGAATAGAAAATACTAAATTCAAACCAAGATTTACTAACCTAGTCTAGTACGCAAATTGGGGGGTTTTTGGAGTTATGAAATCGAGAAATCAGAAAGATTGCAATTAAGAAACAAAAAAAAAAAAAAAAGAAATTGAGAATTGGTTAAGATTAATCAATAGCAAGAGAGGATACTTGGGTATGCATCCCTTTTGGATTTCAATTCTGAAGGTGAGCAAAGATGTTTATGAATCAAAGTTGATACTTCTTGTGCCAATAATCCCTAAATTATATCGAACCCCTCTTCCAAGGTAATTGGATAACTAGTCTCCTAGGACTTGATATCAAGCTCAAGGGAATTTATATATTGGGAGGAACATGGGGGTGAATTCGTATGAAAGAGTTGTTCGCCCTTCCAGTACCCGATTCCTCGGTGTACTCATGAAACTCTCTAATGAAGCAAGTTCCTAATATAAGGAGGCGCTAGCTCTGGCCCTTGTATTGCACACAAGTAATTTCTAGTAATGAGATTACAATCAATACATAAAATTCATTAGACATTCAAGAAAATACCAACAAATCATCATAAACATTCAATGCTATTAATGCTCAATCCAAAAGTTCAACATACCTAAGCACCTATAGATTAGTTCCCCATAAATGGGGAACTCAAATCCATAAGGAAAAGATTACAAACAAAAGGAAGGGTAATGGAGAACACCATTGCCTCGAATGAGTCATAACTCCAATGAATAATCTATCCTCAAGATTGGGGAGATGACCCCAAACCCCTAATCTCTCTTCTAGCTTCTCTCCCAAGCCAACCTCCCTTCTCCACAATAAACATTCCCTATTTATACCCTAACATTAGGGTTTTCCTTGATTTACAGATTTGCCGGATAGGCCCATGGTGGGAAAGAGTAGCGATGAGCGGGCCTGAGCGGGCCGTTCATCGAACCGTTCATGCAGGTTTGCTCACGAGCGGTCGGTTCAAGCGGCCCGATCAGCAGATTCGAACATAGAGTTGCTTTCTGAGCAGGGAATGTCAGCGGGTGTTTACTAGGCGTTCAGCCTCCTTCGATTGCCGACTTACGTACTTTTGGTTGTGGACGGCCGTTCATCCCCCGGTTCAGCCCCTGTTCACTTCAAAATGTCTTCGTTTGGTCTTCATTTTGTCGATAACTGCTTCCTTTCACTCGGGGTTGCTTATATGATCCCTGTTTACAATATATGAAACATTTTAAGTACTTGCGGGCTATAATTCATTGCAATTGACATAGAAATACATGTAAAGGTGATGTGTAAATATGCTCATTTGAACGCTTATCACCAACCAAGAACTAGAAACCCTAGGCCAAGGGCAATATGCTAAAGCCTGAGTGAGGCCAGAGTCGTTACTACATACCTCTCAATACAAGCCGGGCCCAAATCCTGTTGAGCATCAAGGACTCTAAGGAGCTGAAGTGGTCGCCCAAGATGAAGACCTAGGGTAAGCAAAGAGACAGCCAAAAGTTCTGATGCTTCCACAGGGACCATGGACACAACACAGAAGATTGCATCCACTTAAAGGATGAGATAGAGAAGTTGTTCCACCAGGGCCGCCTCCCACAGTACATAAGGCAGGAGAAAGTTGAGATCTCGCCCCCGTCTTTAGAGGGAAGCTACATGTGTCCTTAATACCATAATCGGGGTCCTTGCAAGAGGAGGAGAGAGTAACTCCACCCGTAAGAGCTATACCCGGATGGGAACCTGGCCTAACACCCTAGAAAAGAAGGTAAGAACCGAGGTCTCCATCACCTTCTCCGAGCAGGACCTAAGGGGCTCCACCATCCTATAGTCAACATCCCGAACTGCAAGGTCCATAGTGTCTTAGTGGATAGTGGGAGCTCGTCGGATGTCCTCTTCTGGGACACGTTTGTGAAGCTGGGATTAGGCCCAGAACTGATATAGTCGGCCAAGTCACCACTGATAATTTTCAATGGAGGATCTATCCGTCTGGAAGGATCTATCAGTCTTCGGTTGAAGGTGGGCACCCGCACCTTACAATTGGAGGTCGTTGTAAAATTTCTTGCAGTAAAATGTCCCTTGAGCTACAAGATGATCCTTTGTAGCCCATCCCACATAACCCTGCAAAGCCGTGGTCTCCACATACCACCTACTTATGAAGTTCCTCACTAAGCATGGATGCAGAGAGTTAGAAGGAAGTCAACAAGTGGCCCAACAATGTTACGTGGCCTCACTCAAAGCCAAGAACAATGACCCACCAACGGCAGTAACCTCGGAAGGGCCGGCGACAACAACCTCGGGGCAGCATCTAGGTAAAGAATAAATCTAAGGCTCGATCCGCCAGAATACAACCCGGGGAATTGTCACGTCAACTCTGAGGAATAGCCCTCCCCAATCTTAAGCTTCCCTAATAGAGCATAAACTTGCTTGGCCGACTAACCTTCAAGTAAAAGAAAAAGAGGCGTGCTTTTTTGTTTACAAGCTGTCTTATCATTTAGTAACGGTTGAATGAGTGCACTCCCGCTAAAGTCCCTTCTCAGGGTCGGGCATCGCATGCTCGTTGGAATTCCTAAGTCCCTTCTCGGGGTCAAGCACCACATGCTCGCTATAGTCCTTTCTCAAAGCTAGGTATCGAATACAATTTGGAATTCCTAAGTCCCTTCTCAGGGCCAAGTACCGCATGTTTGCTAAAGCACTAAAGTCCCTTCTCAGGGCCCGACATTGCATGCTTGCTGGAATTACTAAGTCCCTCCTCAAGGCTGAGCATCGCATGTTCTCTAAAGCGCTAAAGTCCCTTCTCAAGGTAGGGCATCACATCCTCACTAGAATTCCCAAGTCCATCCTCAAGGCCGAGCACCATTTGCTCTCTAAAGCTCCAAAGTCCCTTCTCAGGCCGAGCACCGTATGCTCTCTAAAACTCCAACGGTTCCTTTTTAGGACTGGACACCCTAACCTCCTCAGGGTCAGGGGCCTCCAACGGTCCCTTTTCAGGGCCGAACACCCTAAGTATCATCCACCGATCCTCCTCAAAGCCGGGGGCCTCCAATAGTTCCTTTTCAGGGCCTGACAAACTAAGTGTCATGTATCGGTCCTCCTCAGTACCGGGGCCTCCAACGGTTCCTTTTCAGGGTTGGACACCCTAAGTGTCATCCACAGGTCCTCCTCAAGACCGGGGTCTCCAATGTTTTTTTTACGGCCCAGAGTCTTAAGCGTCGCATACCAGTTTCCCTCAGGGTCGAGTCCTTGAGTGCCGTAAGCTAGCCCTTTTCTCAAAAACAAAGCCTCCAATGACTCCCTCTCTAGAATCGTGCCCTTCACTACCAAAAGTGGAGAATCCTGTAGGAGTAGCGGGTACACAACCACACGGGGACAAGGTGAGAGCAAGGGAAAAAGAGGGGGGGGGGCACACTTAATAATACAAGCAAGTCCTCACACCCAAAACTCAAAAAAAGTAGTCGTCATTTATTCAATCGAAAAAAGCTCCCGTTAATGCTTATACATGCAAATGATATGAAAAAAGTAAAAAACCTAGGGCAACGAAGGCGCTAACAAGTGCAGAGCGGCCTCCAGGTCCAAGGAGAAGGGGTCCATGTCGCAGTACTCTCGAATGACCTCTAGGCATATCCAAAAACCTTCCTCGACCCTCCCATGGACTGCCACTATCTGCGCCTCGCGGGCTTTAGGGGAGGATCAGTACGTGAGTACCGCTGGATCAGTCACATCCAAGATATGGAGCTGGTATTGCTCGGACTCCTTATAATCCGCTAACGCTAACTGACACACCTGCTCCAGATGCTAGATAACGCCTTCTTTCCTAGCTAGGACGGCCCGGGTCTCCGAAAGCTCTGCCTCAGCCTTTCTCAGGACGACCTCTAACTGTTCTGGATGCGTCCCGAGGCCATCTGTCTCCAATATCTCCAAACCTCGGGCCACTATAACCCCGCTAAGAATGGTAGCCTGCACCTGATAACAAGGCAAAAATCAAGAAGTGAGTAAAAAAGGGGTGAGGGGGGTAAAATAGCGGTAAGTGATAAGTGTTCACTTTACTATATTTTCATATCATATTTGTACACATTTAGCATGAGAAATTAATGCATTACAGCTTTACGTTACTTAATTCATGTTTATTTTGCTCATCAGGACATACCGGAGACAATTTGAGGGCATTTGCAAAATAGGAAGCAATTTCGAGCAAGTTCGAGGAAAAACAAGCTAAATCGCACTACAAGGTGGCCCAGCCTGAATATCCCATGGAACCGCCTGATAAGAGAAAAAAAATCTGAACTTGTGTCCTCAAATCGCCAGAAAACCAAACGAAAGAGGAGATGACCACCTGAGGTCCCGTGAAACTCAAGGTCATCAAATTTTGGTCTACTAGACGATTCGGTCTAGTAGACATGTGGGACCGTTTGCATTCAAGAAAAGTTCAAGAGCTCTTGCAAGCGGAACTGCCTGGCACCACATGCGGAACCGTCTATAGACCAGGCGGACCCATCTGTCTCGAGCTTGAACCCAAGTTTACATTACTTACTTTGCCTAGATGACTCCAACTCTCTTTAGAATCATTAGGGCTTATAAATATCGAGATTTAGGGTTTTGGAAGGTATCTCTAGGCCTTTGGCCATACTTTTGGGCCGACTTGGAGATCCTTGGAACCTAAGGTTTGGAGGAGGCTATCATCTACTATCATCCACCACCATCATCCACCATCATTGAGCAAGAGAGCATATCTTGGAGGTGAGTGTACCGATCACCATCATCCTCTTCTCCCACGGAGAGGTTTGGAGGGGGTCATATCAACAGTCCTATCATCCGCCACAATATTAGAGGGAGTAGCATATTTCTTTGTGTTTATTCCTCTCCTTTATTGTTTTGTATTGGATTTATGTTCCCTTTAATGGGGAACTAATTTTGTAGTATTCGGGCATGTTTATGGTATTGAATGTTTAACTTTGATATTGAATTTTAATGGTATTTTAGTTTCTTTCTATCATTGTGATCTATTGGGTGTCATTCATGGAATTTGGTAATCTACGTTGCGACAGCCCGGATTACCCAATCCGATGCACCGGGGGAAGATGCGAATGCTTCTCTGTATAGGGCATGCCCCAATAGAGAGGGTTGTGTATGCGCCGAGAGATCGGGTATATAGGAGCTGGAATCTCTAGTATTCTTTCCCATAGTCCTTCCAAGTCATAGGTTCTCTAAAACATCGCGTAGTGAGGGTACTGAGTTTAGTAGCTCGCCTCGAGAGAGGGTGTGAAAGTAATTTAGGGATCCTTGGTCTAATCTAGTGTAATTATTAACCCTAACATTCTTTATCTATCTTTATTGATAACCCAAGGGGGATTCATTGCCCGGATACCTCTCTCTTGATTGATTGCGCTCGTGACTTCACCGCGTCCACCCAATTCCACCCTACTTCTTAGTCTTATCATTTAGATTAGTTCATACCACCACCAAACTTGTTTAGACTAGATAATAGATAACTAGTTAGTACTAGTATTTCTCTTTCTCTGTGGGATCAATACCCGACTCTTCAAAGTTCACTCTATTTTTTGTATGACCCATGCACTTGAAGCATAAGCATAACATTAGGCTCTATCAGTGAGCATGCTACAACCCCAATAAAACTTAGCCTAGAGGCGAGGTCCTCCTCACTCAAGTGGCTCAGTCTTCCTAGTACGGGGCCCCGGGCCATGTGGAGCACCTCTTTGATAGTAAATGGGGATCGCAAAGGGGGTCCTCTCACCTTCTATGGACCGCACTTCACTAAAACAAGGGGACAGAGGCCCCTAGGGCCGGGGGCAGCACAAGAGACACAGAGCAAGGGAACGAGAGGAGCCGACGCCGCAGCATTGCGGTTAGGCCCTTACACTCCGAGCGCCTCTTTCTGGCCATCTCTCTACACCTGGGAAGGTCTATGTTAACCAAAAGAGAGAATGATCGGGGTGCCACTGAAGAAGAGGAGAATAAGGCTACGAGCACGGCAACCCTCACCTTTATGATAAAAGAAAGAGTAGGGTCGAGGCCGAACAGGTTGAACCCCTTGAGGGTAACATCCTAAGGATGATTATGTCAGGAGTCATGATCCGGAACGGTTAGCGAAGGAACGCCATCGAGAATCGCTGCCACGTCAACCTCACTTCTCTCAACTAACGGTCCTGACTAAAGCCCTCACTACCGAAATGAGCATCGTTACGATCTCAGATGGCATGCAAGTAAACCAAAGTGGCCCGCGAGCTCAAAGCCAGGTCATCCTCAAGGAGGGGCCAACCCCAACCGTTAGGACAAAAGCCCTCGAGACCAGACACCTATAGCTAGAACAACCAAAGAGGCAAATCTGGATGCAGACCCAGCGGCCTCATACTTATGCAACCTCTCACCAAGCGAGATGCAATTACAAGGGATCCTCCAGCCAAGTAAAAGGAGAAAAACCCTACTTTTTATTACAAAAAAAAATGCAAAAGTACACCTGGCCAAACACCACTCAGGAGTCAGGAAGATCCGACAACAGGAGGCAGGCCTAAGGAAGCTCACTTTTGGCAAGATCCGCACTAGCCTTTGCGAATACTCCCCCAAGGCTAACACTCTCGGCCAAATATCATCGCCTTACGTCGGGGAGGAGCCCCAGGGCCTCCCCAAAGCTTAGCGAGGCTACATCCATTCTGGGTGGCTGCTGTGCAAAAGCTCCTTGACGTGCATGCCAAAGCCTCCTCATCGAAGAGGGACTGGAAGGACAAAGAACTAATAAACCTGGCAATGGCTTTGGATCCTCAGTGACTGAAAATATCGCAAAACTCAAGGGAACTTTGGAAGTACGAAACAACCTTATTAGAGATGGCCTTCTTTAGGCGAACGAACTCCCGCGAACGTTGGTATTCCATCACCACCTTGTCCTTGGCCTTCCAAAGGGACATGCGATGCTTCTCTTCCAGCATCACGACAAGCCTCTTGTGTACTTGTTCAAGCCGTTGCAGATGGGAATCGTGTTCGACTCTCAATTTTTTTTCCCGCTCTTTTAGTTGGGTCTCAGCATCTCACTTAATCCACTCATACTAAACTTTGTAGGCCCAAGTCACAGTACCTACAAGAGATTTGTACCTGTTCGTCATGGCGGCCAATTCGACCAAATGCTATTTTTGCATCTACGAACGTATTTCCTTGTAACTGTTGATGAGGCCTTGCAGATGACTGAAGATAACTTGGCGTTTTGAGCCTCCAACTCTGCGATCTGCTAGTCATGTCCCACCTCTTCCCAGGGCTCGGGTTGTACACAATAAGCTGGCACAGGCCCCCTCCCCTCTATGATGGCTCGCCTCTAGATGATCCAACAAGGATGCCAAGTTTACGATATAGACAATCTTGTTAGCAACACAAAAAACGAAAGCCTAACATCCTGAAGCCAAACTTATCTCAATTCCCATAAACTCAAAATAGGAAGCCATACCCTCAGGCCCAAGGCGAGCAACAGCGGCTTGATCTATGTTAGTAAAAGCCCGGAGAAGACTATCAAAGAGTGTCGCACTGCCCTTCCGCGACGCCTCCGCCCTGTGCAAGGACAAGTTGTTTGCAAACATCACTGCCTTCTCCTCAGATGAATGGGGAACGGCATTTGCGAGGCTTCGCCTAACTACTATTCTATTAAAAGCGCATTTACCCGGTTTGGAGGAGCCATGATTACCAAGCGGCCACGGCCATGCGCGAAGCCAGCTTCACATCCTTCTCCTCCGTGACGGAGCGGCCCACTCTTGGACAAGGGAACGAGGAGGGAGACTGTTCTCCCTCACCTCAACTTCTTCTATGCGGAGGGCTTGTCCTCTTCCCATGGGGAAGAACTTTGCATTAGAGAGGCGGGGTCTATGCCTCCGTGCACCTTCCTCAAAAGGTGGTCCTGCCCCGAAGGGACCTCTATCAAGAATAGACAAGTACATAAAGGGAACACTCAAAAAAGGAGGAGGTGCCCCCCTCATTCAAATGGTGGAAAGGAAGTAAGTTACCTGTGGACGAAAGTCCAACCACCCGTAGAACGAACTCCGGGATCGGACAAGATAGTCCTACAACCCCATCCCCTAGAGCAAAGAGATCTATCATTCCTCATCCTCGGACGTCATGGCGTCATAACTCCATCCCGATAAAGGAACAATCCACAAGGTGGGGATGTCCCAATCACCTCTAAATGTGGTGAACACGAAGTGGGACCGCCACTCCGAAAGTTTAGGAACATGAAGTCCAAGCTAGATTCCTCCCAGGGAGCAAAGCAAAACCATTCCCCAAGGGCCGAGACCCTCCTCAAATAAAAAAGGAGGCAAAATAAGCGGACAGATGGAGAAAGAAGATGACGATGAAGGACAATCACAACCAACAAAGAACCCTCCAGCCATAAGGATGGAGCTGGGAAAGCCACACTTTATGGAAGTTAAGTACCTCACGAAAGAAAGGGTATAAGGGAAAATAGAGTCCTTCCCCAAAGCACTCAAGGTACATAGCAAGTGCCCCTGGAGGGGGAAGGTTGGCCCTCTCAGAGGCAGAAGGGAGCCAATACCGAAAAGGAGGGGAGCATCGAAATACCTCTCCTGACAGAAAAAGCCGAGGCCTCTAACCTTGCTAAGGAAGCAGTAGGCCACCGAGATAATCTCTGGCGGCAGAGTAGAGCTCTTGCCCATCATGCGGAAGCCTTGTGAACAAATAAAGGATTGGTCGAGAAGGAAGAAACAATCTCCAAGGGATTGAGAGGGTGGAACAAGAAGTAAACAAAGCATCCCATCATCATAACCCTATCCGACGGGTCACAACTAGCCACCACGAAGCACCCGTTCGATGATCGACGAGTGGACCTCGGACTCCCTGGGCATAGGGAACCCTTCCTGGAGAAAAGGGCCTCATCATACCTCCAACCACCCTTAACTAAAAAGGGTGATATCTGGGTTGGAGAGCAAGGCGGACCCGGTCACGGTGCAACATTCTAAAGAGAACTCTCCTTTTACTGACGATATTAGGGAGGAAAGGAGGGAATAGCAGGAGCCCCAAAAAGTAGGACTAAGGAAGGTATAAGAGGCACAACCGCTACACTTGAAGGGGGACCCACGTTGTTGTCCAGATATTGACCGGGAACCAAAGCTCCCCAAGCCGTACTCGACGGAGAGTCCACCAATGAAATCCAAGATTTTTGGAAAAAAAAATTCTTTTAAGTGTTCTTTTATTAATTTAGTAATTAAGGAGTATTCCCCCAATGTTTAAAAGATATAATTAAGTGTAAAAATTGAAATTAAATTGATTAAAAACAATAAATAGGGTTAATTGGGTTCATTAGGGACCTTTTGGTAATTTTTGAAAAAGTCAAGGGCTGAAAGGAAAATGTTCCCTCTCATAGGAGAAGGACTGATATGTAACCTAAAAAGTTTGAGGGGTTTTTGTGCAAAAGAACAAAAGAAAACCCTTGAAGTGATGGCTCAACAATTTGAGATTAAAACATCTCAGATCTGTGCTGATCACGAGGAGTTATAAAGGCATCCATGAAGCCACGTGGCAAGCCCAGAAACAATCTATCAGGTCATGTGTTGTATCCGAGACATAGAAAGAGGGATACGGGGTGATCTGGACCGCTCATCTGATGATCAAGTTCAAGTTTGAGGCACAGGCGCCTCATTCGACCATTCATCATCAATAGATCATGATCACTCATCTAAGTAGTGGTGGATCTGAGGCATTATAGCAAGGTATCCACCGTTGTTCTCTGAGCGAGTGATCTCCGCCGTTGGATGAGTGAGAACTCATCGCGAGGCAACGACGGTTACCACTCCGCTCCACCAAGAATGCCACCATACGCCCGGTCGTCTTTTTCGGGCGTTACGCGAGGGGAAACCGACCATCGGGCGGTGAAGCCTCCCGCTGATGCCGCCAAACCTCTTCCCCTCCTCCAGCCTATATAATCCCCACTCCCCAAGCGGTTCAAGGGCACAGGTGAACGGGAGAAGGTTGTCTTCGGCGGCAAAGACAGGAGAAGAAGAAGGACAAGCTCCCTGGACGTCCTCGCCACCGGAGCGCCACCACAGGCGTCGGGCCTTGTAGCCGACAGGTAAATCATTTTCCCCTGATTTAATTGAGGAATTAGCGCATTTAGTCATAGTTTCGAACTCGCCGTAGAGGGAGGTTCGGCTGGGAGTTTTGAAATTTCGGGTGAGCTAATTGAGAAACGGTGGCCCCCCTTGGAGATGGCCATGCTACTCAGAAGGTTCCCCGGGCCGAGAGGAGCTTCGGTAGCGGCCCGAGAGTGGCAGTAGGTTCTGGCCGAGAATACCTAATTAGAAGCCGATCTTTTCCGGTGAAGCTCAGTGTGAGAGAAGAGAGAGAGAGGGAATTAATTAATTAATTAATTGATTAATTAAACAAATCAGTATCGTCTTCTGCCTAAGCCGGATAATGTTATAGCTAACATGTGCACATGGTCAGAAAATGCCGCTCTCTGACTGAGCCAGGTGGCCAGATATTATACGCCCTCTGCCAGGGCATCCGTCCGATGGAGCACCAAGTGCTCGTGGCCAGATATTATACGCCCTCTACCGGGGCATCCGTCCGATGTATCATGCTTGAAAGTAAGAGATTCTAGTACAAATACCTAACAACGGTATACATATATATATCCAAAGGCAACAACATCTTGAATATATAAAGATCAATGACCTCATGAGATCGGAAGCCAATACATTATCCAAGGAATAAACTCTACTCAAATACAGCGTCTGAAAACATGAAAGCAACAATCTCCTCGAGGATATAAAACCGATACATACGAGGAAACCCATCTTGAATATGTATTGGGACCCTCTCGAGGAAATAAGAGTACAAAATCAAAGTAGGGTAGTAGGAAGGAATACTCACAAACATCCCGTGCGAGAGCCTACCTGACTATAAGCAACTCACTGATCCTCATTCAGCGTCTCAGCGTCACAGCTCGAGGATCAAGTAAATAGAGTGACAAACCTTAATCCTTTACATTCTAATATATCAGTATTTAATATGAAATCACGGTTATTCAGAATTTATAATTATTTATCTTCTGAGGTTAAATCATCAAGTGATAGTCACTCTAATCTAATCATACTTGGAAGTCATTAAACTCACTCAAAATATACTTCCTTACTTAACAAGCATATAATGCCTTTAAAATTCTTAGGATGCCCCGAAGCATGCTTAGATGTCCAAGATTAACTAATCCAATACATGAAATCATTAGGCATGTTAATCATGGAAGCTTGATTACCATTAAGCATGTTAACATGAACATAAGTTGGTATTTCTACTTAGGGATTTCCATGAAAATTAGTGGCACCTCCACTATTAATAGGAGCCCGAAATTAATACAACCATTCACACGATAAACTTAATCAACATCATGATGTACATGACAAAATCTAGCATCTCACAGCCCTATACATATGCATCATCATTCATCTTCAAATCTTAAATTCATGAGTTATTTTAGGGCTTTCCCCAACTAGAACATTTAGGGATTTACTTGATTTAAAGCCCTGTTTGTAGGTGTAGAGGTAGCGGGCGAGAAGGCAGGCCTTGAGTGGTGGTCAGGCGGTGGTGAGGATCTGAGGTGGCGAGGTTGGTGATCTTAGGCGCCTTGGCGGTCAGTCCGGTGGCGTGACCGGTAGAGCGTGGTCCGGCGGCGATGGAAGCGACCGGCGTGGTGAATGGCCGAGCAGTGGTGAGGCACGGAGCCGTGGCGTAGCCACTGCTACTGGGAGGAGCGTCGTCGGACCGTGAAGGAGCTGGCCGGATAGAAGCCCGGGAAAGGCGGCGTGAGGTGGCACGGGCTGCTTGGGGCGATGTGGGGCCCGTGAGGTGGCGGCTAAGCGCCTTTCGACCTTGAGAGCGACGAAATCGATCTGAACTTCTTCAGATCTGAAATGTGAGGGAGAGAGATTTCTCTCTCTCTTTCTTTCTCATTCTTTATAGGTATTAAAATTTTATTTTTATTTAATTAATAACTCAATTATTATTATAACTCATCCCCAATTCTTTCTATTTTAATGCTCCAAAAGTTGTCACATGTCTACTGTTCATTCACGGGTAAGTGAATTGTTTCTTGCCGGGGTCCATGATCTTTGATTCTCTCTCATCCTCGGGCCCGACCAAGATCCGTGAATCTGGGTCAATGGTCCTAGTGGTAGCGCGGGTGCACTATAATATCACGGGGTTGTCTCTCTTGGACGGTCAGGAATATGGCTTTTGGTCAAATCCTTGCGTCCACAAAGCATACTGTGGCATCACGGGGCTGTCTCAGTCCCCGACCAGATCCACTTTTTCCCGGGATTTGAATATTTGTCTATTTTATTTTCTCGGTAATTAATCCGAATTAATTAATCTATAATTAATCTGATTAATTAATACATAACTAACCTTAATTAATCTGGATTATTCGAAACATGATTATTTCCAAAATCTCACTTTGCTCATCATATTAAATTGCCACATAATAATTTGGGAAAAAATAAATCTTTATTCATTAAGGGCGGGTTTTCTGAGGTTGGATCCAATTGGGATCAAGAAATTGGCTTAAGGTGAACAAGATTAGGTTAACTAGCTAGCTAAGTTATGGTTGGTTGAGTGCAGTCAATTAGTCCAATTTGGATTTGGGCCTAGCTAGTCTAATTGAAACAAGTTGGGTTAACCAGCTTATAAAAGTAGGAAGAAAATAATAATAATAAAGTAAAAAAGGAAAAAGGGTACAAAGGGTGGAATATAAACCCACAACCCCTTAACCTTACTACAAAGCCTTAACCACTAAGCTATGAGAGGCCGCTAGGATAGTGAAAGGCCTTTTAATATAAATAGAGCTGGGCACTCCAATTCCAATGGGCTTGATAACCCATAAGAATGTGTCCAATAGCTGTAAGTAATCAGACTCGATCTAATAGACTTTTAACACGACAAGGGTGTGTCAAAGTTGGTTGGTTGACTCTAGTTTGACCGAGATGAAAAGGAAAGTCAACCTATGGATCTAAGTTTGGGAAGGGAGAAGTAATAACTCCATGAAATGTCATATGGGACCCGTTTATCTGAGCTATGTCCCCTGAGAGAGAGAAAGAAAGAGTTAGAAATGTGCATCTTAATAAGTAGGGTCTTATTACTAATGTTGACACTAATAGTAGCCTCACTACCAGATATTGTCGTGAAGACTTAGAGACATGTCGGGAGGAAACTAGTGAGGTTCCCAGTTCTTATTAAAGGTAACTACACTTGCCTTGTACCAACTCTTTGGAGTTTTCTTGGCTTTGTTGTTATCATGTTGATTATTGTTTTATTCATACATGCTATTTCTTTTTTTTTTTATTTCATTCCTGTTGAGCATGTTTGATTGTTTCCGGATGTTGGTATCCCTGATTTGCTACGGGTCTACTGCCCGGAATCAGGGGAGCGTGGGGGCTCCGTTAGGGAAACGTTCAAGGATGGGACACCACAGCGTTTACATTTGCCTTGCCGCTAGAGGAGCAATACTACGGATTTGTCTGCCGTCGGTGGGAATGGCACTTGCTGGCGTGACACGTCTGAGAGGTGGTACTACCGGCAAATTCGGCGACAAGAGGGTCATGTTTACAGCGCTTAGCTGGATACGCTAACCAGGGGTGATCCTTGAGCTTTCTTTGAAACTCAACACAGAGCTTGAGGGCTTCTGTTGTTAGGGGTCGTACCGTTGTTTACACTTGTGGTAGACTACTAGAGATACTTTCATAGGGATGTTGTCCCATTATTTGACGTATTATCATGTCTTTGTGACTCTGTAAGGGTACTTACTGGGCTTTCCATTCGAAAGCTCAGGCACTTGCTCTTTCTTTCTTTTTCACATCCCGAGGTATAGGGGCGTGTACAAAGGAGGTTGTCAGGGATCTAGGAGTTGCTGAGGTATGAGGATCTCTCTTATGTTTCATTGTTGTGTGAGATACTTACTATGTAGGATTTTGTAGGGCCTGACTATGTGTAGGGCTTATGGACCCCTATGGTTTTATTTCCTTTTGAATTGTATATGTTTATGATTTTGTTGTTATCTGCTAAGTTACGCTTAGGCCTTGTATTCGAGCAAAGTTTAACTCTACTCGAGTACGGCCGATTTGTACACGCGCTTGAGGCCTCGAATCCGGGTGGGGCATGACACCACCGGCCTGAGGAGCTGGGGGGCAAGTGTTAAGGGATAAAATCCGACTTTACACATGGCATCAGCCAGGTAACAGTGAGATCTAGGACTACTGAGATCTTCCTAATCCCTTAGGGAAGTCGCGTGAAGAATCAACCATGATAGACTTACGGAAGATGTCTCCATCATGAAGCGAGAGACATCCATTGCACAGAATACAGCGTGATTATGCGGTACCATACTGCTTTGGAAGGATAGGCCGGTGTGTATCCTAACAAAAGCCTTGCCACTAGACCAGAAAAGGCATCCAAGGACACCAGAGAAGGGGACGCCCTCTCAGGTACAATGAGGGATAGCTCCCTCCTTCTCATCTCCAATCTTTTGCTCTTAGACAACCACGACCCAACTAACATGAGCGTTGGAGGATCTGGGGGAGGAGCCCCTGGACTTCATTGTTTTGTAGGATAAGTGTAGCCAACTGAGAGGACCACCTCTTTGCCTCTTTGCCATCAGGCAACCACCATTTGTGGGAAGCTCACATCCCTTGCTTCATCTACCTCCACATTCCTTCTCTCTTAGTTGAACTCTTAACGGAAAAGCGGTCCGCCAGGCCGTGACCGATTTGAGTATCAATATTAAGGTTTATGGCAAGGGATTTATAAGCCAAAGTACCCAAAAGAAAAAAATATAGCTATTGGGAATGATCTAGAAAAGAAAAATAGGCCTGCCACAATGCACGTATTTGTTTGTTTTGTATGGCAACCCACCACCCACAACTTGATTTATATGGTGAGGGCTCCTACCATATACAAGGTGTAAAAACTTATACTTCCTAGATGATGTTGAACTACAAACATACATCAAAAGTTGTTGGATATTGGCTTTTGCCAACTTAAATTTCAAACAAAATCATAGAGTGATGTGTGCACATATTTAATTTATGAATGCCTCTCAATCCTACCATTAATGTACAATCTACCAATCAAACATTTGATATCAATCACTTGCATTACTTCTCCAAGGGATTTATTAGAGGAGATATATAATTAATTATGAAGACTGTTGATGTTGTATAATTATTATTCATGAGAGGAAATATATATTTGGAGAGGGCTCAAACTAGGACCGGCCAGCTGACCTAAGGAGCAAGGGGATGGGGAATTCTCAATCTCAAATGTTTCAACGAAGCACTAATTGGCAAATGGTGGTGGAGACTTCTAACAGGTAATGTGGGCATTTGCAAGAAAATCATCTAGTGTAACTTCTTTCGCGATGGCACCGTAGGGTTATTTGCTAGCCCTCCGAGACACACTTCAAATTTTTGGAAAGGGGTCCTTAAACTAAAAGAGATTATGGTGGCCAACATGAAACTAACACTCAGAAATGGATATTCAACCAATTGGCGGCAAGAAAACTAGCTAGGAGGTCAAGCGCCACAGAACATACTCCAAGAATTACAGTTGATGGTATACTATGAGGACATCACGATAGCAATAACAAGAAATGCATTGGAGGAAGGGTTCTCCCTGATCAAGATTGGTCCACTCCCAGCACAAATAAAGGAATGACTGGAGAACATATTTCAGCAGCTACAATAAAATGCCACTCAGAGACCAGATCCCTACATCCAGAGGCTCTCTCCAAATGGACAATTCAACGTCCAATCTCTATATCACTTCAAGGTCGAAAGAGGAATGAGAATCCCTCTATTGGACGCTTTCTGGAAGATCCCGTGTGTAACACCCTGGTATTTCTAGTAATTACTATTTACCTTTCTGAAAAGTTAGTTCATAAACAAGAGTTTAAAAAAGTAAAGGAAATAAAATGGAATGGGAATTTGCCAATAATTCTGGCTTGTGCCCAACCGAAGTATAAGAGAGTGATGAGATTGAACAAACTTAGACATGTGACAAAATACTATAGTAATATAGTAATTTATTTTAAATGGATGTTATAAGTTAAAGGAGTAATATATATATATATATATATATATATATATATATATATATATATATCAATTAATAGAAGCTCTTATTTTAATAGAGTAACAAAGGAACTAGGTGTGACCATTAATGGGTTGATTCTTTCTATTAAAATTTTAGTAGGAGGAAAAGGTTAATTAAATGAAGAAACTATTATAGTATATATATATATATATATATATATATATATATATATATATATATACCAAGCTTCATAGACCTAAGTAAAGAGGAAATCAAATCTCAATTAAAAGAGAGTTAGTCAAGCCCTCATCCACACCTTCTCTCTCGAGCTGCAGTGCCTCCACCTGCGCTGGTCGCCGGTCAGACCCCGGCAGCCCTCCACCCGCGCACCTCGCCGCTCGGAGACTCTGCGGCAGCTAGCTGTACTTCAGCGTGCAACCACCCCGGCATCTACGCCCGTCGATCCGCCTTCCCTGGCTATGATCTCCGCACTGACTCTGGGTAGCCCCTCCGTCACGGCTGACCATAGCCTCTTGTTGCATTTCTTTGATTTCTTTCCAATACTTAGGTTGTTAGGATTGGGATGAATTCTAGGTTAATACTTTGAAGACATGGTGAATGGGTTATGATGATAACCAAAGGATTTAATTGAGGATGAATGTTGATTTGTATATGATTGTATGTATGTGAAATCCTTAGATGTTAGAGAGCATGAATTCAATATTATATGGAGGGTCGTAAATCAGAAATTTCAGAGAACCATTGGATTATAGACCAAGTGGTTTATCAATGAGGCCCATAAGATGCTAATTGAAATGCCTCTAAGAACTTGGTTGTTTGAAAACTTATGTTTTAAGGCTATAATTTCATTGAGCATGTGTGTCTTTATCTCTAGAATATGTGGATGTAAATTCAAGGATTTATATGGCTGTCGTAGTGTAGATCTTTGAAATGCATGAAGTTGCATTCCAAATGTTTGATAGAATGCTTGAATGAAATCGATGAGCCTTTAGAGCTTTGAATGGTAGTGTTCATGCGTAGAAACCCTTCATGAGTACTTAGATTGTATGCTAGAGGCAATCGGCATGATTATGCTAAGTATGGGAGCTATCTATGTTTATATCTATTCATTGTTGTGTTAATGCCTCAAAGGTATATATATAAACAAACCTGCAGTCTGCTGTCCACTTCGAGGGATAGCTGCGCTCTCTATATACCTCCGTTCGGAGTATGTAATACGTCATCGAAAATATCTTGAAATTATCTTTCTAACAATCCTAAATTGTAGAAATCCAATGCCCAGATTATAAGTTACGGATAGAACGGTCAGACTGCGCATAACTGGCAGAATTTCTGCATTTCTGGTTTGAGGACTTGCAGCCCTACAGATTTCTGTCTCCTTTATGGGACAGCTATGACCTGTATACTACTCTGTTTGAGTTGTATAATATTCCATTAGAAAGGGCTTGAAAGCATCTTTCTATTGAGCCCTAAATGAGAGAAATCGGATTTACGGTTTCGATGTTATGACCATTTCTTTGCAATTGCACGTGACATGCAGAATTTCTGCATTTTGTATTTGGGCATGCCTTGTAATGATATTACTTTTAAGATGTGATATATATAATTATTTAAAACATGCCATTAGATAGATTAATGAATGCATGAATGTAAACGTTCCATTTCAGGCCACATCAATATAGTTACCATGTATAAATACACCATCAAGATATCAAGGATGTGTAATAAGCGTTTACAATGACATGAATATTATAGACAAATATAAGGTTACTATTTGTTCAAGGATTTTTGTATATGAAAACCTTGATAGAGAAGTTAAAAAATTTAGTTACATTAAAAATTTAGAAGAGGACGACAACCTTTAAATAAATACAAGTAGATTAATATTTTCTTATACTTGTATAGGAAGAGGCAGTAGAGGATCCTTGAGGATCCAATCAAGTGGAAATCGCGATGGACCTCAAGTGAGTGATTACACTATACTTGGATGTTATATGATCGGGTTTTTATCATCGGATTTGTTTATATGAGTTTTATCTTGGTTTGTGGATGCCGATAGATTTTATCGCTACATTTGCATAGGGATTTCAGGCTTGTTTAATTGATTAAATTTTAAAGAGCATGAGAAAGGGTAAAGTGAAACCCTAAGGGGTAGAAAATGATTATTTCGTGTATCATAGACTGCACCTTAGTTGGTTATGTATGGGGGATCCAGTAGGGCTCAGGATAGAGCCCAGATATTTAAGTAGACTACACCGGGTTAAGGAAGGGGCCTTGTTTTAAATCATTTTTCTTAAAACCAAAAATGATTGTGAAAGTCGTGTTTTTATAAAAGCCCCTTTCTTGTCTCTTGTGAGAGCCCGTATCGGATACAAGATTGATACTTGACGTACACATGTAGATTTATATCGCTCATCGTCAAGTAACGGACTCATGTAGATATATACCGTTATTTCTAGTTATCAGGATCATGTAGATATATACCGTTGTTCCTTGATGGGTGTTGGAGTCCTTTTGGAGACATTTGAACTAGGGGTTCTAGCTTACATGATATGAGGCCTTTGCATGTGTAAATGATTATGATATGCCTTCTGGTGATTGTTATTGCATATGTGCTTTATTTGGGTTTTCTGAAGTGATTGGCATATTAATCTAATGAGAAGATAATGCATATGATTAGCATTATTTCTGGGATTCGTATATCTTTCATTATTTATTTATTTCCTTATATCAGTGATTTTCACTCAAATGAACTACTTGCGCAGGTGAGCGAGAGTGAGTATTCCAGTAGATTGCTCTAACATAGCAAATAAGGATAGTGCTTGTTTGCACTTGATGTTTAGACTTCTAGAATTCTTCCGCAAATTTGTAAATTCTGTATAAGATTAAAAAGTTTGTCTATTTCTTATGAATAGTAGTTTGATTATTATGATTATTATCAGGTTTAAATTACACAACTTATGGGTTGAGTGCACTCCCTACTGAAATTTGGTGTAACATCCTGTCTCGATCTGAGAGATGGGTGTTACACCGTGCCCCACTAAGGTCAAACTCTTTGCCTGGCTCACTTGGGATGACAAGATACTCATGCTAGAAAACTTAACAAAAGAAATTGGAAGTGAGAGTACACGAGATGCTATCTTTGTGATCCAGATGATGTGACAAGATGACTCCTACTACTGCAATGCCCCTACTCGAGACAAATTTGGAATCATTTCAGTGACCTCTTCACAACAAGCCGATCCCCCACTCAGATACAAAATCTATGGGGAAGTGGCTCAATAGCCAAACAAATGGCAGAAGGCACTCGAACGAGATGAAACCTGGCAGTAATGGTAGGATCCTGGAGTATTGGGCTCAAACTTAACATGAGATGTTTTCATAATAAATAACGTGTTTACATAAAACTGATCCAAAGCATAGACTTTCTAATACTCTCTTGGTTCAATGCAGCTCATGCTACAAAAAAAACCAAACTTGCAAATAATGTAGGCCCTGGTTAAAAAGAGCCTAGAATCCATGATGGATGGGAAACAACAACCACCACTAGACCTTAATACTCTTTTTGAGGACTAGACACCACAAGAGCAAGAGTTAGAAGGACAACTGAACCACTAACACCCAAGGTAGCGTCAGTCGAGCCCTACACTACTCTGTAATTGAACTCGGTTGACCTAAGGCCGGTTATTATATAAATATCCTTCCAGATCATTTTACTTAATTTCAATCAATAAATAAATGTGGTTTATCCATTTTATCAAAAAATATATATATTTTTATTGTAAACTTTTTTTTTTTTGAAAAAGTGGATAAACCACATTTTATTTAGAGATGATACTAGGTTTACATTGCTAGGTAAGATCGGAAATAAAATACATAGTTTTTTCCCCTCCCATCTGGCAGCAATACTCGGGCCTCTTCCCATCTTAGGCTTTAGCTGGGTCCTCTGAGTAGGAATCTCCATCTTAGTCCGTCCTCCCTGGTGTACCAGTTGTGAATTCTAGGCTCCGCTTCACCAGGTTAGCCACTGCCTCCAGCTTTGTTCTTTTCACCAGTAGAGCTGCATCCAACCAAGAGATGACAAGGAAAGAGATATCACGAATAATTCGTAAGAAAACACGTGGTTTATCCTAAAAACATCATGTATTCCCCACACACACCACCCCCAAGAGACTCCAGGTGATTGTCATTACAACGATGCCCCAACCTCCTCATAGGGCATTGTCCACACCCGATGAGGTATCCCTGGTGCCCCATAGCACCCGAAGATCCACCTCCCTCGTTCGGGATCCAAAGAGTGTCCCGAAATGATTCCAAATGTGTCTTACATATGGACAAGAGATAAGGATATGATGTACCGATTCGTCCCCAGACTCACACGTAAAGCATCTAGTGCGGTACCCTCTCCACTTTCTCTTGTGCAGGTTATCGAGCGTGAGGATCCTATTTTCCCTTGCTAGCCATGCAAATAGTTTTTCCTTAAGAGGATATGGTTGTTTCCAGAACCCCCACTTAAGTTCGCTTCTTATGCCCCCATCGGTTCTGAATCGATAGAGTGATTTGATTGTGAATGCTCTGTTATTCGTGAGTCCCCAATCCCAAGTGTCAGGTGCATCTGAGTTAGCGGCGGGTTCTGCGAGTAACCAGCTTTTTATTTCAAGGCCCTCCACTTCCCTAGCCATTAGGGGGCCCAGTTTGATGAGCGGGAGCCCTCTTTGGATTCTAGTCCTCGCACCACAGCGGATGGCGGATGAATTGATATAGCTAACTCTTGCATTATGGGGTAGGAGTTCATTTAGTATTTGCCCTTTCCACCAATTGTCTCTCAGGAAATTGGGTGTCACTACTAGAGCACAGTACTACCGCATTATGTTAGCTTGAGAACTTGGGGGGCCTTCCCGATAAAGACTTTTCCAGAAAGTGGATACATGCGCCGAAGTTGACTTGTGTAGGTTAATGTGGCCTCTCCTTAAGTATACATCGTGAAAGATCTTCTGACATATACCCGCACGTCGGGTGAGGATCCTCTACCACCACTTCCCCAGCAGGGCTCCATTGAATGTTCAGAGATTTAAGATCCCCCATCCCTCGTTATCTTTGGGCTTGTAGGTTCTCACCCAATTGACTAAGTGGTAACTGTGTGTCTCCTTGTGTACACCTTTCCATAGGAAATTTCGTCTGATCCCATCGATCTTCTTGATAACCCACTTCGGGAGATGAAATGTTGTTATCCAATGAATTGGAATTGTTGATATCACTGAGTTTAATTAGCATTATCAGTCTCCCCCTAGCGATAATAATTTCCCCTACCACGATGCCCACCTCCCTTTGATTTTCTCAATTAGTGTGCTCCAGTCCTCCTTCTTGGGATGACCTCTTGATAGCGGCACCCCCAGAAATTTTATAGGGAGTTGGCTATTGCACAGTTAAGCACATGCGCAAACTTCTCAATGTTATAGTCCATCGATTTGATCGGGATGATGACGCTCTTAGTGTAGATAATCCTCAGTCCCAAGAAGTCCTCAAACAAGTAAAAAATTAATTTCATGATGTGAGCATCAACCAGTCCGCCCGTGCAGAAAATCAAAATGTTATCGGCATATTGCAGCGTCGTGATCGTGTCTTCCCGATTATCCCTAGTAAGAATTCCATGGTATATGTTGGATTTAGTTGCATTTGAGAGCATTAGAGGAAGGACATCCATAGCCAAAACAAATAATTGCTGGGATAGCGGGTCCCCCTGCCTCAGTCCCCTCTTGCTTCTGATGTATCCAGTCGGTGAGCCATTTATAGGAATTGCGCTTTTGATGACATGAGTAGACATTTGATCCAGCTCAGCCATTTGGGCCCAAATCATCTGGCCCGAAGAATGTCGAGGAGGTAGTCCCAATCTACCGAGTCAAATGTTTTCTCCAAATCAATTCATATCAGGGTCCCATTTGTGTCGCCTATTCGCATCTTGTGTATCAACTCCTCCGCCGCAATGATGTTATCATGTATCATCCGCTCCTGTATGAAAGTCATTTGGGATTCCTCCACGAGTGCTCCCAATATCCATTTTATCCTGTTTGCGCGGACTTTGGAGATGATTTTAACCGAGCAATTGATCAGGCTGATCGGCCTGTAATCATCATTCTTAGGATAAACAGGATATACGCCCAATTTACGCGCTCCATGTCAGTCGTCCCTTGGAAGAAGTCGTCGAAAAGTTTGAGCATGTCCTCCTTGATAATGTTTCATCCTTGCTGATAGAAGGTGATTGGGAAGCCATCTAGCCCTGGTGCCTTATCTGCTCCAAGCTCACTGATTACTCTTCCGATTTCTCCCTCTTCAAAGGGCCCATCTAAGTGATCAAGCTCCACCCTCCTTTTTCGTAGGAACAGTCGATCCGTTGAGGTTTTGTACCTCGTCTCCCATTCCCTACCTAAGAGATTGGAGAAGTGTCTGGAGATTGTGTCCGATATTTGTTTTGGATCAGTAATAAGTGCACCATCATATTGGATTTGCTTTATCGAGTTAATATTCCGTCTTTGATTGACAACCACGTGGAAGAACTTCATATTCTTATCCCCGTGTTATAGCCAATTAACCTAGGACCGTTGTCTCCAATATGCTTTTTCCTCCGAGATAATCCGCTCGTACTCTCCGTTATATGTTATTTCCTCTTCTATCTCCTCCCTTGAGAGTATTCTTGTTTCTTTGTGGATATCAAGCGTCTTGATTGCATTTAGGAGTTATTGCAAACTTTTGTTAGGCAAATAAGAATGACATTTGGTTTTGTAAATAGAGATGAATTTACCAAATCTTATTATTTTTTTTCCTAATAAAGGCCTCATTTGTCATTTTTATTCCTAGAAATTTATTTAAGTTTGTTAACAAAATACTTTTTGGTTGATTAATGTCGAGTAAAATAAAAAGTAGTAACAACTCCAATATATGTGTTTTTATTGTTTTAATTCGTATGCATCAACTAGACTGAAGGCGTTAATTATACATAAGGACATTGTAAAGTAAGCCAAACCATGATGAGAGATTAACTTCTAATCACAACAAAATAGTAATTTCATTTTCATTAGCAGTAATCATTTTTGCCGAAGTAATGGAGATACAACCTTAACCATGAAAAACCCACCAACAGAACACCATTTTTAGTTTTGTTAACAAAGTTTGAGTTGAAAAATTGGGTTGCATGAATAGAGTTAGGAATGTTGAAAAGGAGAAATCAATTCTAAGGAATAAAAGAATTACCAAGATAATATCTTTTCTTAAAAAAAGAATTAATCAATTTCAATAGCTCTCGGAAGATGATGAACATGGAAAAAGGGGAGAATTAAAGAAACTTTTGAGATGAAAAGTTCTTGTAGAAAGCCATGCTTGAAGAAATAATGTAGTTATTGTGAAAAAAAAACAACCTGCATCAAGCAAATGATACTGCAAGCTGCAAGAAATAAATTTCACCGAAATTATGTTGGGAGACGATGAGCACGGGTGTGAAGAAGAGAAGATAAACCCCTAGGTACGAAGGTTGGTGCGGAGGATACTCTGGGTTAATATTTAGAGATTAGAGTTGGAAGGACCAACGGTCTCTTGGCCTATTGATATCGAGTTCTTTGTATAAGACGTAGATGATTGGGATGAACCCAGGATAAAACCCTCATGACCACGAGGTGAGGGCGTGCGTGCAGGAAGACAGACTGCCCGCCCCTGACTAGGACTTACCTCATGGGGAGGGGCGTTTGTCGCCTTTGTCAAAAAAAAAAAAAAAAAAAAAAAAGACACATGTAACTTGGGTTAACTCCCACTATTTGAAGATACATACCCAAAAAAGGGAACCACCATGGATAATGAGAGCATTCCTTGGATGCAAGAACATGAAACTTGGTACAAAACAAGTTCACAAAAAGTTACCTGAAATCTTGCTATCAATCCAGGAAAAAGAAAAGAAAAGAAAAGCAAATGCAAGGCAAACAGTGTAAAGAACCAAGATTTCATTAACATGATAATCAAAATAGAAGTATAAAAAATACAAAAAGATTACATCTGGTTAGTTTACAAAGTTCACCAAAGGGGACAAAAGAACAGGTTGTTTGTAAAGCCCATATAAGTGAAAAAGCTGCTACAAGACTGACACAGAGCTTCAGCCACCTTTCGGTGGAATTGAACTTGTTTCTGGGAATTAGACTGCCAACGATCAATCTGCAACATCTTTCTACGTAACCTAGTGAAGCATCTCATAGTTTTAAGTAGATTAGAACATGAAGAACATGTCTACATTGATCAAATGAACGTACAAGAACCTGAGCACAAGAACACTTAGAAAACAGAAATCTGAGTTTGCGGAAAGCTCCACATGCCTGATACAATATGAGAACTAGGGAACATCTGCACTATAAGATTGTATCCATAGCAATAACATGAGAACTAAAAACAGACATGCTTACACCAGTACGCAAAAAGCATAGCCATATAGAAAACAAAGGATAGCATGGCTATCAAAGTTTCTAGGGGTTCACTTTCTCGTGCATCCAAATTTTACCACCGTCCCCCATTCTGGATGTGAATATCCACCTTACGTTGCTTTTCAAATTAACGTAATCAACCTGAGAAATGACCAAAAAAAATAAAAATAAAAAGAAAAAGAAAATTCATTTAAATTTATTTCAAACATCAGGATTATATTTTCTTGTATAATTAAATCTGTTTCCCTGATCCAATTAAAGCTGATAACTATACAATAGAAATTCTGCAAATGGGAAAGGATCATGTGGATATACTTAGATGTCCATAAAATTTGATAGTAATTTCAAACTCCCAAGGAATGTTGAATATTATCAATGCAAAGAAAGGAGATACAAACCTGGTCTGGGTCTAGAATAAGAACAGAGAATGCATCAACCGGGCCGGCTGATGGATCAAGTTGATAATCTTTGCTTGGTTCTTCTGTATATGGAAGTCGAGGGGGAGGCACCAAATACTGGAGTTTAGACTTGTGAGAAATTGAGTGCCAAGCTTTCTCTCGTTGCTACAAATTTAAATTTTGCATACTTGATTAATGATTTCACTCGAACTGAAGCTATAAGTAATGGATGATAGTGCAAGTCTTAAGATATCATCAATGATGTCAATCCTTCATCAATCTTGAGAACAAGCAAGCTTACCTGAATCTTCACTGCATCTGAACTAGAATTATCAATGATCTCAATCCTTCCATTTATCCGGAACTGCTCCCAAGACTCAGTGAAGTACCAACATATCTACACAAACATAAACAAACACTTCAATATGCTAAGGTAGGATGTCAACTCATGACATCCTAATATTTAAACATGTGGGCAGGGTGGCATCCACAATGGATCATATAGTTAAATTTCAAAAAAAAGAAGAAGAAAAGACTATATATATAATTAAGGTAATCCTTTTAACTCAAGCTGAAACCTAAGTTTTTTGTCTCTTAGGAATTGTGGAAAAACGATCTTTTATTTAAATCCAATTCAACTAGCATCACTAGGTGTCGATAGACAGATGCTTTAGGTCAAAATTTCTACACAATTCCCAAATGAAGTGTTACAATTCCAATATACAGCCAAAAAAATTCTAGCTTCACAAATTGGCACTCACGCAATCTAAACGTAACCCTAGAACTAACAAAGAATTTAATACTCAGCACAGCGCACTAATAAGTCACATATCTACAAGAAACCAACTTAAAATGCAAATCTTTAAAAAGAAGCATACAATGTGATATACCTCAGAGATGGATTATATTTACCTCTCCAAAAGGACAATGCTTGATTTCTTCAATCTGCTCAAATCCAAAATAAGAACAAAAACAACAACCAGGTTAAGCTCTCTATGTTTCCCTATCTATGAACTGCCATAGAGAGAAGAAAGAGGTAAACCTTGCAGCTCCGAGAATCCGTATGAATCTGGATTCGATCACTAGCATCCGGAAATCCCCTGAAAAAAAAAGAGTAATCACATAAGAACAGCATGAGAGAGAGAGGGGGGGGGGGGGAGGGGGAGAGAGAGAGAGAGAGTCGGACACCTGAAGACGACGGTGCGGTTGGCAGGCCTTCCACTGGTTCCCAGCGTCGCCTGGAGACCATGAGAAGATCGTCAGATCAAAAGGAAGGGGATAAAGAGAAGAAGAGAGTGGATGGTACGAGTTGGATGAAGGAAGAGTGCTTGAGATGGGCGTGCGAATCCATGGCAGCCTGGAGGAGTGGCTTCCATGAGGCCATTTCTCCGGTGGGGTTCTTGGCTCTGGGCTCTATACTCCCCAAATGTGTGTTTAGTTTAAGGGCGCTTTGGTATTAATGTGGTGTTTGGTTGGTTGGAATCATAATTTATTGGGAATGAGAAAAATAAAACAAGAAATATCTAATGAAATAACTCTTGGACCTCTTATATAAATAATTAATATTATATGAGAAGATAATAGATTTGTTTAATGATAATTATTTTTTAAATATTTAAGTATTATAATAAATTAATTATTTTGAATAAATATTTAAATAATTATTTTTTAAAATTATTTTAGTAATTTAATTATTAATTATTATGAATAAATATTTACTAAAACTATTTGATAAAAACAAGATGACAATATATACTGAAATTCTATTGAAATTCTGCAAATCTACTGAAATTCTATAGCAGAAATGGGCATTCTCAAATCCATCAAACATAATTTACAAGTTTATAGAGAATGCACTGCAATTGTGGAACTTTCCAATAATACCAAGGATCTCATAGAGAATGAGGTCTCTATCTTTTATCAAAATATGGAATAACAACTTATACTTGTTGCCATCAACTCCGCAGGTTGGTATTTGTGCCAATGCTTCCTTGATAAAATTATCATGGGTGAGATGAAGAAAAAGCTATCCTACTTGGTGAGATGTTATTTGTTTCATTTGTGGAGACATGGATGATAGTCACTTTCATGTTGTTTAGCCTAAGTCATATATAAAAAGAAGCTTGAAATCCATGACAATTATAATGCAATTCTAGATCTTGTACAAGTTTTGGTTTTATACTCCTTTAGCTGCTGCGAGATCTGTAGAAAAGAATGTTGAGCTGGGGCAAGAGATCCATCTGCAATTCATCCGTTAACTAAATTCCTGCACACTGAAATTCAACAACAGTCAAATAAATTCAATCAAAACAAACTTTAAGTACTACACAATCATGTTCATACACTGGAAGACAAACATCTAAAGACTTCTAAAACTTCAACAACATAATTCAATCATCAACAAAAGACTTCAACAGACAACAAAGTTCATCGCTGAAATGGCATAAACTAATATCATCACATATTAGGCTGGCTAAATGACAACCGTCTTAAAAGCATATGACAGAAACACAGCCTCTTGTTGTTAGGCAACTTCAAAAAAAATTTCAGCTCATCATTATCTTTGCTCAAAGCCCTTAAGATGAACAATTCCTCATCATCTGAAAGACCTTCAATCTCAAAAATTTTATCAACCAGTATAGTTTTCCTCTCTTCATTGGCCTTTTCACGAGCTTCAATGACCTTCTCACGAGCTTCATCACAGGACTCTTCACGAACAACAACAACTTCAACCAGGGACTTTAATCTTGGACCAACCATTTCCACAAAATTATGAAAATTTTGGGATATTTTCTCTACTGATGGATCCATTTTGACGGGCTCTTGAGGTACTTGTCTCTGAGCCCATAAGCAATGGAAACTGAGTAGGTTCATGCGTAGGCATAGAAAACTACGTAGGTTCTTGCGTAGGCATAGAAAACTCATCAGTTGTCATTGGGAAGAGGCCAGCATCGTCATCCAAATTAATGTTCTCATGTTGATACTGCTCGGTATCATCTCCAATATCCCCTCTTGCACTGCCATGTGCTCTATCTCTTGCAAAGACCGGGGCAAGGTCATTGAAGATAGTAACAACTTTTCCATAAAGACCGGTTACTTCCTTATGGGTCTACATTGCATTAAAAATTAAAGTTAGTAATACAAAAATCATATATAGCTCATTGCATAATTAACATAATTACTACAAAAAAATTATGTATACCTTAACATAGTTATCATATACACTTTTTTACAATTGATGGTGCATCTCTCATAGTTCCAAACAAAACCACTTATTTGTAGTAGATATGAGATTGCACTAGTCTTTCTTATTAATAATTTAACCCGAGACTCGATGTTTGGAACGTCCTTCAATGTGCAGATCAGAATCTTTTCTTTTACCATTCTCTCCATTTGGATCAAGTACCCATTTTTTAACCCATTTTCTGCCCGCCACACTAGATTTGCGGATAATTCAACCAAGGCGTCAATAAGGGCTTTATCTTCTTGAATGATCCAATAGTGTTTGTTTTGGCCCCTACCCCTTGATAAGGGCTTTATCTGCTTCCATACTATATAAAAAAGACATATCAATCAACTAAAATATATTATGTACTAACATACAAGACTTAAATCATAAAGGTGTCAACTAGCTTCACTAAACCGTAAAATTGTCAAGTAGCTTCATTAAACCATAACATTGAAAGATAGTCTCAAACAAAAGCAACAAAAAAAAGGATAATATTTCATGCACAAATGCCTCCCAACAACATTCAAATAACACAATCAACTTGACCACCAAGTGTTAAACATGTTTTTGCCCATGGTAATCCTAAATTGTGTCCATTCATCTATTGGTTCAACAGCTGTGATGTTTTCAAGTGGATCTTTCATGTTTTCCTCTGGGATTAGATTGACAATATCATCTTCTGCAGGGTCTTCTATCATCTCTCTCTTGATAAAATTATGGAGTAGGCAACATGTATTAATGGTTAGTCGTTGAGTGATTATGTTGTAAAAACTTGGGTGAGATAAAATTTTCCAACGACTTTTGAGAAGCCCAAATGTCCTCTCGATCACGTTTCTTACGCTAGCATGTTTCATCGTAAAAAATTCTTGAGGTGTAAGTGGTCGATGTCTATTAGCCTAAGAACTTAAATGTTACCGTTTTCCTCGAAAAGGCGCAAGAAAACCGAGACAATTTGCATACCCAGCATCCACTTAGTAATGGAAACTTGATAGATAATCAAAACATTTCTTATTAGTTAATGATTTGCATGCATTTTTTTTGGTATCATCCAAAAAGCAATGAAAATGTTTTTTTTTTTCATACCATCTGGAACCTTCAATCCATTAGGCTTGTCACCGCATCCCTAAGAACTCTACCGTCATGAGCTAAACCTTCCCAGCCAGCTAAGATATATGTAAATTGCACGTTTTGACTGTAGACCACGAGAATATTAGTAGTTATTTCAGCTTTTCTTAATCTATATCTTGGTCGATCAACATTGGGCACATTCACATGAATATGTGTTCCATCTAATGCTCCAAGACAATTCTATATTGAAAGAAAAAATGAATTGTAGTTATAGTATATCTAGGACTAACATAGCATTTAGACTTAGGTTATTACTTTAAACCACTTCTATCTATAGTCATTTGAATTTTTGGGTACAGGCTCTTTTTTCTTCAAAAGAATAGAGTGACAGAGACTAACCAATTTTAGCACAGCATGAAAATGTTGACTGACTATCTCACCCGATCGGAGAAAGTCAAATCTAATCGCTCTATTCTTGACATGGTGTGCTAAAATGTTTAGAAACATTGTGGTCATCTCTTGGACACCAATATTTACCTTGCCCCGTAGCCCACCAATCGTATTTAACAACCCGCACAGGTTATGAAAGCAACGTCAATCCATACGTAGTTTATTTATGCATTTGACATCACTTTCATAAACTAGGTAGTGGAGATACTCATGTTGTTTGCGGCGTCTAATAGATGTGGACACGATCTCATATTGGATCACTCTTTTTCAATCATGACATTGCTTCATTCATTACAGAATGTTTGTGTATAAAAAACTCATATATATATATATATATATATATATATATATATATATAGGGTCATGTTACTATGAGGTCGGCCTTACTATTATTCAAGTAAGGTCGCCTCATTTTTACTCATTTTGAGAGTGTTTTTAGGGTTTCCAACCCTACGGATGGAAAGAATATAAAAAAATAAGATAATATGTCAATTTTCATACAATTTGGTGACCGTATGATCATTCATCTTAACGGGTTAAAATTTCTAGAAATCTTAACGGGTTAAATTTTCACCCTTTAAGATGAATGATCATATGGTCACCAAATTGTATAAATTGACATGTTATCTTATTTTTCGATGTTCTTTCAATCTGTACGGTTGGATTTGTAAACAACACTCTCAAAATAGCTGAAAATGAGGCAGCCTTACATGAATAGTAGTAAGGCAGACCTCATAGTAACATAACCCTATATATATATGTATATATATATGCATTGAAAATATCATGTGACAATATTCGAAGGGTCAGTAAAGAAATATCATGATTCTTAAAGTCAAATGAAATATATATTTTGAAATATTTTGAAATTAAAATATTTCAATTAAAATATTATATATATATATATATATATATGGACGTGATAAGGTATGGTCGGCTGTTTTACTATGCATCTACAGTCGCCTCCCATTTGGCCCCCTGGAGCATGTTTGAAGGATTTCCAACCTTATAAATGGGAAAATCATCGGAAAAATAAGCTAGCCTGTCAATTTTCTTACAATTTTGTAACCGTTTGGTCCTCCCACTTAACGGTTCTTATTTTATAGGAATCAGAATGGTCCAGAATGTAACGCCCCAAATTTTCTCAATAAATTATTTGGAGATTTTTTTTTATATCTTATTGAGATTTATTAATAATTAATGAAGAATTTAGATTAAATGAGGGAAAATAAATTATGAAAAATTAGGGGCTTATGTGTAATATTGCAAATAATAAAGGTTGTCATATAATTATATGAAAAAGGGGCGGTCTAACAGAAAATAAATTAATTAATTAATTAATTAAAAAAATATCTCAAAGGATTAACATTTGCTTCTTTGAACTCCACCGCATTTGGCTTTGGAAAGATAATAAAGTGTAAGGTATAATTAAATAAAGTAAATATAATGGTAATGATGGGATGAGAAAAGTTAATAATTAATAAATGGATGATAGGCTTCTCTGTAAAGTTTGCAAATAAAAGAAGTGTTGGACTTAGTTATAATTGTTAACAAAGTCAAAGGGTTAAATGAAAAGTGGTAAAATAAATATACCATATAATATTATTATCCACCCTGATGAGGAGTTAATGCCATATGATGTCATGATCCACTTTCTTGTTCCATGAATTAAGCTTCTCTACCACCTAACTCATCTAACCATTTCTTGTGACTTTCTCTCAACCCACGCAATTAAAGCTCATGAATAGTTCCTTGGTGGAGTTAGGGATTGGAGTTGGGGATTAGAGAAAATTTAATGGTTTGAATCTGATTCAATTCTGGGCAAGTTTCGTGTAGAGGAAATCTTTGAGAGTGCTTGTTGGCTGGTGGCACCAATGATTTGGAGGGTTGGGGGTTTGCCCTTGTTGAGAGCATAATGAGCTTTGCAAAATCTGTGGTAATTGCTCTTCTAATTTATCTATTTCTCTAATCTATAATATCATTAGTAAAGGATTAAATGGAAAATTTTGGTTTAATTAGGTGGATTTATAAAGTACTGATAGATCTAGGTTAGTTCAATGAGTTTAGAGGACTTGGTTGATACTTGCGGATCACCTGGAGCTCCACCTTGTGTATAGCGTATTTAAGCTATGTTAATTAATAGTGCTAGAACATCCATTTATTAGAGTTTGTGATGGCGACAATGGATGAGAATATGGTTTAATTGTGAAGCCATGAATTATATGGATGTGTTGTATGTGTTTAATTATATTGTTATGAGTATAGTTGTATGATTTCGGGGCCCTCCAAATTGAGGAGGTGCTGGCGAATTTTCGTGGAAAATTCTAGTATTAATATTTGAGTTAGTCCCCATGATTTTAGAATTTATGCTTGATTTAATCTTTATGATCATGCTTAACAATAAATTACTTTTAGAGAGCATGTTATGAACTTTAAAATTGAGCTTAGGATGATTAGAGCTAAATCCTTTAATTGAACCATTTCGTATTTCCATGTGTTAGAAATACGAATTTCAATTTAACAGAAAACATACTTGAGTTAACTTGGTGGAAATCATCGTAGTCTAATGAGTCTAATTAGAGTATAAGATAAGAATACGGATTCCGTATTCTTATGAAATTTTGAAGCATGTATTAGATTTTAATTAAGAATCATGCTTAGATAGTTTAATGAGTTTATCGTATTTTAACGAGTTTAAGTTATAGTTTAGAAAGAATACGATTTTTCGTATTCTTAAATCTCTGTATTCTAAAATGTTGATGCCAAAAACTGGTCTACGTCACGCTTTGGTCCATATTGTTGCTCGCGATAATGGCTCTCGATCTCCTACAACGGTTAAAATTTATAGTTGGTGTGGACGCTTACTTTTGCTTACGAACGGGAAGCGCGGAGAACATTATGAAAACTCCGGTCGGAATTACCCATGAGCGAACCTGTAAAAATGGAGAGGGTAGCGAGCGGAATTGGGCATCTCTGCCCGGATTCAGCTCCGATGCTTAAGTCAGAAAACTTGAGTAAAGAGTCTTTAATTTAGGCAATTCTCTGTGTGATGAGCTTTTTTCGATCCCCTTTCTTCTATTAACGCTCTCCTTATATAGCACCTTAGAGGCGGTTCAGGAAAGGCGGTGGAATAAGGCGGTGAGTTAGGTAAATATCTCTTAAGGCGGTAGGAAAATATCTGCCACCTAGCGCGTAGATACCACGCAGGCAAAACGGGGTAGATATCTGCCCACTGTAGCAAGTGGATAAGGCCTACTTACTGTAGGGGCGTTAGATATTTCTCTCTCTCTCTCTCCCCACCCTGCGCCCTGAAGAGGGTTGTTACAATTCCGACGGACTTGTTTGCGAAGAGGGTTGTTACAATTCCGACGGACTTGTTCGCAGGATTGAATCCTCACGTTATTTGCCGAACGGAATTGTGTAAAGACCTTATTGCCATGTGGTCAAAGGAACAAGTGGTCCTTTAGGTTAATGACACCTGTCTTCACCAAATATATCCGTAACACTAGTCCCCCCCAAAGTGTACTTGTTCGAAAAATTGAAGGAAGGGGTGGAGCTTAACCGCGACGCTTTAAACTTTGGTTCGAGAACAAAGTATCGCTCCGAAGTTGGTATGTCTATGTAGGTCACTGTGCTTTGTGTACGGTTACCTACGTCCTAAAGTACACGTGTTTTAATAGGCTTAATCGACGCCATCGTGGTTATCCTTTCACCGTATCGAGGTAGATTTTTTGCTCCGGAATTTTCGTCTATAGTGTTGATAGGTTTTCCTATTTAAGGGCTTGTATGAATGGTGGTTTTAGGCAGAAATCTTTTTATACTCTTGCATCTTTGTATCATGGCTCAGCGCTTGTCTTTTTATAAGTTTTTTACTTTTTCTCAGTGTTCTCGACACTTACGAATTCCCAACTCTTTTTACGAGCATCTATCGGAATTAAGGACTGGAATAATCCACTTGATAAGTCCGAACGGCTGTGTATGACCGACTATTCTGTTAATCGACAGGGGGGTTGGTGAGATGAGTATCGACGCTGGGTGGGAAGCTTTTCATGTCGATCATGATGTGGAAGCGGGGGACCTCTTAATTTTTACCTATGCAGGGGGTACGCGTTTTGAAGTTGAGATGTTCGGAGATGGCTCCTGCCGTAGAGAGGTGGGCCCTCACCTTCGCCCCCGTGCCGAACCCGGTTCCCCTAATGATAATGGGGACAATGATGGTTGTGGAAGTCCGTGCGTCTCTTCTGAATCTTATCCAAATGTGTCTTGGATCGGTCTCATGGATATTTAACTTTAGTCCGGTCGGACAACATGCTTTTTGTTATTTTGCTTCGCTTATGCGCTTCACTATGTAACTTTGAATAAATGACGTTTGTCGTTTCGCTTCTAAATCCTTTGGTATTTTTATGTGGCCTTTACCGGCAATCCTATGTTGGAGTGTGTGCTTTGTCTTATGCGTACAAAGCTCTACTTTCCGCATGCGCTCCTTGCTTCCTAAGACGACACGCGTGTCTCTTTTACCGCTTAGCATTAAAGGGGATAAGCAGCGACGCGGCGTCGCGTTTGTCAGCGTTATGATGGGTGATGAGCGTGGCTTTCCATGTGTGTCAGGCGGCGTTTGGTATTTGTGGACTCTTGGTTCGACGGCTCTGATCGGAATACCATCCTAAGATCTAACGGCCACGGATTCGTTGCCTTTGTATATAAGCGGAACCGCATGAAAAGCTGAAAGGTTGTTTCAAAATCGAGTCGCATCTTCTTCTCCGTATTTCTTCTTCTCCCATGAGCCCCGGTCTTGAGCTTCTGCGTTTTCTTGTCCTTTTCCTTTCCTAAGGTAATGGCTAGTCTTTGCTTCTTCCCTCTTCTAGTTCTTCTCATGAGCGTTCGATTCTTTCTCCGTCCAACCCCTACGGTTTCTATTATGATTCCTCGTGAACCTGAGGCGCCTGTACCCGTGGTTCGAGGGTTCACCCTGCCTCTAGGGCAATGGGTAGAGGGTCGGACACATTCATAAGCCTTCTAGGGCAAAAAGATGTAGATGACCTAGTAGAGAGATACAAGATTGACCTCTCTTTATTTGAGGTTAGGGTTCCTTGTTCAGGGGAGAGGGCGAGTGCCCTGTGGAGGGAGATAGGCATTTTATCAAGACGCGTTGTTAGGCGGGCTTAGGCTTCCTTTCCCTGATTTTGCTAAGGCAATCCTAGAGGAATATCATTTGTGTCCCTCGCAGTTAACTCCGAACTCTTGGAGACTGCTCAACGGATTTGTCATGGTTTTTAAGAATTATGGGGTAAATCCGACCGTCCGTTGGTTCCGCCTGTTGTTTAGCCTTTGCTTGGAGTCTAATGCCGACTGGTATTATTTCTCGGCTCGCCCTGGGAGAAAGTTTCTAGGGAAAGTTCCTTCTTCCATCAAACGATGGAAGAGCAAGTTTTTCTTTGTTAAATGTAAGTCCGAGTGGGATATCCGAACAAGGTGGGAGGTTCCCCGTGCGGACATTACTTGTGAGGAGATGTCAGAAGAAGAGGGAATTCTTCTTAAGTCAATGACGGGGCTATCCAAAGTCTATATGGATAGGTTTTTGACCGAGGAAAACCTCATTAAGTGTCGTTTAATAGTGTCTAATGGTAGGATTCGCTTGCTTACTCAATTTAGTTTGGTTTTGGTTTGTGATGTCTAACCTTATTCGGAATTTGTTTTGCAGAAAATCCGATGGAAGACGAAGACTTGAGTTATGTTAAGGGTCTTAGGCTTCTTCGAGCGAAGTTCATCCGCCTTGGCTCATGGGCGGAAAAGAAGGAAGTGGTACCTAGCCAAGGTGCGATACCTCCAAAGAGGAGAGAAAGAAGAGGAAGAGAAAAGAGACTCCACTCTTCCAAAAGGGGTTAAAAGTGACCCGGTCACGTGGTCCCTCACGGGAGAGGAGGACCAAGAGAAAGAATTCCGAGGACGTATCGGGTCCCGGAATTGTAGGAGAACAGGTGGAGGCGCCTCGGGAAGAGGTTCGTGCGGAAGAAATCCGCCCGGCTTTATCCCCAATTTCTGAAGGTCCTTCTTCCAGCCGGCCTGAGGATGTCCTTCTTATAGAGGTGAGGATTTCTACACACACATTTTCCTATGGGTGCTTCATGCTTCGTTCAGAACCTTTAACTCTCTCTCTCTTTTTTTTATAGGCGGAGGCAGGAGAAGCGGCTCTCCTGGATAAATTGAGGGTGGCGGACTCGGTTTTAAGGGGACCGTCATCTCAAGGCAAGGGGGTGTCCTCCGAAGATGTCCCTTTTCGGGATGTCGCTTCGGTAAAGACTGTTCTGATGGCCATGAGACCCGAACAGCTCTCCTCCAAACTTCATAGAGCTGGGAGGGAAGAGGCTATTTCTCAGGTATTCCGGTCGGTTATGCTGGTGAGGATTATCCTCGTGTTAGTTTTACTTTTTAGCTCGGTATTAATGCTACTAACTTATTTGTTTGCTATTTGGTAGACTGCGCACTGGGCGGACCGAGTCGACAATCTTTGCCAAGATGATTCGGCAAAGATGGAAGCGTTTAGGGCGGAAATCGCCCAATTGAATTCTAGGGTGGTGGCCTTGGAAGGGAAAAACAAAGAGCAGCTCGCCATTATCCATGCTCTTGAGAAGGATAAGGCCGAGCGGCTCCAACAACTGGTTGTCGCGGGAAAGGAGAAGGATGATTTGGCGGCCAAGTTGTCTGCTTCTGAGGGTTCCCTCCTTACTGCTGAGGAGAATATTAAAAAGTTGTAGGAGAACTCTAGCAGTTTGGAAAAGGAACTCCAATCTACCCGAGAGGGGCAAGATGAAGCCCGATGGGAGCTGAAGCTGAAAAAAGCTGAACTTGCTGCTGCTCAGGCGGAATTGGAGGAGCTAAAGGGGGAGCGTGACGTACTTAAAGAGGACTTAGCTTCCCGATTGACAACTTCTAAATCCGACTCGCAAGAAATCAAGGATTTAATAGAGCGAGCGGATAAATCAAAGAAGGAGGTCGCCCGCTTAGGGCTTAAAGCTAAAGAAGGGGCCACCCATTATTTATTCTGATGAGTACAAAGCGGTGGGCCGCCATATCCCTCCTCCTGCGAAAGTTTTGTCTATGGGGCTGGCTGGGGTTTTGAAGAAGTTCACAGAGCTCAAAGAGCAACATGTTACCAAGACCCCGGAGGCTTCTGTCCCCGCCCCTTTGGCGCCTTCTACTCAAGTTCCTCTCGTAGCGGTGGTCATGCCACGAGGGTCCTAGTTCTTAGGATGTTTTCTTTTGTGAATGTTCTTGTAAATTCTCAATTACTTGGAATGTAACTTCTATTCATATGAATGAAACGCAAACCTTATTTTGGTGAAGGTTTATTTCCAAGCTATGGTTATCTTTAACCAAGTAAGAAATTTGTTTGAGAAGTATTTTTGAAGTCCTTCGCGAATTTCTTCCTTCTTCATCTGGCTTGTATGATGAGCTTCGTAACGAGTCTTCAGTCCAATCATGGGACTTTGAGTGAGGTACTCGCCTTCATGAATGAGATTGTTGCCTCATATTTCGATCGGGATTTTTGCCCCTTTTTTTATTAAGAGTTGTCGTTTATCCTTATAGGATAATTCCGACTCATCTTCTAAGGATGGGAATTTCACCGCATCTTTGTCGGATGGGAATTTCACCGCATCTTTGTGGGATGGGAATTTCACCGCATCTTTGTAGGATGGGAAAGATTTGAGCTTTATTTCATGAATTTTAAGAGAGCTACTGATAGTAGCGTCGTAAATGTTCAAGATGGAATCCAAGGCGCTGAGCGCTTTTCCGTCCATATTTACTAGATAATAGGTCTTTGGCTTGGGCGATTCTTTTGTATGGCGTAAGGGCCTTCCAGCTTGGGGGTTAGCTTCCCGTTAAACTTTTATTTCCATGAAATTCATTTTCCCGCAGGACTAGATCGCCGATTTGGAAAAAGACTCTTTTCACCCTTGCGTCATAAAACCTTTTCACTCTCTGACGATAGATGGCTGCCCTTGTCTCCACCGTTTCTCTCCGTTCTTCGAGCAGATCAAGTTCTACTCGGAGTTTTTCCTCATTCTCTTTTGGCGAGAAGGTTTGTTGTGTCCGTTAGGTAGGCATTCCTATTTTTGCAGGGATGACAGCCTCCGCCCCATAAGTGAGAGAGAATGGGGTTTCTCCTGTAGGAGTTCTTGTTGTTGTCCTGTAGGCCCAAAGGGCGCTTGGGATTTCTTCTACCCAGTTAGTTCTATTTCTGAACACCCGCGTTTTTAGTGTTTGAAGCAGGGTACGGTTCGTCACTTCTACTTGGCCATTAGCTTGGGGATGTGTCACAGAAGTTAATCTGGATTCAATTCTGGAAGCCCCAACAAAAAGCTTTTGAAAGCTTTGTTATCAAATTGCCGCCCATTATCAGAAATGAAGGCGATCGGAATTCTGAATCGACAGATGATTGCTCGCCATAAGAATCCCTGACAAGCCTTCTCCGTGATCTTGGCCAAGGGTTCAACTTCTACCCATTTGGTGAAGTAGTCAATAGCGACTATTAGAAACTTCATTTGCCGAACTAAAGTGGGGAACGGCCCTAGAAGATCAACTCCTCAGATGGCAAATGGTCGAGGGCTAATAATTGGCGTAAGCTGTGCCGGTGGTCGCCTTTGAATCTTGGAATGCCATTTGGCGTGCATCACATTTCCGGCCCGGCTGCTATTCGCGTCTTGAGTTAGTGTTGGCCAGTAATAACCTTGTCGTAGGACTTTGTAACTCAAGGCTTTGCCCCCTATGTGACCTCCTCCGATGCCCTCGTGAATTTCCCGAAGGATATAGCTAGCTTCTGCTGGACGCAAGCATCGCAAGAAAGGTTGCGTATAAGATCTTCTATATAGGTTCTCATTAATGACGGTGTACTGAGCGGATTTGTAGGAAATTCGTCTGGCCTCTGCTTTGTTGGGTGGTGCGGGTCCACCTTGTAGATAATTTCTGATGGGGTCCATCCAACTTGGCTCTTCGGTTCCACTTTGTGGTTTTTGCGGGAAGATACTGTAGGTTAAAGGAAGACTCTGTGCCTCCGTTGAGTACATGGCCTTTTAGATAGAGCGTCGGCCACTCTTCATTTGCTCGGCATGATTTTTCAATTGAAGTAAGCGAAGGATGGAACTATTTTCTTCACCTTTGCTTGGTATCGATCATGTTCTCTTCCTTCGCTTCAAAGCCGCCCAAGGTGTGGCTCACAACTAAGCGTGAGTCGTAATATACGCCAGCAGATGTTGAATTCGAGCCCGGGCCGTATGCAATCCTCGCGATGAGGGCTTCGTGATTCGGCCTCATTGTTGGTTGCTTTCGGAATTGGAACTTCGATCGCCGCAATATTCCATTTGGAAGGAGAATAAAGGACGAATCCACGCTTACGACTTTTCTTACATTTGCTGATCCGGCCAACATATAAGGACCATGGAATCTTTGGGACTTCCTTCCGACTCGCGGCCGGGGGTTGCGTCCCTAGTTGCGGGAAAAGTTAACTCCGCTGACGAAATCACGCCAAGAGCATTTGAGCCTTGATTGCCGTTGGGGTTTATAGGTGAGATCGAACTCGCCTAACTCTATCACCCACTAGGCTAAGCGTCGTAGTTTTCAGCTTATGAAGAATTTGTTTTAACGGTGATCGATCCAACACTGTGATCCTGTTGGCTTGAAAATACGGCCTTAATCTCCGTGCAGATGTGACAAGAGCAAAGGCCAACTTTTCGAGCGGTAGATATCTTGACTCCGCATCATTAAGGATTTTGCTCGTGTAGTAGACTGGTTTTTGAACTCCGTTTTCTTCTTTGAAAAGGACCACGCTGACCGCATGCAGGGCGACCGCTAAATAGATATAGAGTTCCTCTCCCACTTGCGGCTTAGCTAATAGCTTAGGCGATCGGAGATAATTTTTAAGCCCCTGAAAGGCTTTTTCACATTCTTCTGTCCACTCCATTTTTGGTGCTTTTCGCAGAGCTTGGAAGAGTGGGAGATTATTCTCTCCGGCTTTGGAGATAAATCTGCCAAGCGCGGCGAGGCGTCTGTTAAGCCGCTGAATTTCTTGAAGACTTTTGGGTGACCCCATGTCAAGAATAGCTCTGATTTTTTCTGAATTTGCTTCTATTCCTCTTTGTGTCAAGATAAACCCTAGGAATTTTCCCGATCGAACGCCAAAAGAACATTTATTCGGGTTTAACCGTATAGTATAAATCCGAAGAGACTGAAAAGCTTCTTGTAAGTCTGATAGGTGTTCATTGGCTTTTCAGTTTTTCACCAAGATATCATCCACATAGGCTTCAACATTTCTACCAATTTGTTCTCTGAAGACTGTATTTATGAGCCTCAAGAAGGTGGCTCCGGCATTTTTTAGGCCGAATGGCATCACCTTATAGCAGTAAGTTCCCGTGCTCATAATGAAGGACGTTTTTTCTTCGTCGCCTTTGGCCATTCGGATTTGGTTGTAGCCTGAGAAGGCATCTAAGAAACTTAGCATCTCATGCCCCGTTGTAGAGTCAACCAAACTATCGATTGATGGTAAGGGGAAAGAATCTTTTGGACAAGCTTTGTTTAAGTCCATGAAATCAACGCACATTCTCCACTTTCCGGACGGCTTTTTTACTAGAACCACATTAGCCAACCAATCTGGGTAATGCACCTCTCGGATAAACTTAGCTTTTAGGAGGTTTGATACTTCTTCCTCTCAAGGCCTTACGCCTTTCCGTGCTTTGAATTTCTCCTTTCTCTTTACATTTCAGAGGCTTAAATGATTGATCGATATTGAGGCGGTGTTCGATGATATCGCGGTTTTTACCGCATATCTTCCTCAAGACCAAGCCAAGAGATTGAATTAAGCTTTTAATACTCTCATGAGATCTTCTGGCTTTCGATTGTCAAATCTGCACTTTAATCCGCACCACGTGCGAGTACTGCCTTTCACGAGTCGTGTCTAGGGGATCAAGTAGCAATTCTTCAACAGTGTAGGTCAAGCTCTTCATTTTCCCGCTCGCCATTCCGCTGACTAGCATGGCTTCAAACCTTTGTCTTGTCTTTGTTGAGGGCTTTTCCTTTGAGGGTTGAGACATAACATTGTCGCTGTACGAGGTCGATTTCCTCTCACTTCCACTACCACTTTCACGGAATTTGAGAAGAAGGTGGTAGGTAGAGATTACGGCTTCGTAGGCGTTGAGAGTTGGCCTACCAAGGATCACGTTGTAACTTGAAGGACAACGCACAACCAAGAAATTTGTTGTTACGGTTGATGATCTTGGCGAAGTTCCCTCATCAGAATTGGTAAGGAGATCATTCCTTCGGGTTGTACCACCTCCTGAGAATCCTATTAAGGATGATTTTACCTAAGCAAGTCATCCGCGTCATATCTCATTCTTTCTCAAAGCACTCCAAAAAGAGGATATCAACCTAACTCCCACCGGCCTATCCTCGAACTCTTTTCATCTGGAAACTGGAAACTTTGATAGCTACAACCAACGCGTCGTCATGAGGGTGGGGAACTCCGCTGACGTCATTGCATAAAAGATGATTGGAGCCGTAGGTCGAGATTGTCTTCGTGGTGTTTCTATTTCCTGTGTGGTTCCCACCATTCGGGCATAACTTTTCCGAGAGGCGGAACTTTCACCACCGCAACCAGGACCACCACTAATAAATCCCACCATTTCCCCCTTTTCTTCTTCAGGTTGTGAAACTTCAGGTCCCCCTTGAATTTCAAGGTTGATGTACTGTTCCAATTGTCCTTTCAATCGACATCTTCTATTAAGCGTTCATCAAGTGGGGTACACTTTTCCGTATCATGTCCTTTTGGATTGATGAAACCGCAATATTTCTTACTATTCTTTTGTCGCTCGGCATTTCTTACTTGGTTCCTACCATGTCGAAGCTTTTGTTCTTTGATTTGCATAAGGATGTGGCTTCGTGTTTGATTCGTGAGGGTATGGTGATCATATCTCATAATTTTTCCTTCCTTTGAAGGTTCTACGGGGCTGCGGCATATATGCGTTGGGGTTGTGTTGAGGTTTCCGGACCTCTGCTTGTACCTTTGTTATCCCCAATGCGATCCTTTTCCTTTCGTACATCCAGGGGGCCTCTCGTTGGATCGTTGTGGTGGGTTTTCCCTTACGGGTGTCCATAGGTCCACGCCTAGCCTCCTCTTCCCAACCCATATAAATTTCCTCGAATTGATATATTTTTGGCGTGGATCATAAGGCGGGAATGGTTTTGGTGGATCCAAAGTGAGGGAAAAACGAAAAGGGGGATTCTAATAGTCCTTCCATTAGAAAAGTCACGACCATCCGCTGAGGGAGGTCCTAACATTAGCCGCCTCGTCTATATAATGGCTTAAATAGGCTCGAGCGCTTTCTCCCCTCGCTTAATGCGCAGGAGGGTAGGCAGGGGTTTTCTTTTGCTTTGAGTAATTGGCAAAGTAGGCTAGAAAGCGATCCGCTAAAATCTGAAAAGAAGTAATTGTACTAGATGGGAGATCGACAAACCCAGCCTTGGCGCTTTTCCCTCTAAGGTGGCGGGGAAAAGCTCCTGCATACGCGAAGGCGTCTGTGATTCCAGTGAGGACCATCTTCGACCGAAAAGACTTCAGGTGTTGGGACGGATCGGTTTTGCCTTCATATGCGGTCATAACCGGCGGTCCGAAGCTATCAAGAACTTGTTCTCCCAATATTTCTTTGACTAAAGGCGAACACATAATCGAGAATATACGCTCGGACTTTCCGCTTTCTTGGGAGAGGTCACCGGCTGCCGGGTCCTTCTATCAACTCGCTTGAGCAGATGGACTATTCCGTTCCGTTCTTGTCCGCTTCTGCTCTTGTAGTGGCCCCTTGCGTCCATCGAATCGTAGAGGGTTCTCAACTAGCTGGAAAAGGCGGTCCTAACTTTCCTCTCTTTATGGGTGCGGGTTCTCGTCCTTCCTCGCTTTCGAGAATTATCCAAATGCTGTGGTATGTTTGGTGCCTGAACTTGTGTAGGAGGAGGCGGAGGATGGGTCAAAGTATGAACAGCCTGGGTCAACCGTTCCAATTGTTGCTGTATGTTAAGGTAAAACTCTAGAACAAATTCTTGGGGTTGGACGGAAGGAATTTCTGATGGGGGTAAGATGGGCGGATTATCTACCCGGATTTCTCCATGCCTTCGGACTTCGCCAGGTCCTTCGGGATTACTTGGGGCTCCCTATTCTTGGATTCGTTTTGATATTCTGGTAGTGGTCATTTGGCTTTTCGTAAGGGTCCCCACGGACGGCGCCAAACGGCCTCAGCTCTCGGTCAACGGTTAAAATTTATAGTTGGTGTGGATGCTTACTTCTGCTTACGAATGGGAAGCGCGGAGAACATTATGAAAACTCCGGTCGGAATTACCCATGAGCGAACCTGTAAAAAAGGAGAGGGTAGCGAGCGGAATTGGGCCTCTCTCGCCTTGATTCAGCAAATGCTTTTAAGTCAGAAAACTTGAGTAAAGAGTCTTCAATTTAGGCAATTCTCTGTGTGATGAGTTTTTTTCGATCCCCTTTCTTCTATTAACGCTCTCCTTTTATAGCACCTTAGAGGCGGTTCAGGAAAGGCGGTGGAATAAGGCGGTGAGTTAGGTAAATATCTCTTAAGGCGGTAGGAAAATATCTGCCGCCTAGCGCGTAGATGCCACGCAGGTAAAACGGGGTAAATATCTGCCCACTGTAGCAAGTGGATAAGGCCTACTTACTGTAGGGGCGTTAGATATTTCTCTCTCTCTCTCTCTCCCCACCCTGCGCCCTGAAGAGGGTTGTTACAATTCCGACGGACTTGTTTGCGATGCGAAGAGGGTTGTTACAATTCCGACGGACTTGTTTGCGAAGAGGGTTGTTACAATTCTGACGGACTTGTTCGCAGGATTGAATCCTCACGTTATTTGCCGAGCGGAATTGTGTAAAGACCTGATTGCCATGTGGTCAAAGGAACAAGTGGTCCTTTAGGTTAATGACACCTGTCTTTACCAAATATATCCGTAACATAAAACAATAGCACTAAGTTATGGAAGTACGAACATCGTATTTACTTAGTTATTATTATTAATTCTAGGAAAAAGGTAAAGGTCCCACAGGAGCTTCAGCAGGACCGAGTCAAACCTAAGCTTGCTTAGGACATCAGGTTAGTGATTACACTATACTTAGAATATTTATGTGATCGGGTTTTGATCGTCGGATTTGTTTATATGAGTTTTATCTAGGTTTGTGAGTTGCCGATGGATTTCTCCGCTATTATAGTATAGTGGATTTCATGATTGTTTAATTGCTTAAATGTTAAAGAGCATGAGATATGATTAAGGAAACCCTAAGGGGTAGTTAAAGATTATTTTATGTATCATAAGCTTCACATTAGTTAGTTATGTATGGGGGACCCAGCGCGGGGACTCAAGATAGAGCCCAGATATTTGAGTAAATGAGACCGGGCTAAAGAAGGGAATTTGTTTTCAATAGTTTTTCTTAAAACTAAAAATGTTTGCGAAAGTCGTTCTTTTATAAAAACCCCCTTCTGTCTCTTGAGAGAGCCGATTCTGATCTGAGATGCTAAGCTTGACGTCTGAGATGTAGATGTATGCCTCTAGTCGCCAGCACCGGTTCACGTGAGATGTATGCCTACATTCGCTCCCGACGGATCATGTAGATGTATGCCTCTGTTCCTGGTGATTGCTGGAGTCATTACGGAGACATTTTAACTAGGGGTGCAAGCTTGTATGATATGAGGCCTTAGCATACATAACTATATGATTGTGATATGCTCATGATGATTGAAATTTGCATATATGCTTTATTCGGGTTTTCTAAAATGCTTGGTATGTTAATCTAATGAGAAGATAATGCATATGATTAGCATTATTTCTGGGATTCGTGAATCTTTCATTATATATATTTATTTCCTGATATTAGTGATTTTCACTCAAGTAAACTACTTGCGCAGTAGAGTGGCGTGAGTAATCCCACATGGAGATGGCTCATATACTTGAGATAAGGATAGTGCTTGTTTGCACTTGATGTTTAGACTACTAGAAATCTTCCGCAAATTTGTAAACTCTGTATATGATTAAACAAATTGTTTATTTCTTTCGAATTGTAGTTTGATTATTATAATTATTATCAGGTATAAATTACACAACTCAAGGGCTGGGTGCACTACCGGCCCAGCTGGTGTGACATCTGTCTCAGTGAAGAAATGAGTGTTACACAGAATTTCAACCGTTAAGTGGGAGGACCAAACGGTTACCAAATTGTATGAAAATTGACAGGCTAGCTTATTTTTCGATGATCTTCCCATCCATATCGTTAGAAATCCTTCAAACATGCTCCAGGGGGGCAAATGGGAGGCCGACCGCAACTGTACACACACACACACACACACACACACACACACACACACACACATATTTCAGAGATAACTCGGGAACACATATTTCGAGGCAATCCCAAAATTCCAAAATAGCCTGAGAACACATATCTCGAGGCAATCTAACATTTCAAGATGCCCGGTAATACATATCTCAAAGCGATCCCAAAATTCCAAGATACCCGAGAATACATATCTCGAGGTGATCTCAAATAGCCCGAGAATATAAATCTCGAGGTGATCCCAAAATTCCAAGATGCCCGAGAATACAAATCTCGAGGCAATCTAAAGAGGATAAGTTCTTAAGTGATCAAAGAATGCAAATCCGGAGGTAGATAAAAATAAATTAATTAATTTAAATTAATTTTGATCTTATTCCCCGGTGACTTCTATCTCCATCCCTTGATCTTAATTTAAAATTTTAAAATAAAATATAAGATAAATTTTGACATTATCTGGTCATCCATCCGGTGATGTTAATTTAAATTTTAAAATAAAATAAAATATAAATTTCTTGTTATTATCCGGTCGTTGCTCACGACTCGGTCGAGGCCTATCCCCACGATCGCGAACTGCTCTATCAGAAGGATACCCTTGAGTTAATAAAAAAGGGGAGGAAGGGAATTAAAAAAGATGATGATAAAAAAAGGAATGAGAGATAGAGAAGGTATTTTTCCACTCTTTCTCTATATAATAATGGTATCGTGAAAGAAACCTCGCTGCTGCTCGTCTTTGTCGGTCGCCAATCGCTGGTATCACCGAGGATGGATACCATCCTGCTGTGCGGTGGCGCCATCACCAGGTCCGCTAGCCTGGTCGCCTCCCTTCACCGGTGTCGTCATCTTCATTGCTGAGTCGCCGATTGTCGCCGTTGCACCTCCGGTTGTTGCAGCTGCTAGGATGGATACCATCTTGGTATGTGGTGGCTCCATCGTTAGATCAGTTCGCCTGGCCATCGTCTCGCCGCTACCACTCCCAATCGCCGTCGATGCCAAGGATTGATACCACCTTAAAATTCGGTGGAGTTGAGAAGAAGCAGAAGCTATATAATGGTTTCTCTGCTTCCTTTCAATCGCTACCGATGCCCTGTTGTCACTAGAGAAAGAAGAAACCCCCAAAAAAAGGACCAATATTAACCCCTGTCATTGTCGACCACCATTAGCATGAAGACGATTCAACATTTGGGAGTCCTGGTTCGCTTCTTCTTCAACGAAGATCTCAGATCCAATCTTCAAAACTGGTAACAGAGGAAGCCCTGTCCCTGCCCATGACTTCCTAGTTCTTTTCTTCTCAACAAGAACAAGCATTGGAGGTGCATAGAAGAGAGAATCCAAGATCCAAGTCCATATCAGGTCCTCCCTTTTGTCCGTGGTCATGTATTCTTGCATTAGAACAAAGAATACTAAGGCATGAATGGATGTTAGTAATTGAAAAGATTTACAAAATGGGATAATTTCACAAGGTGTTTTTAGATTCTTTGAATGATGGTGCGGCTTAAGGGAGTTCATCCAGGTCATCAAACATATGCGGATCTCCATTCACCCAAATTTAAGAGGGTTGCTGCTATGAAGGAAAGTGCAATAAAGAAGAAGATTTACAAGATTGAGTTAGTATTATTATATGAAGATGTCTTATTGTAAATTTTTGTGGCAAAACTATTCTAAAGCCATCTGAAATGTTCAGTCATGTAAGATGCTCTCCAAATGTTTGATGAAATGCTTCAAATGCATTTTTAGTTTTGATGGCAATCGCCTTTAGTAAATTGTTGTCTCGATGATTAAAAGTGAAAATTTTGGACCCACTGTTTCTTTTGGTCAATGAGAATTTATGGTTATAGATTTTAGGTGTGCCAGAAATATCTTCAAGTCTAGAATCAAGTTTGAAGGAGCTGTGAAAGGAGGAAACTCAATGGTTACTGCAACAAGTTCTAGTTCATTTTTACATACCTATGAAAATCCATATGTTATTAATCTTGAAGAAGCTTGGGCACAAATAGCTAATGGGAATGGTCCTATTATTGATGATGCCAGTGAAGTTAAAAAAAAAAACCAGGCTATTGACCCATTATGTAGGTTCATTTCACACACAGATCGGTCCAGAAATTGATTGTTGTAGAGGACAAGTGGCTATGGCTTCTCTTATATGAAATCCATACAATCACTGGAACTTAAAAGCCATTATTCCTACTTATTTATGAAGTAGAAAGAATGATACTTTATGAATGGATTGCAGCCCGATAATTGCAGGCTTTACTATGTATGCTGATAGTGGTAAAAACCGAGGAACCTGTCATCTGACAAGTGGACTAATCTCACACTTCCATCAAGGATAGTGACCTCCTCGAGTTTACACCAAGAATCATCCTCCTCGGGAAACAGAAGAAGAGCAATTGCCTCGGTTCCGTCAAAATAGACCTCCCCGGGTAATGAAGGCTCACCACTTCGGATTTCAGAGGCTTTGCACCCTTAACCCGAAGAAGGCGCAACAAACCCCGAGCTCGCAGGCTAGGGCAGGAACCGAAGGACTTAACCCTCTTCTAGAAGGAATTACCGTTGAGATCGTTGAGATCTAACTGAATGCTAACCTGGCATCTAGAACCATCTGGAACAAAGATGAGCTGTCATCTTAGCTGGCTCCAGCTGGCACCCACGTGGCCTATTAGGAGGTAGTCTACTAGCCTCCACGTGGCCTATAAAAGGTAGCTTGCTCCACAAGCAACACCCCCACCCTAGAGCCTATAAATAGAGGAGCTCACCAAGTCATCTTCAAGCTCTAGATGATCGGCGAAGCCCTGTCGCTCTAGAGAGCCAAATTCTACAAATCTTTAACAAATCATGTGTTCTCATTGAATTGATAGTAAATTCATCTCTATTAATGGAGATCTTCCGTGGTTTTCACCCCAATTTGGGGTTTCCACTTAAATCCTGGCGTCTTCTCTTTCATTTTTGAGTTTTTCTCATTTGATCTCTCTCAAACTCATCCAAATCAATCCCCAATCAATCCACAAATTCAATTGTTGACCTAAATTTTGGGATCTCCCTGATTTTTGTGTCAATAATTTGGCGCCGTTCGTGGGGACTCTCTTAGATGAGAAGCTATGACGATGACGAGAAGATCAAGACAGAGCCAAACTCAATAATCAAGAATCACCGCGCCAAGGGTAGTTTCACCGGTGGGAAACGCCCCTCCATCCAGCTCACCTCCGCCTGTTGCTGATCTTGCTACCAGGATAATGGAGGTTTCGTAGGAGCGGTTCAAATCCATGGAGCGTCAGATCACAGATCTTACACAAACACTCTTGGCGGTGGAAAGGCATGTTTCCTAGGCGACGGTACCAAATACCGTCCACCGACAGGCAGAGAGCCGCGAACGATCAGCAGTACACTTGCCGCATCGACGAGAGTTCTCTCCAAGAAGAAGTTGGAGCCAAAACTCTTCTTCTAAAAGTTTTGATTCACCCTACTCAGGACGTTGACGGCGTCCTCAAGCTAACAATTCACGGAGAAGGAGGCAGTACTCCTCTCCAAGTGGTTCCATGTCACCCGAACTACGCCGGAGGCATCGGGTATCCCGGCGACTTTCGCAGAGCCGTTACTCCCCGAGGCGCATGCCACTCCATCATCGTCGAGAGGATTACTCCCCAGGGTATCATTCGCCCGGTGATCTCCCGACAAGGCGTCAATCACCCAGGCGCCATCAATCCCCTGGGGCGCTTCTCCGAGCCCATGATGATGGGAGGGGGAGAACCCTCTCCCGTATGTCGAGGCTGTATTCTCCTTTTGTTAGGGAGATTTGGGAGGCCCCTTTCCTGAAGCACTTTCGAGCCCCCAATATCAGATATTACAATAGGACCACTGATCCCCGTGAGCATGTGGAGTGGTACTACACTGAGATAATGGACAACCGTATCGACGAAGCGGTTCTGTGTCGTGCCTTCCCAAAGACCTTAATTGATATAGCCCATGACTAGCTCATAAGCCTTCCATTGGGGTCAATATCAAGCTTCGAACAGCTAGCTGACCTCTTCTTTTGCCGATTTATAAATTGTCGAAGGTAGAAGAGGAACCCCGTAATGCTTCTCAGGTGCAAGCAAATGGAGGGTGAAAGTCTTCGGGATTACCTGGATCGCTTCAACAGAGACGCATCGAGGATGAGCGATCAAGACTCCATAATGGTGGTGGGTGCAGTTATGGATGGTCTTCGGGAATGTCCCTTCGTAGACTCCATTTCGGGGCACGTCCCTATAAATTTATCTGAAGTGATGAGTAGGGCCCAGCAATTCATCGCCGCTGAGGAGTTCAAGACTGGGCGATAGGAGGAGGCTCTACAACAGGTCAGGGAGTTTCAAAAGGAGGAGCCTTGATGGGAAAAGTATAGAAGCTCCCGCCGAGGCAATCCAAGATTCCGAACAGATGACAGACCCCCTCGCTCAGATGATCGAAGACCTCGAGATCCCCTAAAACAGCCAGTAAAGGCGAGGTTTGAGAACTACACCCCCCTCATCACCTTAAGAGAAAATGTTTTGATGCAGATCCAGAGCAAGAAAATCTGCCAATCAAAGAGTCTGGATCGATGAAGAAGAGCAAGAAGTATTGTGCTTACGAGTAAGTCAAGGAGCACAATACTGAAGATTGCGTCCATCTCAAGGAGGCTATTGAAGATCTTGTCAAAGCAGGAAAGCTTGATCAATTCCTGTCGAAAAAGTCAACTGCAGTGGAGAATCCCTTACAACAGCAGGAAACCACCCCAAACCCAGAAAATCCTGATATCAAGCTTTACTTCATTGCGGGGGGTCCCGGCTGCGGAGAGGAAAGTTCTTCCTCCAGGAAGCAGTACGCGAGAATGGTTGCCTCAGTCCAGGAGGTAGCTCCTTTGAAGAGGAACCGTTCATTACTCCCGTCTGCTTCTCGGAACTATCAACCACATGATGATGCTTTGGTGGTAAATATCAAGGTTGGCGTCTTCACCATATATAGAATGCTAGTTGACACGGGGAGCTCGGCCGATATCATCTTCTGGGATTGCTTTGAGAGGATGAAGATTGGGAAGGAGAATCTCAAACATGTTCGGTCACATCTGGTAGGCTTCAACGGAAATTCCCGTCACCCGGAAGGCATGATCACTCTCCCGATGACGCTCAGCAAACCTCCTTGATCGGCCACCGCGATGATAGACTTCTTGATTTTGAGATGTTTCTCCAGCTACAATGCAATAATGGGGAGGCCCTCACTATGCAAAATGGGCGCAGTACCATCCCCCTACCACCAGAAGCTGAAGTTCCAAACTGAGGAGGGCAATGGGGAGGTAAGAGGCGACCAAGCATCTTCTTGTCGGTGCTATTCCACTCTACTAAGACATCAGATGGGAGAATAAAGCCGAGCCGCAGAAACACTGACTTTGGAAGAGCTCCAGCACGAGGATGAGAAGAGAGAAGCCGGCCGCCCTGTTCCAATAAAAGGTCTAAAAGAATTCCCTCTTGAAGAAAGCCTTCTCGAGAAGACTGTGCGCCTCGGGGAAGAGCTTGGGCTGGACAAGCAGAAAGAGCTCCTCGCAGTTCTGAAGGAGAATGCTGATATTTTTGCTTCGACTGCCGAGGAGATGCTTGGGGTCCCTCAGGAGGTGATCGAGCATCGACTCAATGCCGATCCGACTGTCAAGCCAGTCGTTCAAAAGAAGAGGAACTATGTGCCGGACAGTCTCATGGCGGCAGAAGAGGAGGTAGATAAACTGCTTAAAGCGGAGTTCATTCGGGAGGTCCAAAACCCCGAATGGCTCTCAAATGTAGTCATGGTAAAGAAATCCTTCGAAAAATGGAGAATGTGTGTAGACTTCACCAATCTCAATAACGCTTCTCCTAAAGACTACTACCCTCTGCCTCTTATTGATAATCTAGTAGATTCTACTTCTGGATATGAAATGCTTAGCTTCCTGGACGCGTTTTTGCGATATAACCAAGTCTTGATGGCGAAATCCAATGAGGAGAAAACATCCTTTATCACCTCCCGAGGCACTTATTGCACGACCATTCTACTCCTCAGTGGGTTCTTCACACTTATGGGTCGGCAAACTCTGAAAGTTCGGGAGCAAGGGTGGTGTTGCGATCACCGTCAAGCTGGAGAACCTTGACGGCATTGAAGTCTAACTTCAAAGCAACCAATAATGAAGCCGAATATGAAGCCGTGATACCATTTGGGACCGCATTTCGCTCGAGGTCTAGGAGTTGAGGACACATGGCCAGCCAAAGCCAACACCGATTCACAGTTGGTAGTTGGTCATATTACCGAAGAGTTCGAGGCTAGGGAGGAGAATATGCAGAAGTACATGGAGATGGTCCTGAAGCTTATTGATAGCTTTCAGAGGGTTCCTATAAAAATTTGCGACATCCAAGGCAGAAATAAAGAAGCCCATCAATATTCAATACCTCGCAGTGAGGACAATCAAATGTAGCCCAGTCGAGGAGCTTCTTGAGATTGGCGATGAGGTATATTGGATGGATCCCATATTAAATTACCTCCAAGTTGATGTACTCCTTCCCGAACCGAAGGAGGCTCAGCGGATCGTTGCCCGAGCGGCTCGTTACAACATAATCGAAGGACAACTCTACAAAAGGTCCTTCTCCTTGCCATACTTGAAATGTTTACGTCCCTCAGAGGCGAGATGTGTATTACAGGAGATACATGGAGGAGAGGCAGGCGACCACCTCGGAAGAAGAGCCCTAAGTCACAAGGTGCTTCGGTAGGGTTATTACTGGCCAACATTGGCCAAAGATGCTGTCGAGTTTGTTCATAAGTGTGATGCGTGCTAACGTCACTCAAATATCCAACGGTGCCCATCAGCTCACTTGACTTCAATTGCAAGTGCAAGGGCCTTCACTTTGTGGGGAGTTGATATCCTAGGCCCCTTCCCCGTGGGAGCTAGGCAGATGAAATTTATTATTGTGGCGATTGATTACTTCACGAAGTGGGTCGAAGCCGAAGCGCTGTCATCTATTACGGAGAAGGCATACGAGGCATTTTTGTAGAGGTCGATACTCTGTCGGTTCCGGATCCCAATAGCCTTCATAACTGACAATGGTCGCCAGTTCGCAAATGCAGCCTTCATGTCATTCTGCGATAAGTTCAACATTGAGCATAGGCTGATTTCAGTTACACATCCACAAGCAAATGGACAGGTGGAAGTAACCAATAGGACTCTTCTACACAGTTTGAAGACAAGGGTTCTTAGTCATGGATCTTCCTAGGTAGAGGAGATCCCAGGGACCCTGTGGGCGTATCAGACCACTACCCGAACCCCTACGGGAGAAACCCCTTTTGCTCTTGCATTTGGGGTTGAAGCTATGATCCCACCTGAGACGAGAGTACTAATGCCTCGCACGCAAGCTTTTGAATCTAAGGTGAATGAGTAGCGGCTCAGGGCAGAACTCGATCTCCTAGACGAGAGGAGGGATAAAGCCAATCTCAAGGCGGTAGCTTATCGCTATAGAGTGAAGCGCTTCTATGATAAGAAGGTGAAACAAGTAACTTTTCAGATTGGGGATCTAGTCCTGAGGGCGAACAAGTTGGATGGGAACAAAAGGTGAACAGGGAAGCTGATCCAAAATTGGGAAGGACCATACATTGTTTAAGAAATTGTAAGGCCTGTAACATACTGGCTCACTAGGTTGAATGGAAAAGATTAAAGTGCCCATATCACTCTGAACATTTTTGAAGGTACCATCAATAAAATTGGTCCTTCAATTACAATTTCTTAAAAATAGCATTTTTGTTACTTCAGTAAAAACCTTCTTGCAAAAACAACCCGCCTGGGGAAAAAGCCTTAAGCGCTTTGATTGCTTGGCTATAACCCTCTTCGGGAAAAGGCTTTAAGAGCTCTAATCGCTTAGCTGTAGCCCTCCTCGGGAAGAAGCTTTAAGCACTCAGATCGCTTGGCTATAACTGATGAGATGAATCCGCAAGTGCACTGGTCGTGATCAAGTAGTAAAGCGGACTATGAAAAGTCGGATGTCGAACCCACAAGGACCAAGAGATACTAGTACAAACTATCCATCTATTATCTAGTCGAAACAAATATTGGGTATTGGCCTAATCTAAATACTAAACTAAGAAAAAGGTAATGGTCGGCTTTTACTAAATATTTAGTGAAATCTTGGGGCAATCAATCAAGGAAGGAGGGTACACGGGCAATGAATCCCCCTTGGATTATATTCTGAAAGATAAATGAAAATGACTATGTTGATGATTGATGATGTTTGTGCCAGGGTTCCTAAATTATATCCAACCCCTCTCCCGAGGTGATTGGATAACTAATCTCCTAGGATTGTCTTAAGCTCAAGGGAACCTATATCTTTGAAGAATTGTTGGATTGAATCATATTAAAGAGTTGCTCTCCTTCTAGAACCCGAATCCCTCGGCGTAACAACCCTCTCTAATGGAGCATGTTCCTAATACAAGGAGGTGCAAGCTCTAGCCCTTGTATCGCACCCAAGTAATCTCTCCGGGCATCCCGCAACGTAGAAAGATCACAACCAATACAAAACATCCAATAGACATTCAAGCATATATCTAATCAATCAAAACATAAACATCAAGATCAAATTAATGCATAATCCAAGGGTTCATCATACCTAAGTAGTTAACAAGTTAGTTCCCCATGGAAGAGGAACATAAATCCAAGCAATAACAAAGTAAAGACATGAAAATAAACAATAAAAACTCCCCTCTAGTCTCTACGATGCTCCGGTGGTGAATCTCCAATGGATCTCCCCTCTTCCGAATGATTGATGCCTTCCAAGATGTTCCTTCTTCAAGTCCTAGCCGTCGAGGTCTTCCAAAGATCTTCAATGTTTCTCAAGACCAAACCCTAGATCTCCAAGTCGGCCAAGAAAGTGGCCAAAGGCCAAGAGATGGCCTCCTCAACCCTAAAATATTGGTATTTATAGGGGTCTTTTCTTTAGGGTTCGTGTGGGGCCAAACCATGTAAAAATTGAGTAAAAATCGGGCCCAAACAATGGTCCATACGGGCCCGTGTATGGGCTGTATAACAGCCCGTATAGGTTGCTAGCTGGGTTATACAGGCTGTATAACAGCCTGTGTGGCTTTCAGGTCCCTCTATACGGGCTGTATAACAGCCCGTATAGCAGATTTCTGTACCGCGCAGTCTTCATCAAGCACTCGATCGGATGCCCAATTCTTGTCGGATTGACTTGAAATTTTAACTGAGTGTTCCTAACTTGTTTCTCTTCAATCGGAACAGTGGAGATTTGATTTAGAGTCCTGTAGATCTTGTAATAAATTTTTGATCTTTGCTGCTCTTTCAGGACTACTGCAGTTTTGTCTAATTGCTTCCTTTTTCGCCTCAAATGATGTAGAATTTCTTCCTTTTATTCTTGAGGCTCTCCAATGCCCTGTAGATAATAATTAACATTAATTAAGTACCAATGGGCAAAAATTATTCCAAAATCGCATTAAAACATATAAGAAAATGATGGGAAAATATGCTCAATTGAACTCTTATCAAATATCTCCACACTTAAGCGTTTGCTTGTCCTCAAGCAAACCGAACAATTACAACAAAAAAAGGATAAGTGTTCACTCTCCGGCCATAATATTAATGATTCTACTCCATCCTTAGTTCACAATCAAAATTTGCATTCTCCTATTTCCACACCGGTACCTAGATTGATCTTGTGTCTTGTTTCATTACGGCTCTAGATGAACATCTTCACTCCACATGCCATGTTCTAAAGTCTTAGCAAGACAAGCCTACCCTCAATGGACTCTAGAAGATCCTTGAGGCCCTAAGTTTTAAGACAACCAACCCTCTATTGAGCAAATGGTTGACGAGTTCGAGAAGCTTTAAATTTTATATACACATTTTTTTTCATTTATTTGGGTAGGGCATCTATGATCACTACAACAAAAGCGCAGTATCAGAGACAGAAAGTTTCCAACAATTGGATTTCAGTTGGTGATATCATCATCAATGACGGAATCCTTTACTAGTTGCCGACAGAAAGGGTTTGCTACTGTTAGGTTTACTGGAGACAGAATATTTTGTTAATCCCAACAAATTATTCTGTTGGCAAATTATTCCATCAGAAATTCTGTGCGTGAAAAAAACTGAAAATTCTGTATAAAAATACGTGAAGCTCAGCGACCACTATGATGGGACGGAACCTTTGGTGAATTTCATTAACCGGTTGAAATGCAAACATAACCGGGATGAATTGAAAGTCAAATAGAACATATGAGAATCCCAATGTTCATAATAGTGGTCATTTATAATATTTATTAAATAACTTTTCGTGAGCGATGTAATTTGAACAAGATAGCATAATTATGAGTTTGCTATAAATAAATAATTGGTATTAGCATTATTAATATATAATGATTATTTATAATTAAATAATATTTTGGTAGGCTATATATATATATATATATTTGGCCCGCCATTTTTATTAAAATTTGTATTTTGTTAGTAAGTGTTTGATTAAACAATGGGAGACAAAATTCAATTTTTAATAAAATCTAATATATAGTTAGTCATTCATTTCTAAATAAAAAGATTATAATATGTAGATAACAAATATTTGCAAAATTACATTTTGTGAACAGGAAAACCTTTTTCGGATTTACAAATATCCTAATAATAGTAATAATAATAATAATAAAGGTGATGGCACTAATAATAACAATTATAATAATAATATGGGACTTACTGGATCTAATAATAATTACAATAATAATAATATTACAATACAAGAATGAAATAATAGTTATAATAATAAAACCACCCTAATCTATATAATTGTGTGTTATATAACCTGATCTTAAATAATAATATTTAAAGAGTTTAGTAATAATAATAATATGTTACCGTAGTAATTAGAAATAAGAACAATTATAAATTTAATAATATAAATAATAATGATAAGTAAATTATAATGAAAGAAATTAATAATAATACTAACAAGGATTTACAATGAAAAAACCCATAATACCTATTATTATATACTCTCACTGGTGTATTCATTAGATATAATGGATACATTAATGGATATAATCGAACCAAATATAGAGTACCCCTTAAACAATGTTGCTACAATGGATCCCTTATCGGATCCATTATCAGATCCAATTGGAAGAGAAGGTAACCGGGTACAAGTTAGGTAAAGGTTGGGATATCGGATCTAGAAAAGAGGAAGAAAAGCACAAGTGTACGTACTCTCACTCTTACTCTCACTCACTCCCACTCCCACTCTCACTGTGAAGCTCGCTGAAGGGGGTCTAGGGTTTCGGTGTGGTGTCCAAGCTCGAGGTAATCTTCAATGGCTTCTCATCATCTTTTGCTCTCGATTATGGATTTCCTGAAATTAGGTCATCACTAATTGCTTTTCTCCCCCCGCCTATGGTTTCCAATCGACAGTAGTGGTCGTTAGGACGATCGATCTCATCTCAGCCGGATACTTCCTATCGAGGACTCAATTTCGGTTTCATTGTCCGGTATGTTTTCTGAATCATGTTTGAGCTCATGTGTAAATTGAAGCTGGGGTTTTTTTCCAAAATGTCTCTTGACTGAAATTCGGGGATGTTTTTATCACTAATATTTGCTTTGATTTCTCTTGTTAAGCATTGATCCATCTTGTGTTTTGGTTGGTATTCTGATTGGACCATGAATTTGATGGGGGTTTTGCTTGTTCTAGTTAGCTGGAGAAAGACATGACCTGAGTCTTTCTTGAGATTAGATGGCATTGATTTTCAGTGTTTTACTTAATTATTGGCAAAAACTTTATTTTTCATCATGATTCCTATTCTTGGTAATTTTTCGAGTATGTTTAATTTGGTAGTATTCTGATTAGGCATTAATCAAATTTTCATTTTTCTTTTATCAATTTAAATTTTAATACATCAGTACGAATATTGCTAACATCTCTATTCTTTGAATTGAGAATAGAACTAGCAAAGATCTACATTTGTATTTTTTTTCTATATGATTCTGTCATATAGATTGAAATATGTGATGATGATGTGCATGTTCATTGTTTAGTACTTTTCTTGTCTTCTCTGATCTATGAATAGAACTACATAAGGTTTACTTATGGCTGTAAGTTTGTTGCTATTCATTAATTAAGCTGTTTCAATTGAGACAGTTGTATATCTGAGTTTTATTGTTTAACTTCTGCATAATTTGAATAGGTAAAAAATATGTCCGTATTAGAATAAAAGTGTAATGTCATCTATTTAATGCCCATTTCATACTAGTTTCCTAGTGGATCTCATCCAACAAATAAAGGATAGTTTTATATTATTTTTAATGACTTAGCTATCCATTACATAAGATCTTCATATTAGACTATCAATGAAGGACAATTGTTATATCAGCAATCGTTGCATCATAAAGCCCTTACAAATTTGAATTTAAAAGCATCATCCAAATTATCCACTCAATAATATGTGAAAAACGGAGGAAAGCTGCACAAATTATTGGCAAATAAGGCATCACAAATATAATTGTTCATAGAAGGATTATAGCACATAATGATGATTTTATAGTTATAATCAAGTAAAGTTTATTTTATAGTTATAGTCCCTCCGGACTAAATTGATATATATCTTGACAATCAAATCGATATAGCACACTCCTTACTTATATTATGGCGAGAAACATAATAAGAAATGGTATTCATCTAAACATTAATGTTGGTGTGGTGTTTGATATCATTTAGGATTTGTACAATGGCTAATGACGGATATTGGAAGTGTGCTTGTTTGGATGAGAATGGTTATATAACTGAGCAATATATGAGGGCAGTTGAAGATTACATAATATTTGCAAGGAACGAGCAATGGTTTGTAAGTGCTGATAGAATTAGATGCCCGTGTCTGAATTGTCAAAAGCTTTCATTCCTTCAACATGATGATGTGTGGCGACACTTGTACTATGGTGGATTTTGTAACAAGCCATTGTCCGGTATTGGGCAAACATCTAGAAGAAGGGAGGAGGTTAGTGAGCGTGTGTTTGATGTGATGGTGGAAAATCCATATGCTAATATGGTTAGGGATGCTTTTTACCCTAATTTGGAGTCGAACTGAAATGGTGTAAGTGAGTCCCAATCTATGGATCATGAACCTACTTCACGACCAACAACCTTTTTTTCCTTGATGAATGACTTCGATGAACCAGTGTGGTCTGGTTGCTCAAAGCACACAACATTGTCAGCGGTGTCACAACTCTTAAATTGTAAATCGGAATTCAATATCAGCGAATCTTGTTTCAATCGTATCATGTGTATTGTAAAAGGGTTATTACCAGATAATAACAATTTGCCAGAGAATTATTATCACATGAAGAAGAAGATGGCGGCATTTGGCCTGCAATATATGAAGATTCATGTATGTGAGAACAATTTCTTGTTGTTCATTAAAGAATTTGAAACGTTGGAGTATTGTTCAGTATGTGGCTATCCTCATTACAGACCAAGCTCTACAAGTGAAAGAAGGAAAAAAAGAATTTCGTGTAGGATTTTGCGATACTTCCCACTGATACCTAGGCTTCAGAGGCTTTTCATGTTAAAGAGCCACGCAAAGAATATGACTTGGCATGAACACAATCGAATGGCAACAGGAGTGCTACGTCATCCTGCTGATGGAGAGGCATGGCAACACTTCAATCAAACACATGAGTCTTTTGCTAACGAAGCGAGGAACATCAGATTAGGGTTGTGCACTGATGGGTTTGCACCTTTTAAGCATGGTGCGAGACCCTACTCTTGTTGGCCAGTAATGCTTGTGATATACAATCTACCCCCTTGGATGTGTATGAAGCAACCATCTTTATTCCTTAATATGGTCATTCCGGGTCCTAGTAGTCCATCACAGAATATAGATGTCTTCTTCAGACCTTTAATAGATGAGTTGCTGATTTTATGGGGGATCGGTGTCCGAACGTTCGATAATTATAGGAAAGAACATTTTTCATTACGGGCAGCATTAATGTGGACGATCAGTGACTTTCCTGCGTATGGTATGCTATCTGGATGGAGCACTCATGGAAAATTATCCTGCCCTTATTGCATGGCAAATTCGAAGTCATTTAATTTAAAACATGGAAGGAAGTCTTGTTTTTTTTATTGTCACAGGCAATTCTTGCCTCCTGATCATCCTTTTCGAAGGCAAAGGGATAAATTCAGAAGGCGAGTTGATCATGATCCTCCTATTGAGAGATTGTCAGGTGAAGATATTTTGAGAGATATTGGTAGATGGCCAGATTTGACATATGGCACCAAATGCCTTGCACAGAAACCACAGGGTTATGGGTCGACTCATCATTAGACAAAGAAGAGCATCTTTTGGGAGTTGCCATACTGGCATACAAACTTGATTTGTCATAATCTTGATGTTATGCACATTGAGAAGAATGTCTTTGATAATATATTCAACACCATGATGGATGTTAAGGGCCAATCAAAAGACAATGTGAAGGCTTGATTGGATATAGCAGAGTATTGCAAACGCCCAGCTTTGCATCTGGAAATAAGGAATGGGAAAACATTAAAGCCTGCAGCTTCATATGTCTTAACAAAGGAGGACCGATATAGAGTGCTCAGATGGGTGAAGGATCTTCGACTACCTGATGGCTTCGCATCCAACATCGGGAGGTGTTTTAACTTGGAAGAAGGGAGTGTCTATGGAATGAAAAGTCATGATTGCCATGTGTTTATGCAAAGATTGCTTCCAGTTGTTCTTCGTGATCTCATGCCCACTCCAATATGGGATGCAATTACTGAAGTGTCCAATTTCTTTCGAGATATTTGCTCCACTGAGATAACTGTTGAACATATGGAGATGTTAGGAAAAAACATCATCCAAACAGTTTGTAAATTAGAGAAGATTTTCCCTCTTGGCTTCTTCGATTCGATGGAGCACTTAATAATCCACTTGCCTTGCGAGGCTCAAGTGGGTGGACCGGTAAATTATCGTTAGATGTACGTGTTTGAAAGGTATAAAGGTTGCTCATTTACAAATTTTGTGCGAGACTATGTGTTTATTAAATTCGTGACATAATCATATTATTATTTGGTTATGATGCGTAGGTTTCTACATCAATTAAAAAAGAAGGTGAAAACCAAGCGTGTGTTGAAGCATCTATATGTGAAGCATATATTATTGAGGGGATTGCATCATTTTGTGCCTTGTATTTCTAAGAGGATGTCGAAACACGGTTTACTTGCGTGCCACATAATGATTATGGAGGTGAGGTGGATCCCATGGGTCGTCTTACAATTTTCACACATTCAAGGCGACCCCTGGGAACCAAAAAAAAAAATATACCCGATATCTGACATCAGACGAGTATTTGGCTGCTACACTTTATGTCCTTATGAACTGTGAAGAAATGATTCCATACATAGGGTGAGTAATATTTTTACATGTAGTTGACTACATAATTAAAATGGAAACCATTGTTTACTATAACTTTTACTTCGTTTGATATAGGACATTCGATAAAATGGTGAGGATGAATAACCCACATGTTACCCTTGGTGAACTAGAAAAAGCACGAGAGTCCACCTTTATAACATGGTTTAAGCAATATGTATGTAGCTAGACTAGGAATCATTCCTCCATTATTGGGCTTTAGGACTATCCGTATTTACTCACACTCGATATTTCTTTTAGGTTGAAGAACATTATTCCGAAATTGGTCGGCGTATTACAGAACTTGCTCATGGTCCATCTCAATTAGTAACATGCTTTAAAGGTTACTTTGTGAATGGTTTCAAATTCCATACTAAAGAATACAGCCGTGATCGATCGACCCTAAATTGCGGTGTTTGCGTGAATGGAAGTTGTCACAATGATTATAATCGTGACTTCTATGGTGTTCTGCTGGAAGCCATTAAGTTGCAGTACTTCGGTGATAGAAACCGAATTGTACTATTTAATTGCTATTGGTTTGATACAGATAGAGGAGTTCGTGTGGATCCTCGCCATGGGCTTGTGGAAGTGAATTATAAATCAAGACTTGCAAGCAATGAACAATTTGTATTTGCTTCACAGTCTCACCAAGTTTGTTATAGTACTTATCCGGCAAGAAGTCTTCATCGCCGGAATTGGTGGGCTGTGTTCAAAACCAAGGCACGAAGTAGGTTTCATCTTCGCATTTTAGTGATGCCGATGTATCTAATCTAAAATGAAGGGGGTATACCAAGAAGTCGAAGTGTCAACCACCACGGCCCGAACTTGCATCGTAGACAACCGGCCGCACCCAAACAGGGACTAGTCCCCGTTCAGGCACAAGGCCTTAGAAACTCTTATACAACAAAGTATCTCAGAGGTAAATGATAACAAATGAATCATAAGATAGAATAAGAAGGGAGTTTATATAACTCCGTACAAGTACAATACCGGGTTTACACAACCCAAGACTAGGATCAAGTCCAGTCACCCCTAGAAATCCATATAACAAGGAATACAAAATACAAATCTCATACAGGATAAAAGAGGTACGCAGACCTCGGGACAAATACAAATAGCCGAGTCAACCACTCGGTATATCCTTGCCTAAGCTCAACCCTACTCCTCCTCGTCTGAACTTTAGAACACACAAGCCAAGTGCATGAGCGTAAAGAATAGGCCCAGTAGGGTCGCATATACAATGGAAGAGGCGGAAGCTATAAATAAAGAACAGAATAAAGTAAGTAACACCATGCAAGTGTAACAACACTACAAGCATAAAACAAGTAACTGGAATATGGATAAATCCATAGATGTACTAAATCTCTGGCATATATGATACTAAGATGTCTACGACATCAGCGACACCATCAGTGTCGTCTTTGGCCTAAGCCGGATAATGCTATAGCTAACATGTGCACATGGTCAGAATATGCCGCTCTCTGACTAAGCCAGGTGGCCAGATATTATACTCCCTCTGCCGGGGCATCCGTTCGATGGAGCACCAAGTGCTCGTGGCCAGATATTACACGCCCTCTGCCGGGGCATCCATCCGATGTATCATGCCTGAAAGTAAGAGATTACTAGTACAAATACCTAACAACAGGTATACATATATATCCAAGGCAGCAAGATCTTGAATATATAAAGATCAATGACCTCATCAAGATCGGAAGCCAATACGTAACTAAGGAGTAAACTCTACTCAAATACGCATAAGAAAACATGCACGCAACAATCTCCTTGAGATATAAAGCCAATACATATGAGGAAACCCATCTCGAATATGTATTGGGAACCTCTCGAGGAAATAAGAGCACAACATCAAAGTAGGATATGAGGAAAGAATACACACAAACCTCCCATGCGAGAGCCTACAGAATATACTGAACAACAAGTATATATCCAAGGAAATAATCCATCTCGAATATATATGAATAGGAAAGAAATCACAAGTAGGGTAGAGAGTTAGAAATACTCACTACACCCGGTGCAAGAGCCTACCTGACTAGAAGCGAATCACTGATCCTCGTCGCGCCTCACGCGTCCGAATCTGGATCTAGTAATTAGAGTGACAAAACCTTAGTTTCTTTACACTCTAACACGTCGTATTAAATAAAAAAAAGAATACGGTTATTTATTGCGCTCTAATTATCTAAATCGAGAGATCAAATCATAAAGTGATAGTCCATCTAAATTCATCATGCTCGGAAGTCATCGACTAGCAAGCAATGATGCATGAATTTAATGGAAATTTTGGCAGCATTTCCCCTATTTCTAGGGCCCCTAAACGTACAAACATTCCACAAAAAATCCAATACACTTGGATTTCTTTTTTATAAATCATACATAACCAAGAATATCGCATGAATTCATACATAACATACATCTTAAATTTTTCTTTCTACTCAAAAGTCCCCTCTTAACAGTCCCAATAATCTCTTGGTTTCAACAATATTAATCTAACCCCAAGCCCCTTCATACCAAGAATGAAGCTCATGAAACCCTTCTCATTCCCAACTTCATACAAGGCCGTGAATACTCACCGTCGCGAAGGGGAAAATGGCAACGTGCGGGGCTGCAGGCCTGCGGGGAAGTCCAGCGAGGGTGGTCGCCGGAGAAGGAAGGTGGCCGACCTGGGTCGCTGCTCGTTGGAAAAGGAATGCTTGGTTCGGTATGCGGCACACCGGCGTGGGGCGGATCTAGGCGGCAGGTATGGCGCGGTATGACCGTGGCTACGGCCGGGGCGGGCCGGAGAGGCGTAGGGCCAGCAGGCTGACTTTGGCGTGAGGCGCTCGGCCCTTTGAGGGGACGCTGATGGCTGAAGCTGCTTCTTCGGGCCGGCGGCCGTCATGGCTGGCCTTACGGCCAAGACACCGGGCTGGCTCACGAGCTACAGCGTGGTTTAGCGGTGAGGAGCCGTGGTGAGCTCCGGTGGCCATGTGAGCTTAAGCGGTCCGAGTTCTAGATCTAGGGTGAAAAGGGAGAGGGAGGGAGAGGGAGAGAGTTTTTTTCTTTCTCTCTCTCTCTCTTATCTGATGACATGTTATAAAGAATGAGATTAAATTTTCACTATTGCTTCATATGTTCACTATTCCTTTAATTAGAATATCTTGTCACTATAGTTTCACATGCCTACTGTTCAGTCACGGGTGAATTCATTTCTGGGGTCCACTGTTTGATTCTCCTGTCCTAGTGTCCGACACAGATCCGCGAATCTTGGGTCCGTAGCCCCATGGCACGGGTGTATTGTAAAATCACGAGATCGGTCTCTCGTCAGACCAGATCCGAGAATAACGGCTTTCGGTCAAATCCTTACGTCCTTTGGGAATCTTTGTGGCATCACGGGGCTGTCTCAGTCACCAACCAGATCCACTTTTCCCGGGATTTGAATATTTATTCATTTTCTCTTCTTGATAATTAATCCGAATTAATTAACATATAGTTAATTTGGATTAATTAACAAATAAATGATTTTGATTAATTAATGCTTAATTAATCGGGATTATTCAGACATATGATTTCTCCCAAAATTTCATTGCTCGTCATATTAAATCGCCATTTAATAATCATGGGAAAATAAATAAATTTTTTATTTATTTCAGGGCGGGTTTTACACGAAGGATCTAGATCCATAAATGCCATCTATTCAGAAGATCTTGACAATGAAAGAATACTTGTTCATGGTGATATTCAACAAGTCGATGATGATTTAGGCGATGTTAATGAGGTGAATGACAGTTCCGAGGAGGCTGATAATGACGAAGCGGGAGATTCAGAGGATGAGATCGTTCAAGAAGAAGAGGAAGACGAAGATGACGGAGCAGATGATGATGATGATAATGATGCTGATGATGCTGATGATGCTGCTGCTGCTGATGATGATGATGATGATGATGATGATGATGATGATGGTGGTGGTGGTGGTGGTGGTGGTGATGGTGCTGACGATGAATGATTAGATGATCATGGGCATATTTATTATATACATCATGTTGTTATGTTAGGATGAACACCACTTCTGAGGTTTCATCTCGTTATGTCAGTCTTAACTTGTAACAGTGCTTTGGTAGTATTATTGACCTATCCTTAATGTTGTTACTTCAGGTTTCTATGCACTTTATTAAGTACTACCACTTGGAATGTTTTCAACCTGTTCATGGTGCCACTTGTGTTAATTATGTTTACTTCCTAATTTGTTCGTTCTATTTCTTCTCATTATCCAAACTATCTTTCTAATTAAACTCGATTCTAATGTTTTATGCTTAACTTTTACATGTTGATGAAATTGATTTGACATTCGATTATTGTATTTTTTTTGTGGATTGCAAACTTGAGGTAACGCTTGGATATGTTTTTTAAATTCATCAATAATGTAGTTAAGATGCTTTAATGTTTTAAAGGAGCTGATTACATCAATAATGCGCCTTCTAACATGATTTATCCTTGTTCTAACAGTGAAGCAATGCCTAGAGTCAAAACCCCCAGAAAAACCAAGAGTAGGAAAGCATTGGAAGCTCAGGTAGCTAAGCTTCTTCCATCTCAAACGGCATTTTCGAAATGGTTCGGAAATAGGCCATCATCATCACAAACAGAACATTCAACTCCAGAGCCTTCGAATGCTACACCTGTGCCAAACATTGAAGATATGGAAACACAAGAGTTTCAAACCGTGCATTTTCCAACATCTCAGGATGATGTCCCAAGCAATGCAAGGTCCAAGAAACGGCACAAAGGTCCTAACAAACCAATACGGGCACCGACAAATCCAAATGAACGGAAAATGATATTCACCCTACATGGCGAGTAAGTTGTTTTGCAACCTTACTTATGCGAAAGTTAATCTTTATAGGAGCTTGAGCTAATTTAGCCTTTCTGTTTTGTACAAGACAAAAAGGAGGCCGGAAGATTGTTAGGACCATTACGAAGTCCATCCAACAACACTTCAGTGATGCATGGGCCACATGGAAGAGGATTCCAGGGGATAGCAAGGAGCAGATGTGGGAGGTATTTCAGGTTTGTAAGTTGAATATTTAGCTTATTAGAGCATCACATAGTGATTATCTTCCCATTTTCCTTGTTGATGGTATCTTACTCACATGCTTGAGAGCACCTGTTCTAGAGTGTTCTGATGTTCAATTCTTCTAGCATTTTTAATATATTTGACAAAGAATATTTTGCATGTCTTGTTACATGGTCACTATTTGTATTTATTCTATACGCATTCAATATTCATGATCTCTTAGACCTAAATAATAATGATATTCTCCTATTGGCTAGGAAACATTTATATGACCTGTTGAGAAAGAAAGCATTGTTCGCACGATCTGGGAGGCCACATGTAGAGAAAGGTTAAGAGGAATGCTTGAAGAAGAAAGAACAAGGGCAATGCACCACTTTGGGGTAGATGATAGTGCCAAATGCAATGGTTATAACTAGGGTTGGATCTGAGCAGACATTTGGGATCGACTAGTGGCCAATGTATGGAGTACTGAATCCTGGAAAAATAAATCAATTAAAAACAAACAAAACAGGAATTCAGTGAAAGAGGGGAGCATTACTAAACACATTGGTTGCTCAATTCCGTTTGTGCTCCATGCCGAGAGGATGGTAGGTATTTTAGTACACATCCAACTAATCTTGATTTCCTATTGTTTTAGAGTAGCCTAACTGATTATTTGCTTCTTTTAATGATATTTTCAATTTCTTCTTGTAGGCTAAAGAACTGAACCGTAAGCCTACATATATCGAGGTATTTGATAGTACCCATAAATGAGATAAAGGCCATGGTGATTTTGTGGATAACAAGAGAAAAATTGTTAGTATAAGTGACATTTAACCCCAATCATGCATTATTAATTATCACATCATTTGCATTAAGGGAGCCTAGTGCATATTATTTGATTAATTGTTCAGTGCAACTCAAATAGGATGTAGGAATAACTAATTAATGTATTGATCAAACACACAGGCTATGAGAAATCAGTCAATTTAATTATCTATGAGTAGATCTACTTGTTTTATATACATTTAGTATTATCCTATCTGTTTCGTATAAAGAATGTTTATGTTGAACTAACACTTCAAATGTTTTGATAGGAAACATATTCTTCATCAATGAGTCAGAAATATGGTCCTGATCCTTCAAATCACCCTGAGTTGGACCTTGGAGCTTGGTGTGAAGCAATAGGAGGGATAGGGACATGCCGTACTCACGTTTATAGCTTTGGGCTCACGCCACGTGGTGGTACGAATATATTCTCCACGCCCAACAATGTTTGGCTCCGCGATCATGGTGGAAATTGCGGTCCTACTTGTGAAAGTACGATCAGCTGCACCTCCCTCTGAAGTTGAACATCTGCGAGAAGAAGTGACCTTTGTGAAGGACAAGTTACTAACTCTGCAGGAAGATAATGTTGAGATCAAGAAATATCTTCACCAGCTTACGGAGTTTCTAAATCCCCGGAACCTGTTTACTGACTATTGAGTACCAAAATCTTTATTTGGGTCCTTCCCAAATGACCAACATGCAACGCTTAGGGCTGCGAAGGCAGAGTTCTGATTCTGATGAGTAGCATGCCATATCTATCAAGTTAGTGCCATTTTTTGAAATTATGATGGTGACTTTATTTGTAGCCTTGCTAGCAGTGCAGTCTATGACTCAAACTTGGTAGCATTATTGTAGCCTTAGTAGCAGTGCAGTCTATAACTGCAGTCTATGACTCAACTTAACTCTTGTTTGCTTTTATTGTATGGAACCAGCTTAACTTATGTTCAATTAATCCAAATCTGTCTTTTTCTTTTCTTTTGTGTGTATGTGATGTAATGGTTGCAGGATTATGTATGTTAGATCAGCTGGGTGTTACAACAAATTGTTTGCAGGATTATTTAGCTAGTTGTATAACAGGATTATAATGCAGGGGAATTAGAAACAGTAATGGATTACATAGGCGACTGCCAGGGACGAAAATTTTCGTTGCAGATTAAGACTACCAAGAGCTACATATTTGTGGCTGATCAGCTAATTTGGTGACCGATATTTGTGGGAAGTAATTGGTTTTAGTGACAGAATTTCCACACACAGTACAAGTACTTTTGTGTAAGTTCCGTAGGCGACACAACTTTTCCGCGACGTAATTTCCGTGGGCGATTGTATTAAATAATGATTTATATTTCGTTGATGAAAGTCTTGTTCTGGCGACAGAATAATCCGTTGGTGTGGGGCCGCATAGGATATCGGGGCCGAATGCCCGGTTTCAATTACTACCCCCGACAGAATATTCCGTCGGAAGTAAGCCTCATAGGACACTGGGAATACCCGGTTACCATTATGACCACCAACAGAACATTTTCGTAGGTGGTGTATATTTATCACCGACCGGAATGTTTTTCCCAACGGATTAGCAATAGCGACACGGTTTTCTCCTACCAGATTTCCCACGATATATTTCCGTCGTTGATGTCAACGCCAACGAGAAATATGGCTTTTGTGACGGAAGTGAGCGTCACAAATACTGCACTTGTAGTGAATGGATCCGACTTTCCCATGCTAAAGATCAGTGTAGAGTGTAGGTCCTCTTTTCTTTAGGATGCACATGTTGTTTAGGCACCAAAACACCCGGGTACTTAGAGAGTTACAACTTTACCTAGATGTGTTCATACTTAGAAGTGACTTTTTGAATTGAGGAACACCATGATTAAGGGTCGGGACCCCAAACTACTTCATCTCAATAAGTAGCGAAACATGTCTTTATTGCTCAAATAACTAAACTATTATGTACATGCTATTTTATTCTTCTCTTACTTGTCCACTAGGTTAAGTTATGAGGGTTAGAATCTCAACTAGTGCCACGAAGCCTCTTGGAGCCATTGAGAGTAATGCTTAGCAATTAAAGTCAACAAAACATGGCAATGGGATACTTATTGTCAATAGAGATTTTGAATTTCACAAAGATTTTCTCTAGATGTCCATGGTATGTTATAGGAGAATTTGAAAAATTTTGGGTACTAAGATGGTATACTATGAAGAAAGTGAATCAATACATTTTCTAACAATACCATCATCAGTGCATGCCAAAAATGATCCTGTATAAAAAGATTTGCAATGAATTCCAAAAGTCTATTAGCTACCTATCTCCACACTTAGAAATTAGCAATAACTCTATACAAGGATAGGTAGCTACCCATCTCTACACTTAGAATCGTACATTGTCCTCAATGTACACACTGAAGCGTGAAAAGTATACAATATGCAATAAAATAATGAGAAGTGCAAACTGAAACTTCCCCGATTCATTGATGATGATTCCAAGTTTGAATTGATATCGGGGTGGATATTCTTGATGGTCAATATGTCCATGCTCTAAATCCTGTGAGACTTGAAGGGGCCAAGAGAGCTCAAGAGCACTACCATTTTATTAAACACACTAAAACAAACTAAAACCAACTAAGATGCGAAAATAAGAAATTTTTCCTAAGAACCTTGGGTTGCCTCACAAGAAGCACTAGTTTTACGTCACTAGCTTGATGTACCATGATCTTACCTCATGGGGTCATGAAAAGGGTGTATTCTTCCCGGCTGCACCTTGTATAGCTACTCCCAGAAAATGAAAAACATACCTGCCGGAGTTGTGTTGTGACAGAGGTTTCAGTACAGTTACCTTTAGGCCTCCATGGGAATAATTTGGGTCGGGAATTGTTCAATCTTGGCTTGGGCGGATCCTTGGATTGAATCATCCTCCTCGCTTCTTTTGTTATCCCGGATATGTCTCCTCTGTGCTTGATGTGTAGGTCATCTTCGAGGTAGAGGATTTCTTCAAGTGTTTTCGGTCGTGCCCTTTCTACCTCTTCATCCTTGTCTACACCAAAATATTTATCCACCTCTTGTTCATAAGGATTCATTTCAAGAGGCTCTCCAATGTGTTTTTCAAGCTTATGAAGAGAAGCTTCCATATTAGAAATTGCAGCACAAATAGCTTCAAATTCAACTTCTGTTTAGAGTGTAAATTTTGCCAACCCCTCCATGAATGCGAAGACTCCCCCTTGTAATAGTGGAAAATCTGACCACTCTTTTGCCTCTTCTTCTTCTTTTGTAGGGATGTTGCCAGGTGGAATTTCTACTACTTGTTCATAACTTCTTTGTTCGTTAGAGGATTTTATCAGAGCTTCATCCACCTGGCCCTTAAGCTTTTGATGAGAGGCTTGGAAGCTTGCATTTATGGCCTCCATGCTCTGTATAGACTTTAGCAAAAGTTCCTCAAAGTCTGTGGAGAATTCTTCTTGTGGCTCCGATGTGTGCTGAAAAATCGGAGGGTAGTCGAGCCATTGCTATGAAGGTGGTAAATATGAATTAAGCCCTTGTAGAGGACATCCTCATTATTGTTGATAGCTTCAATAGCTTGGTTGTCCTCCCCATTGAGTAGAACTTGGAGGAAACTCATGCCACTGCTCTTGATTTGGGGGGGAAGGAGGAAACCCTTGTTGAGGACAAATCCATTGAGTTTCATATTGATTACTTGGATAGTTTGGTTGTGCCTCCCCATATGGATCGTGAACATTGTTGCATGGGCTTCTTTGAATTGTTTGGTCACTTAAAAGCTTGTCGACCCTTTCTGCAAGTACATCAATTACAGCTTCTAAATCTGCATTGTACCTTGCACAGAAGAGATCACAAAAGAACAAGTCATATATATATATATATATATTTCTTTTTATATAAATCAAAGAAAAGTAAAAAAAAACTAAAACTAATGACTAAAGCAATAAACTTCTAGTGTTCCTAGTAATCTTGGTCCTCGGCAACGGCGTCAAAAACTTAATGAGATGAATCCACAAGTGCACGGGTCGTGATCAAGTAGTAAAGTGGACTATGAAAAGTCGGATGTCGAACCCACAAGGACCAAGAGATACTAGTACAAACTATTCATCTATTATATATCTAGTCTAAACAAATATTGGGTATTGTCCTAATCTAAATACTAAACGAAGAAAAGGTAAGGGTCGGCTTTTACTAAATATTTGGTGAAATCTTGGGGCAATCAATCAAGGAAGGAGGGTACTCGGGCAATGAATCTCCCTTGGATTATATTCTAAAAGATAAATGAAGATGACTATGTTGATGATTGATGATGTTTGTGCCAAGGGTTCCTAAATTATATCCAACCTCTCTCCTGAGGTGATTGGATAACTAATCTCCTAGGATTATCTTAAGCTCAAGGGAACCTATATCTTGGAACGATTGTGGGATTAAATCATATTAAAGAGTCGCTCTCCTTCTAGCACCCGAATTCCTCGGCATACTCACAACCCTCTCTAATGGAGCATGTTCCTAATACAAGGAGGCACTACCTCTAGCCCTTGTATCTCACCCAAATAATCTCTCCGGGCATCCCGCAATGTAGAAAGATAACAATCAATATAAAACATCCAATAGACATCTAGCATACATCCAATCAATCAAAACATAAACATCAACATCAAATTAATGCATAATCCAAGGGTTCATCATACCCAAGTACTTAACAAGTTAGTTCCCCATGGAAGAGGAACATAAATCCAAGCAATAACAAAGTAAAGATACGAAAATAAATAATAAAAACTCCCCTCTAGTCTCCATGATGCTCCGGTGGTGAATCTCCAATGGATCTCCCCTCTTCTGGATGATTGATGCCTTCCAAGATGTTCCTCCTTCAAGCCCTAGCCGTCGAGGTCTTCCAAAGATCTTCAATGTTGCTCAAGACCAAACCCTCGATCTCCAAGTCAGCCAAGAAGGTGGCCAAAGGCCTAGAGATGGCTTCCTCAACCTAAAACATTGGTATTTATAGGGGTCTTCTCTTTAGGGTTCGTGTGGGGCCAAACCATATGAAAATTGAGTAAAAATCGGGCCCAAAAAATGGTCCATACGGGCCCATATGCTTGGCCGATATAACCCAGTATAGGTTCTTTGGCTGGGTTATACAGTACAGATAACTGTACCAGTGTGGCTTTTAGGTCCCTCTATACGGGCCCGTGTATGAGCTGTATAACAGCCCGTATAGCTGGATTTCTACACTACGCAGTCTTCATCAAGCACTCGATCGGATGCCTAATTCTTGTCGGATTGACTTAAAATTTTAACTGAGTGTTCCTAACTTTTTTTTGCTTCAATATGAACAGTGAGATTCGATTTAGAGTCCTGTAGATAATGTAATAAATTTCTGATCTTTGCTGCTCTTTCAGGACTGCTGCAGTTTTGTCTAATTGCTTCCTTTTTTGCCTCGAATAATGTAGAATTTCTTCCTTTTTATTCTTGAGGCTCTCCAATGCCCTTTAGATAAGAATTAACACTAACTAAGTACCAATGGGCAAAAATTATTCCAAAATGGCATTAAAACATATAAGAAAATGATGAGAAAATATGCTCAATTGAACACTTATCAATAACCCTCCTTGGGAAAAAGCTTTAATCACTTTGATCGATTGGCTATAACCCTCTTTGGGAAAAAGCTTTAATCACTTTGATCCCTTGGCTATAACCCTCCTCGGGAAAAGGCTTTAAGCGCTCTGATCGCTTAGCTGTAACCCTCCTAGTGAAAAAGCTTTAAGCACTCAGATCGCTTGGCTATAACCCTCCTCAGGAAAAAGCTTTAAGCGCTCAGATCGCTTGGCTATAACCCTCTCCGGGAAATAGCTTAAAGCGCTTTGATCGCTGGCTACAACCCGCTTCGGAAAAATTCAAGTGCTTCAGTCACTCGACTACAACTCAATTCGGGAGAAGGTTTAAGTGCCTCGATTACTCGACTACAACCCCGCTCAGGAAAACTTACAAGATTCTCATCACTTGGCCACAACCCTCCTCGGCAAGACTAAATTGCTTTGATCACTTAGCTACAACCCGCTTTTTCAACACTAAGCCGTTTTAATTGCTGGATTAAGGCATGAATTAAACTGCAACAAGTGAATTCATGCATTTGAAGGCAAATGGAAGCATCTTAAAGGACTCTCATCTATGTGCAATTCAAATTTACAATTCATGTTGTGCGAAGAAAGTAAATTGCGACAAGACAAGAATTACAACTACGCTCAAGAATGAGGAGCATCGCTTCTTTTAGCAGGAGCGGCAGAGGAATCAACAAGCGGAGCCACAACCTCAAGGTTACTACCAGTTCCGCCTTGAACTCCTTGAGGGGGAGCGTCCACTGCACCTGGTGAAACGGAGAAAGAGTCAAGATAAATAAAGTGACTTGGTGCGGCATTAAAGGAAAAAGAGAAGGGTTGAAACAAAATTGTTACCTCTCTCAGTTTAGCCCTCCTCACCGGAAGAAGGGTCCTCTTGCCATTCATTGTTCGACTCAACGTTAGGGTCTTCTCCGGCAAGAACCTCAAGCCCTTTCTTGTAGGTCAGAGAGGAGAAGTCCACTGAAAAATTCTTCAATATTTCCTCGGGAACGGTTTGCAGTACTAGTTCCCGAAGGACTCGAAAAGCATCCGTTCTACCGGCCAGAAAACCGATGTCGTATCCTCCGGACTTATCACTGGAACAGATGGCCACGGCTTGTTTGATCTGATCAGCACAAAAAGTTAAAGTCTCTTGGTGAGAGGCCACTTCCGAGGGGAGCTTCTCTTTTTCCTCTTTCAGTGATATGAGGAGACGATTCGCCTCGTCATGAAGAAGAGATTTGGCATTTAGATCTCCTAGGAGCTTCTTGTTCTCTTCCACCAGAGATTTCAACCACTCCTTAGTCTGGGTTAGTTCTGAGGTCATCTTGTTTGACTTCTCCCTCATCTGCACCCACTTCTCCTCTGCCAACTTACACCAGTCTTCAAGGGCTTCTTGATTCTTGATCATTACATCGGCAACAACCCTATAACTCTTTATCTCTTAAGAGAGGGGTTTAATCTTCTCCTCCAGCCTCTTCCTCTCATCAAGGAGACTTTGACATTTTACAGTAGAGGAGTCCAAAGAAGCTTGAATTTTGTCTTTCTCCGCCTTTAAGGCTGAGAGCTCTTCTTTCAAATTCTGCAAATCCCCTTCGCGAAGAGCGAGCGTGAGGCGGAGATGCTTCCTCTCTTCTAGCAAACGAGATGCTCGGTCGAAAAGAATTCTATTCTACGGAGAGTAAAGCATCAAGTGTCAAATAACACAAGGGAGGAAACGCAGTGAAATACTAAGTAAAAAAGTCCATACAGAAACCGCAGTTATGCGAAGGTGAGCGGCCATCTCATCCTCTTCCAGGTTGTCAAGCCTCGATTCTATGTCCTCGGAACGAATCAACTCCAAACTGAAGGCCACAGATTCTGGGTTGAAAAAGAGGTCGTTAAGTAGATTTATATTCATGCCTGCCGAACTGCTGGCGACAGAACCCTTTCCTTTCTCTCCAGTGGTGGAGCTTTTCCGCGCAAGAGGAACAGTAATCGTGATCTCCGCCGGCACTTCAATTCTGACTTGGCCCCTGTCTGAACGTCTTCGAGGACCAAGCGGAGCGGGAACAGTTCTTGCCTCCTCGAGAACGGGAGGAGAAGAAGGAGGTGCATCGACCCCTGTTCCTGAGGTCTTTTCCCGAACGGAGGGATCGGGAGCAACAGTGGCAGAAAGAGGATTAACCGTCGGATGGGAGCGAAACTGCCTCGCTGAGAGCGGAACGGCGTCGTCGCTATCCACGTCCTCAAGAGGAGTCACTATTGGGATCTCCTCAACAACTTTGGGTCGGAGGCATTGGGGACGCTCACCTTCCTCACGGCAGTCCTCCTTGCAGGACCCCTTGCCTCTATCACGGGGGTGCTCGAGTCTACCCGAGGAGCTTCGTCATGTGCCTCGGGAATGGTGTTGAGATTTTTTGCCCCCACGGCAACATTCTTCTTCTTTGGGGGCTCTTCTATTGGTTCGCTGCAGGAACTCTCTTTTCTCTTCTTTTTCTCTAGCTATGATGCTTTTAGTTATGCCTCTTTGGCTCTGATGCTGGATAATAGGTTGCCCCCAGTGGCTCGGGCGTTAACCGGTCTTTGATCTGCAGAATCAAGGTAGAAAACCAAATCAACTATGAAATTGATCAAGTGCACAATAAAAAGAAGAAATTTCAGAATGAGCCCTACCTAGGGCAATGTAGAGGCCGCTAGCTTGGAGAATCTCCGAAGTGAGGTATGTATCAACTCAAAGGTTAGAACACTCTAAGAGTTTATTATATTTACTCTCTTCGTCAGGGGTAAGATCCCTCTTTTCCATTGGGTGGGATCTAGGAGTACCTGACTTGGTTTAGAATGTGGAATTCTTGGAACTAGAGACAAAGAAAAATTTGGATTTCCAACCTTTGAGAGAAGATGGCACATGACCGAGGAAATGACGGTTCGGCCAGTCGGTAGACCTCTCGTAACTCAAACCAAAGTAAAACTTGAATCGATCTACCGAGGGTTGTATACCGCTATGAGGACAAACTATTACAAAACCGCAAAGACATCTCCAAGAATTAGGGGCTAATTGAGAGGGACAGATCTCGAATTCATTGAAGATGTCAATAAAAAGTTGGGGAAAAGGAAGCCTAAGGCCACCGATCAAGGCATCATAATAAATGGCAATCTCTCCTTCCTTCGAAGGAGAGCTAGCATGCTAGGAAGCTTTGAAAATCCTATAACTTAAAGAGGAAGGGATTCCTGAGATGCTATAATCTACTGCTATTTCATTGATCATGTCCGCGGGAAGAAGACATGTATACTCAGACGAACCAGCGTCTGGTCTCGGTCTCTTAGGGACAGTTTGTGCTACATCGACTTCATGCTCAGGAGACGAAACCGGAGAATTAATAGGGGAAGGAGGAGGCGTCGTACCTGGAGCCATCTATGATTTCTCTAAAAATGAAGATGAATCGCAATGCAGAACGCTCCAAGAAACAGGCGTAGGAAGAAGATGGAGAAGAAGGCAAATCCTTGACAGTTTGGGGGGAGATCTCTTTAAACAAGACTCAATCGGCGTTACAGTATCTGAACCGTCTTGATCTGAATCAACTGACTAGATTCACTCTGAAAGAAATGGATAATCTGAGATACACATTTAAATTCAAAAATCATGAGGTTAGGATCAAAGCACGGACTCGAGCTCCATCGAATAAACTCCACATGTCATCAATGATTGGACCGAGCACCATGCAAAGAAATCATCATTGCTTTGAACGGGGCACGCTTTTGGAAAGACACATTGATGCATTAAAAAGTGTGACATATTAAATGCACCTTACCGCCAAAATGAATGAATGGATGCCACGTCAGTCAAAGAGATCAACCCCAAATCAAGCGTTGCCTTGTGGCCCAAGATTCCCAAGAACTGAATGGCCAAGTAGCAATCCATCCATATACTTAGCTAACGCAAGCATACTTGGGGAACCTGAATGATAGTGGTAGAAACCGAGGAGCCTGCCATCTGATATGTGGACTAATCTCATACTTCCATCTAGAACAGTGACCTCCTCGAGTTTACACCTAGAATCATCCTCCTCGGGAACCAAAAGAAGAGCAACCGCCTCCATTCCGTTAAAACAGACCTCCTCGAGTAATGAAGGCTCACCTCTTCGGATTCCAGAGGTTTTGCACCCTTAACCCGAAGAAGGCGCAACAAACCCCGAGCTCGCAGGCTACGACAGGAACCGAAGGACTTAAGCCCCTTCTAGAAGGAACTACCGTTGAGACCGTTGAGATCTAACTGAATGCCAACATGGCATCTAGAAGCATCTGGAACAAAGATGATCTGTTATCTTAGCTGGCTCCAGCTGACACCCACGTGGCCTATTAGGAGCTAGTCTACTAGCCTCCACGTGGCCAATAAAAGATAGCTTGCTCTACAAGCAACACCCCTACCCTGGAGCCTATAAATAGAGAAGCTCACCAAGTCATCTTCAAGCTCTAGATGATCGGCGAAGCCCTGTCGCTCTAAAGAGCCAAAATGTACAAATCTTTCACAAATCATATATCCTCATTGAATTGATAGTGAATTCATCTCCATTAATGGAGATCTTCTGCGGTTTTCACCCTGATTTAGGGTTTTCACGTAAATCCTAGTGTCTTATCTTTCATTTTTGAGTTTTTCTCTTGTGATGTCTCTCAAACTCATTCAAATCAATCCTCAATCAATCCACAAATTCAATGGTCGACCTAAATTTTGGGATCTCCCTGATTTTTGTGTCAACATATGCTTTCTTGGGGTGATGGCTCTATAAATGGCTAATGTCCACAATTTTTTTTTTTAAAAAAGAGGGGTTTCAAAATTCAAGTGTTGTGTTGAAAGCTCATGCAAAGATTCCCCCATTAATGACGTTCCAGAATTGAAGCATAATGTTGTTCTCAGTGGTGCAATGGAAATAAAAAATTCATATTCAATACATATAATGATTACTTTTGTGGGTGATGCGTAGATGGCCTTGGGTACCGAGAAGGTTATCTATATGTCGCTTCATATATGGATTTGAGTCCAGAATAAATAAATATGTATGTAAGGACGTAAATATAGATAAAATTTGAGGAAAAACATATAATTTAAGAGAAGAGCTCTTTGGGGCGTTTATACAATCAAAAGGTTTTCTTTTTTTTAAAAAATATGCAAACAAGTTTATCATATTAGAATGAAATAAATTCTTCAAAATACAAACTTCATATATATATATATATATATATATATATCGCCTCCCGACATCCAAAATCTTTGTCTGGCTCTTAGGATCATTTGTCGAATCGATCACACGCCCATTTCAACCCTTGAAGCATGTTTGAAGGATTTCCAACGTACGGATGGGAAGATCATCGAAAAATAAGCCAGCCTATCAATTTTCATACAATTTGGTTATCGTTTGGTACTCCCACGTAACGGTTCGTATTTTAGGGAAATTATAATAGTTCTTATTTTAAGGAAATTTTAATGGTTCTTATTTTAGGGAAATTTTAGGGAAATTTTCCTAAAATTAGAACCGTTACGTGGGAGGACCAAACAGTCACCAAACTGCATCAAAATTGACAAGCTAACTTAGTTTTCGATGATCTTCCCATCCATATGGTTAAAAATCCTTCAAATATGCTCCAAGGGCTGAAATGGGCGTCAGCCGGATCTGTACAGTGATCCGGCAGACCGCACCTAGTATATATATATATATATATATATATTGGGTCATGATATTATGCGGTGGGCCTTATCACTGTTCAAGTGCGGTCGCCTCTTTTTGGCCCACTTGCACAGTATTTTGAGAAAATCGAACCATGTGGATGGAAAGAGCATTGAAAAATAAGCTATCATGTCAATTTTCATACAATTTGGGAACTTGTAAGGTCTTTATCTTAACAGGAGAAAATTTAGTCAATTTTCATACAATTTGGGAACTCGTAGGGTCTTCATTTTAACGGGTGAAATTTTGAACCTATAAGATTTCTATTAATTTTCACCCGTTAAGATGAAGACTCTACAAGTTCCCAAATTGTATGAAAATTGACATGCTAGCTTATTTTTCGATGTTCTTTCCATCCATACGGTTGGAAATCCTTCAAAAATGCTCTAGGTGGCTAAATGGGAGGTGACCGCAAATGAACAGTGTTTCTTGCCGACCTTACCTTATCATGATTATATATATATATATATATATATATATATATATATATATATATATATATATCGTCATGTTAGTATAGGGCCAGCCTTAACACTATTTATTTAAGGTCACCTCCCATTTGGCCACTTGCGCAGTATTTTAAGGATTTCCAACCATATGGATGGAAAGAACATCAAAAAATAAGCTAGCATGTTAATTTTCATACAATTTGGAAACTTGTAGGGTCTTCATTTTAACGGGTGAAAATTTATAGAAATCCCACCGGTTTAGAATTTCACCCGTTAAGATGAAGACCCTACAAGTTCCCAAATTATATGAAAATTGACATGCTAGCTTATTTTTCGATGTTCTTTCCATCCATACGGTTGGATTTGAAAAAAATACTCTCCAAGTGCCTCAAAATGAGGCGACCTTAAATAAATAGTGTTAAGGCCGGCCCTATACTAACATGACCCTATATATATATATATATATATATATATATATATATATATATATATATTTATATATATATATATATACTATTACGCCGTTGGTTAAATTTGAGCAATACTTGAATCTTGAAGCGATGATAGAACATGTTTTCTCAAGGCGACAGTGGACTTAAGGTGGCTGACAAAGTCCAAATTTCAAAGTGGGACGTTTTCCGATACGAGATAATAGCATGCATCTCGGAGCGGCAGATATAAAATATAAATCTTAAAATGGCACGTATCTCGATGTAATGAGGCGGTAGTGGAATACTCACCTTGAGGCGGGTTATGAAAATACAAATCACAAAACGACACGCATCGCTATGTGACGACAGAATAAACATCTTGATGCAACCGATGAAATAGAAATTTTGAAGAGGCACAATTCTCAAAGTGGTGATGGACTACACATTTCGAGGGGCTGATATAATACAAATCAGAAGACAATGCGGATTTCGAGGTGGTGATAGAGCACTTGTCTAGAGACAAGTCGATACGAATCTTGAGGTGGCAATGAAGCATTCATCTCGAAACATTCAATGAAATGCAAATCCTAGAATGACATGAGTCACGAGGCAGCGATGAAACACTCATCTCGAGATGGTCAATATATACTTAAATCCTAAAGCGGTGTAAATCTCAAGACAACGGTGAAGTTGGCATCTTGATGCAACCAAAGTACCACAAATCCTAAAGTGGCAAGCATACGGAAGGCGGCGTCATTTAAATAAATAAATAAATAATATGTATAAACATCCTATGATGATATTTATATGTAATAAATTATTATGATCCGCAATAAATGAATTATTTTTTAGTGCCTCTACTTGTAATTTTGCCCTTAATCGGAGGTTCCCAAGACTCTGTATGGGGTAATTAACAAAAGAGGCTTACCTCTATTAGGAATAGAATAACCCACAATAACTAAAAGAAATAAATTAAATACTCATTTGTGATTCGATGTATTGCCTAGTGTCTCTTCACAGACATGATGTTATGCGAGTATTTTTGATCCCACAAATTCTGGGACGCCCGGTGGGGACCTTATTCTACCTCCCATCTTTGAGGCAAAAATACAAGCAAGAGGCTTATGAATTTCGCAAGGGGACAACTACATACAAGATCTCTCTTGCAATTGGAAGTTCGACATCCATGGAAATCCTAATAGTCCCACACCTTACATCCATGGGAAATTGACTTAATATGATTTTCTTGGTCTGACATGAAGATTCAATGGTAAAGAACCACAGACTTTCATTTTGTAGAGGTTACCCCTGCCCAGCTTGAGAGAGGAGTTTCTACAGAAGAAAACGAAGAGCACATCTTCAAAAGGTTCGAGAGAAGGGAGTCTTAAATACTGCTAAAGGTTTGCACAAAAAAATAAATAAATAAATAAATAAATAAAAAATAAAATAAAATAAAATAAAAATTCAAAAAAATAAAAAATAAAATAAAATAAAAAGAAAAAAGAAAAGAAAAGAAAAGAAAAAAAAGAGAGAAGAAGTATTATTTAAGGAATGAGGGTTCCAAATAAGAAGTTGCACATTGTCTTTTTTCAAAGTTATAAAAATGTTAAAATGAGTTCTTTAAAACCCCTTAGTTGGCGAGAATGGACTAAACTACTGCACAGTTATGACCCTAACCCGATGAATATAAAGGCGGTAGGTCTCCAAAATGTAAGAGGTTTCTTCGTAAAAGAGCCTACACGATATCGACGAAGCTGCAATATATAAGATAACGCTGCGCCAAATCTATAAAAGGTCAAAATACAAAAAAGGGGAATTTAGAAATACATATAAAATGGGTGGTTATTGAGGCCAGAGGAGACTCATCACACGCACCATTCACAAGATGTCATATAATGTGCTATGGAGTCCTGAAAGGAAATAAAAGAAGAAGGATCAAATTTGACTATATTCCAACCTCCGCAAGTGTGACTTTTGGTTGGAAGAAGTAAAATTCTTGGGTCATGTTGTCTCAACAACAGGGATCTATGTTGATCCTCAGAAGATTGAAGTAGTGGTGAACTCTACCGTTAAGGAGATTAAGAGTTTCTAGGGCTTGTTGGTTAGTACAGGCGATTCGTGGAAGGATTCTCTGCAATCACCCAACTAATTACAAAGCCGCTGAGAAGGAATGCAAAGTTTGACTGGTCAGAAGAGTGTGAACAGAGTTTCCAGGAGCAGAAGGATCGACTAATGTCTGCTCCCGTTCTTACCCTCCTGACACCTGGAGTTGACAATGAAATCTATAATGACGCTTCATATCGAGGGCTGGGTTGTGTCTTGATATAACATGACTGAGTTATTGCCTATCCATCTAGACAGTTCGAGTACCACCCTAGGAAGGCGAATGTGGTGGCCGATGCCTTGAGTAGGAAGACTATGACGCTATTATGGACCACCACCCTTGCCCAACTTCATCAATTGAGGTCCATTGGAGTTTAGTTTTCGGTGGATGAGCTAGGGATACTACTGGCAAATTTCTATCTTCGGCCGACTCTGATTTCACAAATCAAGGAAGCTCAACGTCAATACTACAGATTAATGAAGCTAGCTTCAAAAATACAGTATGGAAGACGTGGTGACTTCTTCTTATCTTCTGATGGAGCGGTGATGTAAGTTACCCGGCTATATGTACCAAACCATGAGGGCCTCAAACTATAGATCATGGAGGAGGCTCACTGTTCGGCTTATGCAATGTATCCGAGGAGTACAAAGATGTACCGCAACATAAAGCAGAACTACATCTAGAGGAAGATGAAGAAGGAGATCGCAGATTATGTGGCTAAGTGTCCAATCTGTCAGCAGATCAAAGTTGAGCACAAGAAGCCACCAGGGTTACTGGTACCCTTGGAGATATCGGAATAGAAATGGGAGCGGATATCGATGAACTTTGTGATTTGTCTCCCACTGACAGGTCAAGGCAAGGATGCTATCTGGGTTATTATTGACAGATTGACCAAGTCAGCCGATTTCATTCCGGTCAAGAAGACATATTCTTTGGATCGATTGGCACTACTGTATGTGGATAAGATTTTTAGGCTACACGGAGTACCCGTGTAATGCCCCGACCCGGATCCCGGGACCTCGGGCACGTCAACAGACCGGCCGTATTAAAGAAGAGATAAACTCAACTCGAATACAAGGCCTAATAATGTGATAAGCAGACAACAATCCATAAATAAAATATAAACTCGAGTTCATAAGAACATAGAGTCATTAGGGTTCGTAGGCCCTATAGAAGTCTGGTCCCTATACGGGTCCTACAACAACAATAATGCTCACAAAGATAAAAATAAAGAAGACTCCTATAACCTCTGGTCCTCCGGAGTCCTCTCCCCAGGCTCTCTCCCCTCCTATACCTCGGAATCTGTAAAGAGGAAAAGAGAAAACATGAGCTTTCGAAGGGAAAGCTCAGTAAGTACCCTATAGTCACGATTGTCATCAATAGAAAAAATGACAGTCAACAGGATCATAGTATCAACAATAAAGTCCTAGGAGTCTACCACAAGCAAGTCAAAGGTACAACCCCTGATACAGATGCCCTCGGGCTCTGTAGAGAGTTATAAGAGAACTCAGAGTTTACTCCTGGCCAATATGTCCAGCTTTTGGGTATAAATACGACCTAGTTGGTCGTTTGACCCTCCGGTCGCAATTCGGTAGAACTACCTCTCCTACGTGTTAACACGGTCAGTGTACCATGCCAGCATTTGGCGGGTAAGGCCTCCAGAGGATTGCTTTTCTTTGGTGAGGTATGTCGGGAAGGTCGTGGGGTCCCTAACCACGAACATTCCTAAATTGGAGCTTCCCTAGCTCCAGCGATTGAGTGATAGAACATAGCAATTTGGGACACCAGCGTCCGTAAACAAGCATACATGCTTAACAGGATTCAAGAATGTATATAAGCGGCATGTATGGCATCAACAGTGCATGTAATAAGAAAACATAGCAAGTCCAAGAAATCCCGTCACCGGGTGGAAACTAGGCAAGCGTACTTACCTCTAGATAGACTAAATGTCTTCCTGGTTTCATTTGAAATGCCTTACGTCTCCCGTGAGAGTATCTGGCATATAACGGTTTATTAGAATTATTGTTTCCAAAAAAATTTCTATCTCTCTAAGTGTCCATGCATGCCTAACGTCCTTGTTGGGCTTAGGCCCACTAACGGGTCCTAGGAACCTTCTCTCGGGTTACCGGCCCTTATTTACGTTCCGGTGTTCCTTAGTTGACTTGTAGATTCACTTTGATCTAACCTAGTCAAACCTAGTCAACTTTAGTCTATTTGTCGAGTCTGACTTTATTAAGTCACTTTAGTTGAGTTGAGCCTCGTTAAGATTGATCTTAGCCCCCTTTTACCCTAGAAGGGCATTTTGGTCATTTGAAAATCCCCTTTGAACTTATTTAGCTTCCTTGCCAAATAATTCTTATCGCTCAACCAATTATCCAAACCTAAGAAATTAATTAATTAATTAATTTCTATTTGTTTCATTTCAATATTTCATAATAATTATTAATTATTATGTCACGTACCCATAGTTCCATATAGTTACCAAACTATACAACTATTTGGTTAATAGTATCATTACTATTAATAGAGACAATACTAATTTAATTGTCAAACCAAGGTTTTAATCTCTTATCAAAACCTTATTTTTTCCTAATTATTTAAATTATGAACAAAGGTTTCATAATCTAATAATTATCACAAAACCCAAGTTATATTATCAATGGAACTATGCACATTATTTGATTAGGTGAACATGTGTCACACTTTCTAAACTTTGAAGTAATTTAATCAAATAATTACCATTAACCAATTAATTGTCACATCCCCTAAGCTAATATTTTAATTAAAACATTAGCCCTCTATTAATCAATTAACATATTAAACCATTCTATAGTTTCTATTAATTAGATGTCACTCTATCCAAGTTATGACAATTTAATATTTGTAACATGCTATAGTTTAAAAATCATTTGAAACTATACCCATAATTAAATAATTATGTATGTGTCACATACCATAGTTTCTAGAAATATTAATAATAATGTCACAACCTAAGTTTTGAAATAATAATAATCGATTATTATTATTTATATTATTATTTTTTTTAAACTAACTTCTTCTTCAACCTCTGATCTCTCTCTCTCTCTATCGAGACGAGTTCACGGAGTGCCACCGCCGTCCGCCGAGGGGCATTGGCGAAGCTCTTCCTACCAAGCTTCCCTCCATGCGGGATGCACTCTCGGGCACTTTACCACCCCGCCAGCCCATCCTTCATCCTCTGTCCATGCCTCACCGGAGACGATCGCGGAAAAAGCAAACCCATCTCCCGAGAGTACATTTCTCTTGCGAAGGTGCAGAGCTTCCTCTTGACCTCTCGATCTCTTTGGCCCATCGACACCCACATTTTCCCCCTCCGGCGTGGCCCCACTAACACCTACACTCTCACTCTCCGTGAGTTCTAACTATAGTCTGAGAGGCTTTCGATATGCAATTAGAAGCGGGGAGGGTTCCTACCTCGATTTTGCTTCTCACGGTGGCAATCGCGGCGGCGATGTAAGCTCTTCCTCGGCGAAAACCCTTCTCCGGCCGAAGCTCACCGGAGTCCCGCCTCGTTTGCCGTGGGTGTACCGGAGGCGGTGGGAGAGGATCCCTTTTATAGCCTCCCCACGGTCGGGTGAGCGGTCACCGTTTGGAACCGTTCGCCACAATGGTTGAATTCCCCTCGCATGCTTGCCGGAGAAGAAGGTGGGGCGGCGGTGGCGCTTCGCGACTAACGATAGCTTGGCGGCACGCCTCGGGATCGACACCCGGAGCAAATCGATGGCGGGATGCGTCCTATGAAAATCAACGGTGGATTCCTCTTCGCAAGGCCTCGGATCCACCATTTGATTAGATCTACGGTCTGATGGCACGGTGTTCAGCGGTATTCCATTTTGATCATCTTGTCTCGAACTTGAGACAATCATGGGATAAGCGGCTCCTATTCACCCGTACCATGGGATCTACTCCACCATACTTTCCTTCTTTGCCTCGTATCGAGCATGCGATGAGATGGATTCCATCTCGATGCGCCCGCGTGGCTCAATAGAGCCTTACTCATTTCCTTACGATCGGCACTCTCTCATAGATGGCTTGATCTCGGTAGATTAAACCAAAACTTTGAAGGAGAATTTTACTGAGAGGTCCCCATTTATTCAATTTACAAAGCGGTCCATCTTACGTGAGGAGACGGAAACTTCTTCAAGGTCCTCAATTCTTTCAAAATTACCATTAGGTCCCTGCAGACCCCATAATAATTTTTAATTTCCACTAAATCCAAATAAATCATTTAATAACACTAATCGCGGTAGGTAAATAATTTAAATATTTTTCTCATGGAAATAACAAAATATTTATTTCCAAAAATTCATGGATTTTACATTCCTCCCCCCTTACAAAAATTTCGTCCCCGAAATTTCTACGCCGTTTATACTTCATACAAACAACTCTGGGTAACGCTGCCTCATATCCTCCTCACGTTCCCAGGTAGCTTCTCGCTCGGTGTGGTTACTCCACTTTACCTTAATAAAAGGAATAGTTCTATTCCTTAACTGCTTGTCCTCTCGGCCCAAGATAGCTACTGGGCGTTCCTCGTAGGACATATCCTCTTGGACTTCCACCGGAACCTGTGGAATCACTCTGGTAGGATCACGAATACACTTCTTCAACATTGAAATGTGGAAGACATCGTGAACCTGAGCGAGGTCCTGAGGTAAGGCCAACCTATATGCCACAACTCCTACGCGCTCCAATATCTCAAAGGGTCCAATGTATCGCGGAGCAAGTTTTCCACGTCGTCCAAATCTTACCACGCCCTTCATTGGAGACACTTTTAAGAATACCAAGTCTCCCACTTGAAACTCCTGACTAGACCTTATTCGGTCGGCATAGCTTTTTTGTCTACTTTGGGCAGCCTGGAGTCGCCCCCTGATCATCTTGACATGTTCCTCCGTTTGTCTTACAAAATCAGGTTGCTTAAGTGTTGCCTCAGCTACCAGCTTCCTTTCTCCCACATCTCCCCAACATATGGGAGTTCGGCACTTCCTCCCATAGAGTGCCTCATACGGTGCCATCTTGATGCTTGCCTGGTAACTATTGTTATAGGCAAATTCTATCAGACTTAGGCGTTCATCCCAAGACCCTGTAAAATCTATTGCACATGCCCTCAACATATCCTCTAGCACCTGGATGGTCCTTTCAGATTGTCCATCGGTCTGTGGGTGGAAAGCTGTGCTGAATGCCAATCCCGTACCTAGAGCGGTGTGCAAGCTCTCCCAGAATCTAGAGACAAATCGAGTGTCTCGATCAGAGGTGATAGTCACCGGCACTCCATGTAATCTGACGATCTGATCTATATACAGTTGGGCCAACTTTTCCAAGGATGCTCCCGTCCTCAACGGTATAAAGTGGGCCGACTTTGTCAGCCGATCCACTATAACCCAGATCAATTCATGTCCTCTTTGAGTGCGTGGCAACCCCGTTACAAAATCCATGTTAATGTGCTCCCACTTCCACTCCGGAATGGGTAAGGGTTGTAACATCCCTGCCGGTTTCTTATGTTCCGCCTTTACCATCTGACAGGTGATGCATTTTGCCACGAACTCCGCAACATCTCGCTTCATTCCTTTCCACCAGAAGTGGTCCTTCAACCCTCTGTACATCTTGGTACCTCCAGGGTGAATAGTGTAGCCCGAATAGTGGGCTTCCTCCAGAATCTCCGTTTTTATTTCAGGGACATTTGGTACACAAATTCTTTCGTCAAATCTAAGGGTGCCATCTTCGTGGACTCTGAACCGTGTTGGTTCTTCCTGGCCCATGTGTTCCTTAATCTCCTCCAGTTCAAGATCTTGTCCCTGAGCAACCCGAATTCTTTCCAACAACGAGGGTCGGATATGCAAGCTGGCCAATGAGACATCCATTGCAGGCAAAACGACCTCTAGGTTGAGCCTCCTCATGTCCTCCAATAGCGGCCTCTGGGTTGTTAACAAAGCGGCAATACCATATCCAGACTTCCTGCTCAGTGCATCAGCCACAACGTTCGCCTTACCCGGGTGGTAATGGATACTGAGATCATAGTCCTTGATTAGCTCTAACCATCGCCGTTGTCTCATATTCAATTCCTTCTGTGTGAATACGTACTTGAGGCTCTTATGATCGGTGTAAATCTCACAAGGTACACCGTAGAGGAAGTGTCGCCAAATCTTTAAGGCAAACACGATCGCTCCCAACTCAAGATCGTGTGTGGGGTAATTCTCTTCAAAGGGTTTTAACTGTCGTGAGGCATAAGCAATCACGCTGGCCCATTCCTCGCATCGGCACACATCCAAGACCCGATATTACAAAGGCCACTATAGATCGTGTACCCTTGATTACTTTGTGGTAACGCCAGTACTGGTGCTGATATCAACCTCTGTTTTAGCTCCTGGTAACTCTTTTCACAGGAGTCGGTCCAAACGAATTTGGTACCCTCCACGTCACAGTTGGAATCTTTTGCTATTCTGAGAAACCCTCAACGAATCTCCGATAATAACCAGGCTAATCCCAAGAAACTCCATTATCTCCCGTGCAGTTGTTGGTCTTTTCCATTCCACAACGGCTTCCAATTTTCTTGGGATCGAATTGAAACTCGACTCCACTTACCACGTGGCCCAAGAAAGCTACACTTTCCAACCAAAAATCACACTTGGAGAACTTTGCGTAAAGCTGATGTTCCCTCAAGGTCTCTAGCACTTTTCTTAAGTGCTCCTCGTGGGCCTGGTGGCTTATTGAGTAAACCAAGATGTCGTCGATGAATACCACCACAAACTGGTCCAAATATTGACGGAATACCCGGTTCATCATGTTCATAAAGACTGCCGGGGCATTGGTAAGCCCAAACGGCATTACCAGAAACTCATAGTGCCCGTATCTAGTACGGAAAGCACTCTTCGGGATATCCGTCTCCTTAATCCTCACTTGATGATATCCAGATCTCAAATCGATCTTGGAGAAAACTTGAGCTCCCTGTAGCTGGTCCAGTAAGTCATCAATTCTTGGTAGAGGATATTTATTCTTTACAGTCACCTTGTTCAACTCCCGATAATCAATGCACAACCTTAGCGACCCGTCTGGTGCTCCCCAAGGTGACATGCTAGGTCTGATGAAACCTTTGTCCAACAATTCCTCTAGTTGGGTCTTCAATTCCTTAAGCTCCGCAGGAGCCATCCGATAAGGAGCCTTAGACACAGGTGCTGTTCCCGGTACCAAATCAATAGAAAACTCCAATTCCCTTTCCGGTGGTAATCCCGATAACTCTTCCGGAAACACGTCAGGGTACTCCCTTACTACTGGTACGTCTGAGACTACAATCTCCTTATCCTTCTTCACCTCGGAAATAGAGGCCAAGTAGCCTATACATCCACCCCTAAGGAGTTTCCGAACCTGGAGAGCTGAGATCTCCTGAACTAAGGAACAAGTGTGGCTGCCTTTAAAGGTAAATTCTTCTTCTCCCGGCATCTTAAATACAACTCTCTTCCCACGACAGTCTACCACCGCGTAAACCGAAGAGAGCCAGTCCATCCCGAGGATCACATCGTAATCCTTCAGGTCCATTACATGCAGGTTTGCAAGTAACCTTCGCCCCTCAATCATTATAGGGTATCTGGGGTACCATTCTCCTTACCATCATGGCAGCTCCTACGGGGGTGTCTACACACAAGTCCTGGGGTAGGACTATAGTAGGCAAAGTGTGCTTTCGTGCAAACCGTGCAGATACGAAAGAGTGTGTGGCTCCAGGATCAAATAAAGTGCAGGCATAGAAAGAACTAACTGAAATGGTACACCACTTCACGACATACAGCGATGCACATTGCTTCCTCGGTTGTCAAATGGTAGACCCTACCATGGGTCATTGGCCTCTACTGCTGCTGGGGTTGGTTTGGAGTAGAAGGTTGTCCTAAGGTCGCCTTCCGTTTCTTGTCCCCACCTTGTGATCTTGGTGGTGGTCCAACAGACTATCGAGAAGCTTGTTGAGATCCCTGGGTTCCCCCCACCACACTCTGTCCTTGTTGACGCTGGGGACATTGGGCCTTTTGGTGATCCAAGGCCAAGCAAAAATAACACCCACCAGTTATCCTAGGGTACTGGGACCTCTTATGTGGTCCCTTGCATTCATAGCACTTAATGTTCTGGGTCACACTGGCTGATGACCCTTTACCTCCAGAATGAAATTTTGTGGACACTGTGCGGCTTCCCATAGGGTCGATACTTATTGTCAGGCCTACGCTTTCCAGAGCTCTTATCAGATGATTGGCCCTGGCTATTTGCCCCTTTATCCTTTTTATCTTTGTGGGACGACCCTTGGGCGTCCCCTTGACAAGAAGCCTCAGTATATTTAGCCCTAGCCACAACCTCAGTATAGGTCTTGCACATGTGGCTAGTCACGATCTTCTTTAGTGATGGCATGATCCGGCCTCAAATTTCATCACCCGGCTCTCTTAGTTGGAACCATGTCGAAGGAAGAGTGAGCCAACCGGTCAAATTCAGTTTCATATTGCTCCACCGTGGAGCCTCCTTGAACAAAATTTGGGAAAATTGTTGTCCAAGTTGTACCAGATGTCCTCTCGAGAAATACTTGGCGAAGAATGCAGTCCTGAATTCTTCCCAAGTCTGGAAGGCCTCACCCTTCCTCAGCCTAATTTCTCCAAAGTACCAATATTCAGCGGGTCCTTGGAGCATGTATACGGCGGTCCTAATCTTCTCCGCCTCAGTAGTTTGGAAGACCTCGAAGGTCTTCTCCATCTCCCGTATGCATTGTTGGTCGGTATGGGGTCTGCGCAGCCCTTCAAAGGTCGGGGAGAGGGTCTCTTGATCTCCCCAAGTAATCCTCTACTTGACGTGGGGGTAGTTGACGGAGGTGGTGCACGTTGTTGTCGGGTCTCCTGGATTAGTCCCAACATCTCCCTCATTAGTTCCATCATGCTCATGGGGGGTACCTCCCCCCTCGGGTTTTGGCCCTCTGCCTGAGGCGCCTAAGCATTGGATTGAGCAGGTACCTCCTGCTCAACTTCCATTTCATCCACAGGCGGGGGTACCTCCCCACCCTGCGGTTGAGGGACTTCTTCCTCCATGGGAGGCTGTGGCATTTCGGTACGACGAGGTCACCCTCGCCTACCCCTTCCTCTTCCCCTACCACCTCGACCTCCACGCAAGTGATCCATAGTTTAACTGTATAAGGATTACAAGGTTACTTTTTATTTCAAGCAAGACAGGTGATGATAAAAAAATACTTTTATTCATTTCAAAAGCAACAACTAGAGTCAACATGCAAAAAAAAAAAGACACTAAAAGACATAATAAAAGTAGTTCATACAACACATAAGTTTGTAAGACTACGGTTATTCTAGCAACTAAAACTAGAACTCAGTCCAGATGATGCTCGTCGGGTGACAGTGGGGTGTAATCAGGGCAGGGTCGATGTCCTCTAGTCCCCTGCTAGGTCCTGGCGCACCAGATGGACAGTAAAAAGCTAGATGCTCACGACGCCACCAGTGCGGCACCGGAGAGGCGTGGCGCCTACACTCCATCATCACGGTGCCGTATACTCCACATCGGCGGCACCATGAAATCCACGAGAATGGCGGAGATGGACTGCGGCTCTCTCCCGAATCTGAACCCCAATGCACGGCGGTAGTCACGGGCTCTACACACGCAGCGTCGTGGAGGAATACTAGGGCTCCACGCATCTCACGTGCTAGCGGAACCACAGGTCCCTCTTGGCCTCTGCATCGCGATGTGGTCCCTAAGTCCACTGGACCGGCATGGTAGCGTAGTGCGAAGCCTATCAACCTTTAGGTTGGTGTCTTCCCGGCGTCCTCCTCATCTCAGCCGAGGACCTCTGCCGAGGCTCGGATGAGTGGCTCACAGGTGGTGGAGTGTTCTCCCATACGACTCCACCTCATGCGTCGAGCCGAATCACGGAGCGATGGTCCCGACATCCTCGCAAGTAAAACCGGGTGTCAATCTAGCATTACCACTATCTATACTACCCCGGTCCCGCACCGGTCTATGCACGGCTAAGGGCATCTAGGGTGCGCTATACGCTCTATCAAAGAGAACCTTCTACGATACCACTTTAATCATAGCGCCCGGCCGGATCCGGGACCTCGAGCACGTCAATGCAGCCGTAGTATTAAAGAAGAGATAAACTCAACTCGAATACAAGGCCTAATAATGTGATAAGCAGACAACAATCCATAAATAAAATATAAACTTGAGTTCATAAGAACATAGAGTCATTAGGGTTCGTAGGCCCTATAGAAGTATGGTCCCTATACGGGTCCTACAACAACAATAATGCTCACAAAGATAAAAATAAAGAAGACTCCTATAACCTCTGGTCCTCCGGAGTCCTCTCCCCAGGCTCTCTCCCCTCCTATACCTCGGAATCTGTAAAGAGGAAAAGAGAAAACACATGAGCTTTCGAAGGGAAAGCTCAGTAGAAATTACTACTAGACTCACGCGGTATCATCAATAGGAAAAATGGCCGGTCAAGCGGGATCATAGTATCAACAATAAAGTCCTAGGAGTCTACCACAAGCAAGTCAAAGGTACGACCCCTGATACAGATGCCCTCGGGCTCTATAGAGAGTTCTAAGAGAACTCAGAGTTTACTCCCGGCAAGTATGTCCAGCTTTTGGGTATAAATCTGACCCTAGTTGGTCGTTTGACCCTCCATTAGCAATTCGGTGGGAACTAACTCTCTCCTACGTGTTAACTGCGGTCGATTGCACCATGCTCAGCGGCGGTAAGGCCTCAGAGAGGTTTGCTTTGCTGGTGAGGATGTCAGGAAGGTCAGGGGGTCCTAACCCTGAACATTCCTAAATTGGAGCTTCCCTAGCTCCACTGAGTCCGGGCAGTAGAACATAGCAATTAGGGACACCAACGTCCCGTAAACAAGCATACATGCTTAACAGGATTCAAGAACAGATATAAACAGCATGTATGGCATCAACAGTGCATGTAATAAGAAAACATAGCAAGTCCAAGAAATCCCGTCACCGGGTGGAAACTAGGCAAGCGTACTTACCTCTAGAGAGACTAAATGTCTTCCTGGTTTCCTTTGAAATGCCTTACGTCTCCCGTGAGAGTATCTGGCATATAACGGTTTATTAGAATTATTGTTTCCAAAAAAATTTCTATCTCTCCAAGTGTCCATGCATGCCTAACGTCCTTGTTGGGCTTAGGCCCACTAACGGTTCCTAGGGACCTTCTCTCGGGTTACCGGCCCTTATTTCCGTTCCGGTGTCCCTTAGTTGACTTGTAGATTCACTTTGATCTAACCTAGTCAAACCTAGTCAACTTTAGTCTATTTGTCGAGTCTGACTTTATTAAGTCACTTTAGTTGAGTTGAGCCTCGTTAAGATTGATCTTAGCCCCCTTTTACCCTAGAAGGGCATTTTGGTCATTTGAAAATCCCCTTTGAACTTATTTAGCTTCCTTGCCAAATAATTCTTATCGCTCAACCAATTACCCAAACCTAAGAAATTAATTAATTAATTAATTTCTATTTGTTTCATTTCAATATTTCATAATAATTATTAATTATTATGTCCGCATTATATAGTTCCATATAGTTACCGAACTATACAACTATTTGGTTAATAGTATCATTACTATTAATAGAGACAATACTAATTTAATTGTCAAACCAAGGTTTTAATCTCTTATCAAAACCTTATTTTTTCCTAATTATTTAAATTATGAACAAAGGTTTCATAATCTAATAATTATCACAAAACCCAAGTTTTATTATCAATGGAACTATGCACATTATTTGATTAGGTGAACATGTGTCACACTTTCTAAACTTTGAAGTAATTTAATCAAATAATTACCATTAACCAATTAATTGTCACATCCCCTAAGCTAATATTTTAATTAAAACATTAGCCCTCTATTAATTAATTAACATATTAAACCATTCTATAGTTTCTATTAATTAAATGTCACTCTATCCAAGTTATGACAATTTAATATTTGTAACATGCTATAGTTTAAAAATCATTTGAAACTATACCCATAATTAAATAATTATGTATGTGTCACATACCATAGTTTCTAGAAATATTAATAATAATGTCACAACCTAAGTTTTGAAATAATAATAAACGATTATTATTATTTATATTATTATTATTTTTAAACTAACTTCTTCTTCAACCTCACGATCTCTCTCTCCTATCGCGTAGAGAGTTCGCGGAGTGCCACCGCCGTCGTCGAGGAGGGGCAATGGCCGAGCTCTTCCCTACGCCAAGCTTCCCTCCATGCGGGATGCACTCTCGTGCACTTTACCACCCCTGTCAGCCCATCCTTCATCCTCTGTCCATGCCTCACGGGAGGCGATGCGGAAAAAGCAACCCATCTCCCCGGGAGTACATTTCTCTTGCAGAAGGTGCCCTGAGCTTCCTCTTGACCTCTCGATCTCTTTGCGCCCATCGACACCCACATTTTCCCCCTCCCGGCGTCGCCCCACTAACACCTACACTCTCACTCTCCGGCGAGTTCTAACTATAGTACAGAGGCTTTCGATATGCAATTAGAAGCAGGGAGGAGGTTCCTACCTCGATTTCGCTTCTCCTGGTGGCAACCGCGGCGACAGAAGCTCTTCCTCGGCCGAAAACCCTTCTCCGACGAAGCTCACCGGAGTCCCCGCCTCGTTTGACCGTGGGTGTACTGAGACAGTGGGAGAGGATCCTTTTTATAGCCTCCCCACGGTCGGGTGAGCGGTCGACCGTTTGGAACCGCTCCGCCGCCAGCGGTTGAATTCCCCCCTAGCGTAGCGAGGAGAAGAAGGTGGGCGCTGCGGTGGCTTCGCGGTGGCGATAGCGGGCTACCGCCTCGGGATCGACACCCGACAAATCGATGGCCAGGATCGTCCTATGAAAATCAACGGTGGATTCCTCTTACGCAGGCCTCGGATCCACCATTTGATTAGATCTACGGTCACGATCGCTTTGGTGTTCAACGGTCAGATTTTGATCATCTTGTCTCGAACTTGAGACAATCATGGGATAAGCGGCTCCTATTCACCCGTACCATGGGATCTACTCCACCATACTTTCCTTCTTTGCCTCGTATCGAGTATGCGATGAGATGGATTCCATCTCTGATCGCCACGTGGCTCAATGAGACGGAGGTGAGACGGGAAACTTCTTCAAGGTCCTCAATTTATTCAATTTACAAAACAGTCCATCTTCTGTGAGACGGGAAACTTCTTCAAGGTCCTCAATTCTTTCAAAATTACCATTAGGTAAATAATTTAAATATTTTTCTCATGGAAATAACAAAATATTTATTTCTAAAAATTCATGGATTTTACAACCCGTGTCCATCGTATCTGATAGAGACCTAAGGTTCACCTTCCATTTTTGGCGGTGTCTACAGAAGGCCTTGGGGACGAAGCTGAATTTCAACACGGAATTCCACCCCCAGACAAATGGGTAGTGTGATAGGACTATGCAGATACCCGAAGACCTAATTCGAGCCTGCATCATGGAGCTTCGCATTTAACAACAGCTACCAGAGTAGTATTGGGATGCCACCGTAAGAGGCGCTTTACGGCATAAGATGTAGGACACCACTATGATGGGATGAAGAAGGAGAGAGGAAAATACTTGGCCCGAAACAGGTTCAGTAGACCGCAGAAATGGGGAATGTCACGCGCTGACCTGGTTCCCAGGCATCGGGTACGTGTACAGACCGGCTGTATCCAATCAAAGGCGCACCTCACTCGGATGCAAGGCCTAGGTGAATCATAAATATTGCAATAAAATAAATCAATTGTCCTTAATAATCAGAGTATTTACAGCAAAATCAGTATCAGGGTTCAAAATACCCTACAATAGTCTATACAAAGTAAGGACTGATAGGGTCCTATAAAAGTACAATCTCACTCATAGAGAAAATCTGAGGTCCTCAAACCTCGGCAAGTTATCCCAATCCCTCGCGCAGCTCCTGAATCCAAATTAGCTAATCTCCCAATCCTGAAAAAGAGAAGGAAGCAAGTGGAGTGAGCTTTCGAAAGGAAAGTCTAGTAAGTACCCCGCATGGTTCACAACGAAGCCAAACTAGTATAGATGATAAGAGATAAGTCAGAGTATGAGGAAATAAAAAAATCATCAATCAATAACAAATGGGGCTACTCCCCGCACAAACAAATCCTAGGAGTCTACCACAATCAATAATCAACAGTAATGGTAGCGACTCCTATCCAACGGTAGCCCTCAGGCTCTGAAAGAAAATTTTAACAAGAAGCTCAGCAACGATCCCCCAGTCAGCAACAACCAACCTCAGTCGATTATCAATCTCAGTCACATCCAGACCCTCGAGTCCGGTAGCGCTCCTACATGTACGTACACGGTCAGCGTTCATCCTATTGACGGGTGGACAACCAGAGTTTCACTGCCCCTCTGGCATGGGATGCCAGAACGTCAAGGTATCCTCATCCACGCACGTCCTGCAACTGAAGCCCCCATGCTCCACTGATCAGGGCGGAAGAACGAAAGTTAACCTTCACATACCCACCAGACCAACACAAGTATTGCATGTCTCCATGGTCAAGTGTTGGACAACAAGAGGCTATGCTCAATGAGTATACATACTCCATTGACGCATACCTACCCAGCCTGCACACAAGCACCACGAATCTCCACAGCATCGACTCGGTCACAGGTTGGTATGCTCAGCGAGCATTCAATAAACAGATAGTGGAACTACATACTCCTATCTGGACTGAGCACAGGCTCACGTGTTTCCACGGCCACGTGCCGATCAACGGATGATTGTGTTCAGTCAACACTAACTCTAGCTCATCAACCACACACATACATAGAAAGAAAGCAAATAATTGGTAGGTATGTGCATGTAACCAATAAACATAGAGCATCATGAAAGAACAGACATGCTAACAAATAGCAACATCAAAGTCAAGAAAACCCAATGATGGGTGGGAAACATGGCAAGTGAACTTATACAAATATCAAAGATCATTCAATGATAAAGGTACTAGGCGGAAGTACGTACATCTATTAATGATTCCTAGAATCCCACGGGACTCCCTCCTGATGCATCTTTACGTCGAAACCTGGTAATCATAATCCCGTGTAAGTATATACGAAACATAAAGTTCAACTCTTACCCCCCAACCCCCCATGAAATACCAACCACTTAACTATCACTTGTCTAACCCGATTTCATCGGAACTGGGCTTTGGTCCATTTGCCAATTCTAGTTGAACCCAACCACTTAAATGATTTGTAATTATCTCTAAACTGATTCGGCCAAACCCGTTAGACCTTTCTTGGTGTTTGCTTAAGCCCATTGCTAGTTGTTCATTGTGATGGGGAGCCCCCTTAGAAACATTTCAATCAATTAATTCCATTACAAACTTGATTGAACCTAAGCTACGCCCAACATGACTACAACGAACCCATTGTCACTATTTATCAAGTCTTTATATAACTCTCTCTCTCTCTCTCTCTCTCTCTCTCTCTCTCTCTCTCTCTCTCTCTCTCTCTCTCTCTTTATCCTTAGACCCAAACCTGGTGTTCTTATCAAATTACCATACCTGTTCATCCACCAACCATCATCACTAATACACAAAGCCATGCACCAAATTTGCACACATGTAGACTATCATACTAATGCAAACCTTGACTAACAACTATCCTACCAATTCTCTTTGCCTCCTGGTATTCCCCCAACCCCTCTCACTCTTATCTACAACCCAACAAAATACCTATGAATGAAGTTCACTAAGATCACTACCTCTCCCACCGGACTCACCTACCTTTTACTTCAAACCCATACATGGACTCAATACCATAAGACCACTATAGCTCACACCAACAACCACTGGAGTTAATATACCCCTGCATGGTTGAAGAGGAAATCTAAGCAATTAAACCTCTCTCTCTCTCTCTCTCTCTCTCTCTCTCTCTCTCTCTCTCTCACTTATCTATGAAACTAAACCAAGCTGTGAACATCACTCGCCACCACACACAATGAACCATATTAACCCTTTATTGCATGTTTTGTTCCACCACTTTAGATGAGATAATCAACTATTAATCAATCAAGCAACCCTTATATAAATCCTGGTCTACCATTACCAAACTCTTCATTAGCCAACCCGAGCCCTGACAGAACCTTCTGCCAAGTTTTAAGACCCATAAATTATAGTGAATATTTACACTTGTGTTCATCTTCCTATGTTTTTACTTAACATCACTAAGTACAAGACACTGCATAAACCTCATCCATATACAAGAACTTCAAGTGATCTTTACATACCCTATTTATAAGTTTCTAGAGATGAAAAGCACACCGAAGGATCTCAACAGCGGTCCTTGTTCCTGTGATCTTACAATGATGCTCCGACAGCCGGTATCACCTTGTGCTCCTCTGCGTCTGATGCCGTGTTACCACTAACGAGCTCCAGATTTGCATGACACTAGCTATTCTCTTTTTAGTCTGGAGGCTTAGCCACCGCCCATCTCCTTCCTCTCGATCTCTCACTAAGAAGGAGTCCTCGGCTAGCCTCGGAAGGTGTTCTTAGGGTTTGGGGGACCGATATCTTATATAGAGGCTCACGGTTAACTTCCAATCTAGTAGACAAGGTAATTAGCAGGATTTTAGATGATTTATTCCGCTAGCCATGCGAAATCAAAGGAGATGCTCAAGCTAGAGATCTTTCTTTCTATAACTCTCTCTATATTTTTCTCTATATATATTGTAATATATATATATATATATATATATATACTCTCAGCCATGCACTACCAGTCAAACTCAAACAAAATTCACAAGCATGTTTCTAAAGAGATAATAATAATAATAATTATTGTTTTAATATTATATTCAAAACCGTCCCTCATCCGAACCATGAAAATATATATATATATATATATATATATATATATATATACTTGATATCTAATCAAGCCTTGAATGTCATTTCAGTCAACCGCCTATATATATCATCAATTCCCATTAACGCCTCTCTATGTATACATATTTATGTCTATCAATCTAAAAATTATTTATAACTTATGGAGATGCATTTTCAAATATTTAACTATAGATTAATTCTTTTGACGTTTCATAGATATATAAATATTTATTTATCCATATTATCTCTATATAAAAATATATGTTTATTTTTTTATCCTATCCAATCATGTCCTTTTATATATCATGCATTGTTTATATATATTTTAATCATATGATATCAACTTATCATGAATATATATATATATATATATATAAACCTTCAAAGTCCTATCACATCTATATACATCTTTCAAATCATGACATCATCCGATATTTCATTTGATTTGATTTCAAATCGTGATTATCTTGTCAATTTATGATTATTAAACTATACATATATAGATATATATATAATTTAATCCCATCAAATCAAAGTTTTAACTGAAATAATTAGGAAATTAAATAAAATCCGAATTCTTTTCAGAAATTACAAAAAAAGTACTTCATGACTCCAATTAACCCTAATTAAGGATTTAACCACTTTAATCCTTCGTTTCAAATAAAATCCAATAACATCCAAATACAAGGAGTTCTCTAATTTTCTAATTAATTAAAGAAATTTGAATAAAATTTAATTTTATCCAACCTTGGGACTTTCTTTTATTAACCAAAGATTTTAGGAAAAATAATTAGAAAAGTAATAACCTAAAATCTTCGGATTTTACAGTGAAGCTCATTAGAGAGCGGCTAAGGATGGCCCAAGATAGGCAATGAGATTATGCTAATAACTGCCTTCGGGGCATGGAGTTTGAGGTGGGAGATAGAGTATACCGTAAGGTGTCTGCCTGGAAGGTCGTATTGAGATTCCATAAGCGTGGGAAGCTTAGCCCACTTTACATCGGGCCTTACGATGTTATGGATAGAGTAGGTCGCGTAGCCTACAGACTCGCGCTACCAGAAGAGTTATCATGGATCCATGATGTCTTCAATGTATCGGTCTTGCCGAAATGCCTCTCAGATATGAATCACATTCTGACGGGACCGGCGTTATAGTTACAGCTGGACTTGACGAACGTGGAGGGGCCAGTACATATCCTAGATGGGAGAGAGCAAGTATTAATGAATAAGGTAATACCCTTAGTGAAGATATTATGGAGTAATCACTAAGTGGAGGAAGCTACTTGGGAGAAAGAAGATCAGATGACAGCTCATTATCCTCATTTGTTCTAGATATTATTGTACAAAAATTTCGAGGAAGAAATTTCGTAATGGTGGGCGAATTGTAACGTCCCGAATTTTTCTAAATATATTATCTATAAATTTTTTAAAATATTGTTGAGATTAATTAACACAGAAAATAAATTAATTATTTAAAACCTCAATTTAAGGAAAATAGGGAGTTAATGGACCCAAAATCCAGCCACATTTACTCCCTATTTTGAAGATGGATAGTTAGTAAGAGCCCAATTAATTAACTGAGGAATTGATTAAAGTATTCATTAATCCAGATTATTTAAGTGGAAGATACCGGACAAAAGTTAGAGTCCCGATAAAGTAGATCTGATCGGGTCAAAAGCCAGTAATATGGATGCAGTACGGCGAGAGCGGACCACCGCAAAACTCTGATGTAGTGATAACTTGAATCATTGGCCCGGATTTTCCAGATCTGAGTCGATGAATTATTGAGTAGATAATATTGATAAAAGGGGATGTGACATAAAGCTAAGAGATAACTTAGATTAATTAAACCCATGTGACAATAGTGAAATGATAAGTTAATTAATTAAAAGTGTCATGATAAGTTAAAGAAATAGAATTAATTAATAAAATTAAATATTACAATATATATATTATATTAGATGAAAGTTAGGACTCCAATTGAAGTTGAGAGAGGGATAATGCTTTCACCTCTATCTCCTCTTTCTCTCCTTCCCTACTTCTCTCTGCCCGCACCTATGCCCGCCCGCCAACTCCCTCACGGGCGCCTCGGCCCTAGCCCTGCCAACGATCGCACCACCCCGGCTACTCCGTTCCATCCATTCGTCGAGTTGCTTAGCCTGTGCTGCCAGTCCGCCTTCTGGCCACGCCGCCCCAGTTCGGCTCACCCTACACCGGCGTCTCTGCTCGGCCGTCGCGCGCCGCCTCCCCGCCGTGAGACACCTGCCGGCCTGCAGCCACTCGCGACTAGCCTTCGGGCTTCTTCTCTGGCGATCAACACCTCTTCTCCATCTTCTCCCTCCAGTGAGCTGCAGGCTATAAACTTGGGGTTAAATTTCCTAGTTGCATGTATGCTTTGAAGTGAGTTAATAAGGGAGGGGTCAAGGGGAATACTAGGGCTGTGAATGATTAAGGCTTGGTGATTAATTGGTGTTTGAAGTTAATGAAGTTTAGTTGTATAAGTTTAATTGTAAAAGAATGTGAATGTTTGTATAATTTTCGAGGCCCTATAAATAGGAGAGGTGCTGCCGAAATTTCATGAAAACTTTGAGTGTTAATACCCTATTAGTTTCCTTGTTAACATGCCTTCTTGTTTTATGCGTCAGATTAATTGAAATGGTCAAGTTGATCATCTTAAGGGGCATATTAAGAGACTATGAGCATGAGTTAAGATAATAGGGGCATGTTGTACATTTACCATATTTTTAAGCGATAGAACTAGAGTTACAAAATATGATTCAGAGATGAACTTGACCTCTTAGAAGAGATTGCGCCAACATCCGAGCTGTGGCATATCGCCAAAAGGTCAAAATATTCTATAATGCTAAGGTGAAAGAAGTAGCTTTTCAAGTGGGCGATTTAGTTCTCTGAGAGAACAAATTTCAGGGTAATAAATGCCGAACAGGGAAGCTGAACACTAATTGGGAGGGGCCATATATCATCAAGGAGATTGTAAGACCAGGAACATATTGGCTTATCATAATTGATGGACGGAATCTCAAACGTCCATACCATGCTGAACATCTACGGAAGTACTATGAATAAAATTGATTACTTCTCTTTAACCTACTATTTCCCTTATCATCTTTTATAATTTTCTAAACATACAACTCATCGACATGTATGGAGAATCCCACAAGACAAAGACAACCCTCCTCTTACAAGCGAAGATAGACGTCACCTGCCATATCAAAATCAAATACAAGGACCATACTGGTCCTCAACATCAATGGACCATACCGGTCCTCTACATCAAAAAGACCATACCGGTCTTCTATATATCAAAAGACCATACCGGTCCTCTACATCAAAAGACCATACCGGTCTTTTACATCCAAGAGACCATACCGGTCCTCTACATCAAAAGATCATTCCGGTTTACTACACCAACGGATGATAATAATCCTCTATTGAAAGGTCTATTATATCAACAAACAATATCAGTCTCCTACTGAAAAATAATCATAACGGTTTTCTACTTCAGAAGGATCACAATGGTTCATTATTTCTGGGAGATCATCTCAATTTCTCAACTATGAAAGATTATTCCAACTCTTCACTATTCAAGCAACTTGATACACTCACCCTCTCAAAAGAGCCACATAGAAACTGAGAAAAAGGAGTTTCTTTCGTATTGAAAATACTGAGATAGATAGATCACAAACAAGCAAGAAGAAAATATTTTGAAAGTAACAAAAATTTTATTGATGAAACGTGCGCAGTTACCAAAAAAAGTGCAAATTAAAGAGATCTAGAGGAATCATAATCAGAAACAAAGTCCAGAACCTCGCTAGGAATGTTTGTGAGTGCCGACACCTTTTGGCAGCCATTCCACCCAAGAATGTGGACTTCGAAGCATTCGTCCTCCCAGAGAACAAACACAAGAAGGTCCCTTTCGGTCAGTTGATGGTCCATCACAAAGTCCTCCCACCCATCTATGAATCTGATCTCCCCAAGTTCTCTGGATGATGACAGTGTTACCAACCAAATATTTTCACTTGGCCCATATAGCCTTGTCAATCCATCCTGAACAAACCTCATACTTCGATGGAAAGCCCAGGGGATCCGGAAGCTTTGAGTATGATCGCTAGGACAGAAGAATCTATAGAAGGAGGGACGACTGTTGTCACCCATATTGTTCAGAAGAATGATCTACAAAAGACTACCAACCCTCCCCTTTTTTATTCTGCTTCATCAAAAATGTCAAGAAAAGGCAGTTAATGCCCAAGCGAACAGAACTGTCTCAATTCATGGCGACTCCTCGATTGAAACCACAATTTATGAGGACGATTCAAATCCCTTGAGTCGCTCCTCTGAAACGACGCCAAAAAGATGATATGGTTCCAAAGCGCTGGAAAAATTCCATCGCTCATCGTAAAAAACCTACTTAGACACCATGGGATCTATTTCCAAACATCAGTCGATCAAAGGAACTCTAAGGAAGATCATTTGATCCAAAACACACAAGATCCGAACAACTGAACATCACAAAAAGGAAGAACAACTGAACATCATAAAAAGGAAAACATTATAGACAATTGTCAAGAGGAAATAAGGATTTGTTCATATGATCAACAAAATAGTAATCGAAAGCACATTTATAAAAGTACAAATGACATTATCATCCATTATATCGTGTTGTATATCTGGAAGAAATCACATCATAAAAATGCCTCAATAGAACCATTACAGAATAACATCCCAATTTCCCAGAGATTCATCGGATGCAGAGCAAAGCCCCCAATGGATCTTTTTATCTGGAACGAATTCTTCCCATATTTTCTTGATAAGTGGAGCTTAAGGTTCGCTATGAGGCCCGAAAGCAGGCATGGATCCCAACATAGCTATACGACCTCTCGGCATCCTCTTGACCTATTTTATCAATTCGACTTTCAAAGCTTCAATTTCTTTACAAAGAACCTCCGCCTCAACTCAGCCTACATCATTGAAGAAAGAAATTGAAAATTGACATGAAGAAATTGGAACAAGAAAAACACATTCATTACCTCTACGAGGACGTCTAGCTCACAAAATTCGAAGGAAGGATTGAAATCCTACATCTTTAAAATCAGCGGAAACTAGTTCAGCAATATCCACACTTGTGAGTAAGCCATCACCTCAATGAGCAAAAAGGAAACTAAAAATGAAGATAGAGACAATACTAACCGGTCTTCCGCTCAAGTTTTGAAATTCTCCATCCAACTTGACATCGGAAGTGTCCTTTTCAACTAGATCGATAGAAACTTCATCGGTTGATGGAACAACTATCGCTTCCTCAACTAAGAATGCAACGAGAAAAATAAGACACCATTTAAAAATGAACATTGAAGGGAATTAGAAATAAAAATAACCAGCAACAGCCTCGGCCTCTCTTGACTGCTCATCATATATGATCTTTGACTCTCCCAAGTCCGCCGATGAACTAATCATTTCAGTAGCTGTGGAAGGGCCCTCCTTAATAACCGCATCCAATGAACCATAATCCTTAACTGCAGCCCTGGAGACCACCTCTTCGGCGATAGTATCCGATTTATCGACAGCTTCATCTCCCAATAACTTATATGGTTCATCGGAAGTGACGATCAAAGCCAACTCACCGACGACCCTATCAACAGCCGCTTCGTCTATGGCAGGCTCACCATCGGTAGGAATAGAATCATTTGATTACACAAAATCCAAAATAGTGAAATTAGAGGACTTCACATTGACATGAAGACAAAATAGAAACACAAGACAACAAACCTTAGGGATTTAATTCTTCTCCTTCTTCGGAGCCTGGAGAAGATAATTGCCCTCGACACTTCTTGAAATATTCCTCCAAGGCATCAACGTAACTAAAGTCCTTAAAGATGATAGAAGGATCTGCAAATTGGAGGTCACAAAACACCGTATAAATATCCTCTCTAAGTTTCTACAGTGCTTCCTCAGATTCCTCTCCTGCTTCCCTAACCGATTCTTCCAAGACCTTAACTTGTGCTTCCAATTCGGTAACTGTCCTCATGCATTGCCCAAGTTCAGTTTGGCAGGACAGCAGATCCGCTAAGACCTTGTCCTTCTCAGCATGGACATCCGTCCATTCAGTATCGGCGTCATGTAGAGCAGCTTCTATAGATGCGATCTTCACCACAAGAACGCTCTTCTCAATCTTAACAACTCGAACCTCTCCTTCAGCACTCTTGGCTCTCTCATTCAAAAAAACATTATGTTCTTTCAACGAAATGTTGGATTGTTTAAATAAAGCACAATCTTTCACAACCGCTGACAAATCAAAAGAATGTGTCTATTTCTCCTTTTTAATCTTCTCAAAATTTCAAGATAGAGCAGAAACACTATCTTTCGATAAATGAACAAAATCCTGAAGACCATTGCTTTCAGCCTCGAGAACCTTTATTGATTCTTCAAGTTTCCCATATTTCTCAAGAGCATGGTCCCTTTCATCGGCAAACTTAATAATTATTTCATCCTTGGAGGACAATTCCTTCAACAATAGTGCATTCTCAGCCTCCGCCTTCCTTACATGGCAGGCGTCTTCGGAGTTCTTCCTCTCAACATATTTAGTGACACGATCCTCCCACTTAAGAGTTTATGAAAGAAATATATGGGCGTGAATTCGACAAGACAAAGGAGGGAAAGAATAAGAGAGAAGAGGATGATTCAACTATACTCACCGAGGCAAGACAGAGACGGAGGTGGCCCATAGATTCCGCACCGTCAAATAGACTTAAATGAACTTCGACACTTCCACCTCCACAAGCGCGGACAGAATCACCGATTGAGTGATATTCAATCGGTAGTACAGAATCACGACGGTTGATGAAACTGTGACCTCCCGTCCTAGAAGCCGTAGAATCAGCTCTTGAAATTTCATCATCCGACGTCCGATCGGCGGAATTCCCTGTCATATACGCATTTTTCAGAAAACCCGATATCAATCTAATCAGCACACGAAAGAAGAAAGGGACATACCTAGAACTGGAGGGATATTCTTCATTTCCTTCCCCTTATCGGATCCTCCAACCAAGGATAACCTTTCCAGTAATCGGCGGGGAACAAAAACCTCATCGGTCATAGCAACCAGAGCGAGAGGAGGTCCCATAACCATGGGTTAAGAGGAACCAACTTTAGGAATCCTAGAAGAAGACTCTATTGCTACCCCAAGAAGGGAGGTATCCTCAAGGTCTTCATCATGAACCATCATCAACCTCCTTCTCTTAACAATGGGGGTCACATCTGCGGTCGACGGTAGAGGGGGGCACGGGCCGGTTTTGGCCCGGAACCGGCCCGGAACCGGCCAGGGAAAACCCGCCGGGTCAACTGACCCGGCGGGCTTTCAGAACCGTAAATGGCCCGCTTCTGATGGCCGGGCGATTCTGGTCCATTTATTTGGACCAGCGGCCCGGCGGTCAACCACGGGCCGAAATGCGGTGTGGACCAGCGGTTCAACCCGTAGAGTCGGTAGGGTTGAACCGGCGGGTTATTGTTTTTTAATTAAAAAAAAAATAAAACTATTGTAGCCGCCGTTCAGCCAGCCACGGGTTATGAATCGTGAGACAGAGAGAGATAGAGCTCTGCAATCTCTGTCTCACACACCAACTTGGCCACATGTACCGTTGGTTATTTTTTATTTTTTTTTCTTTTAATTATTTTAAACTCTATATATACTCCTCTCCTTCAATATCACTCCTCACTCTCACATCAAACTCTATTCTCTCCTAATTTCTATATTTCTCTCAAGTCTCAAGACTCTCAACAAGGCTCTCAACAATTCCCTTCATTGGATCGGGGTTCGGCACTTAGGCTTACTCAAGAGAAATGGCATCACGTGGTGGTGGAAGCTCGAGGGGAAAGGCATTGTCGGTTCGGCCTCCTTGCCTACTCAAGAGAGCAATGAATGGCAAGAAGAGTCTGAGAAGGTGTAGCCGATGCATCGACACCGCCCACTGCGCCCTCGAATTTGGAGGAGGAACAAATCCCATTTCGGAAACAACTTCAAAATCCGATATTTTTAAAGTCCATTTTACAAAAGTGTATGACAATGATGGCAACATAACTCATGCTAAATGTAAGTATTGTACTTCCGAATTTAAGCATAGCAAGGGAGGAGGGTATGGCACATTTGCTAGACATATGGAGAAGAAGCATCCGGACAAAGTAGGAAATCCTCGAAATCAATCTCAAATAAGATTCGCCGTAGACGAAGGTACGGGTTCCCACTCTTCTTTATTTACATTTTCTCAACCAAGATATAGGGATAAAATCGCGGAGACGATTTCTGTGGAGCACTTGCCATTCAACTGCGGGCGTTGCCAAGTGCAAGAGTGCATCAATGAGGCGTTGCAACTGCATGCAAAAGGTATCAAGGAGGGCGATTCAAAGAGCGATCTTCAAACAATACAAACATGGAAAAGAAAATCTTTGTGAGTATTTTCGGTCTTGTACCTCCTCTGTTTCTTTATGTTCTGATATATGGACCGATGTATTCCATGAAAATTCTCTTATGGGTATTACGGCACATTGGATTGATGACTCGTGGAATATCCAAAAGCGAGTCATTGCTTTTAGGGTATTCAACTTTCTCATACCGCCGATAATATTTATAGGATGATTCGTGGGATCATCGAAGAATATGGTTTGAGTTTTAGGATTTTTTCAATTTCATTTGATAATGCCTCTGCTAATACGGCCTCGATTAGACCTTTGGAAGAATATTTGAGGCCTTCATGCTGAGCAAATATTTCCATATTAGATGTGCTTGTCATGTATTGAACTTATGTGTACAAACCGGATTAGAGTCACTAAAACAATTTTGTAGGACCGGGATTAGGGATATAATATCATATATAGGAAGGAACATGACATTGATGAAACAATGGGAATTAGATTATTGTAAAGCAAATAACATGAGGCCTAAAAAATTCCCAAAAGACGTTAAAACTAGATGGAACTCTACCTATAGGCTTCTTAATGCGACATTTCCTTATAAGACATTGTTGACTGCTTTTGTTAATGAAGCTTTGCCTAATTTTAGTTTATTTGAATACCAATGGAATATTGCTACTAGAGTTATGGAATTGATTTCTGTGTTTAATACATGTACAAATTTATTTTCGCAAGTTTATTTTCCCACCGCACATTTATTCTTGTATGGTGCTGTTGATATTGCTGGACAAATGTGGAACTTTAGATTAGATGCTCAATTAGTTACGGGCCTTCTAGAGATGAAGGCAAAGTGGTTGAGCTATTATAGAAATATACCTCCTATTGCTTTAGTTGCATTTGCTTTAGATCCTAGGCAAAAATTAGAAGGTTTAAATGCATATTTAGAAGCTTATTACAAGTTCTTAGGGTTTAATGGAGGTCAAGATAGTCAACAATGGGTCATGAGTGAGTTAGACTCTCAATGGTATGGACCGGATTCTGACAGTTTTATGGATGTTAGTGTAATTGTTAGTGAAGTTAAGTTACAACTCGTTGAACTGTATGAGAGCTACTGCTCTCGTTATAGTCATATAGTTCCGCAGGTTGTAAAGCTGAAGCGGTAGGGGACCAGTCTAGTAGTAGTGGGGAGATTCATTTCGACAAAGGCAAGCGAAGAAGAAGCATAGGGGTTCTCGATACACGAGGAGGTAGGCACGTATTTGAATACCACCTTCCGGTTCTCACGAGGGCGTGAATGTAGATATGACTTTTGATATTCTTCATTGGTGGCAAGGTAATGGAAATCCGTATCCTATTCTTTCATTACTTGTAAAGCGATATTTTTGCGTGCCCTATGTCTACTGATGGCGTGCGAGCAGACTTTCGGTGCAAGTGGAAACATCTTTGGATTCAACACGTTCACGGCTTGTCACCACCAAACATTGAAATTCAAGTTTGCACGTGCATAATTGGAAGCGTGCACAGCGACAACAAGAAGCAGAGCTGGGAAGTCCAGAAGCGAGTGACTTCTTCTTCACCGATAACATGATGAGCACAACAACGGCCCCCGATACCGAGCAAGAGCCAGAACCTGACGCCGATGAATAGGTAAGTGGGTGACAACTCCAGTCTAGTTTAAGGTAAGAGAACTACGTCGGCTTTGATTCCTCTTACACCCAAGAGGATACGTAGGCAACTTAATTCGATAGGTAAACGAATTAAGTGCAAGCCGTAATTATAATGTCATAGTTTTTTTTTTTACATTTTTTTTTCCATTTTTGCATTCTATTTCTATATATCATAATATCATTAAATTACATTTTTTTGATAATTTTCAAATTACATTTTATTTTTTTTTAAAAAAAATGAAAACCATAATATTATGAACACGTATGAATCTATGATACCATGAGTTTATGATATATAGTATGAAATATGAATCTATGATTATCATATATCATAGTTTTCAAATTTTTTTTATATTTTCTTATTCTATTTCTAATTTCCATACATAAAAGCATAGGTTTTTTTTTATTTATTTATATTTTTAAATATATATTATACAATATACAATTTAGATTTTATTATGAATTTTATAGTTTTCAAATTTCTATACATAAAAGCATAGGTTTTTTTTTTATTTTTTTTTTTCATTTTTTCAAATTTTTAAATATATATTTAATGATACAATTTAGATTTTATTATGAATTTTATAGTTTTCAATGTTTTACATTTTTTCTCATTATATTTTTATATCAAAATATCATAGTTTTTTTTTAAAAACATTTTTTTCACTTTTTTTGCTTTTTTTTTTTCAATTTTTAATGTATATATTTTGTATATTTTAAATAATTTTTAAAAAATTTAAAAAAAAAAATAAAACCGGCCCGGCTGGTTAACCGGCTGGGTTGGGCCCGCCCACTTGGTTCTCTACCGCGGTTCGGCCGGGCGATTACGGGTCACCCGAAGGTGACCCGTGACCCGTCCGGGCTGGCGGGATTGCCCCTTGTGGCGGGCCGTTCCGGTCGGATTTGGCGGCCGGATGGAACCGGGCGGAGAAGTTATCGCCGGGCCCGGTTAACCGGCCCGTGCCCATGTCTAGTCGGCGGTGAAAGAGATAAGATGACAGGCACATAAACGGATGATACTCAATTCGTGAACCAGCCTCTTGATCCCCACGGTTCCCCTCATCGGATGGAACCGATTCATCACCCAAACCCAAAGTATGCACCCTCTTCTTCAAAATTAACCTTTGAGATGGCTCTCTTCTTCTTACGGAGTCCAGGTCTTCCCGAATAGTATACCCCTTCTCTTTCGACGGAAGACTCATCTTAACTGGGGCCCCCTTGTTACATTCTTATGAACTTTTCTTTGACCCAGCTTGAGAAGGAGCCCTACTTGAAATCTTGCCCTTGGCCCTCGCGACAGCTTTCTATTTTTGCTTTTTGGCTCCCGCGGCAGCCCTCAACCTATCAGCCACATCAGGTGCCTTGTTTGTTGGCATCTCGTCACCTGAAGATTAACAAAGAGGAATAGTTAACCGACGAAATGATGAACCGGTGAATAGCATAAAAAAGTTCTAAATGGCCCTACCCATAGCAGAATATAAACCACGGTCCTGAAGCTGCCGATCAGTTAAATATTCATAAATCTATCCAAGATGAAGCCCCTTTAGCCTCTTCAACATCTTCTCTTCATAGGGACTAAGTTTTTCCCTATTTGCTACATGGGTTCGAGGAAAGCCCCACTTAATAGGAAAATCCCATCCTGCACTACTAGAAACAAAGAAGAACTTACTATTCCAATCCTTGATTGAATCAGGAACAGAACCAAGGAATTGTCTACCCTGCCTAGAACAGAAGTAATACCAATCCGTTTTCCTATCCTTATTTAGACTGAAGAGAAGATTGAAAAAATAGACAGAAGGTTCAAGCTTGTTTCGAAGCAACACGATCCGAAAACCACAAAGAATCCTCCAAGAATTGGGGGGATAATTGAGACAGAAAAACATAGAAATAGCAGAAAATATCAACAAAGATCTGAGGAAAAGGAAGTCTAAGGCCGGCCAACAAGGCGTCATTGTAAATTACTAAGTCTCCATCTTGTAATGGCGAACAAGCCTGCTCACTAGAAACAGGAACTCTGTAACGAAAAAGAGGGATCGATAGTCTATAATGTTTGGCAAGTTTTTCGATTAAATCCTCTGGGAGCGTATTTGCAAAAGAATCCGAACAAGGTTTAACTCCTTTGATCTTAGACTTATTCTCAGACGACGGGGGAACATCGGAAGAAGAAACCTCAGGAACAGTTCGAGATCCCATAGTTGTGAATATATACGCTATTGATATCTGAAGCTTTTAGAGAGGAAGAAGAAGAAATTCTCGCACACAAGACAAAGATGTGGAATGAGGAAGAAGATGCCGCCACGATGAAGTTTCGAAAATCCCCCAGGCCAAGGCAATTTACAGGGTTATATTGGCTTCGACGGTCAAGATCTTTAACACGTGGACCAAGGATCAATGAACCCATCATTACGAAAGTGGCGCCATTCCCCCGATATGCTTCTTGACCCTTACTCAAAAATAGCGCCCAGGAGTGAAACGACAGGTAATAAATGATCAAGACAAAAGACCATTTAACCTATGCGTATCTTGCAACTCAAGAATCCACCAAGCCTTAAAAAGCGCAAGGCAGCCAAACCAGAACCCCAGAATGATTATGACTCAACATATCCCGATGAATAAAAGATCATCAAAAGTATGACACGAAGGATGGCAGATGAATGAATATCGGAAGATAAATGACTCGCTAAACTAATTATATGCTTATCTCACCTCAAGCATACTTAGGGAGGTGGGGGGACTTGTGATAGGAGGAAAAGTGCTAAGACACGTGGAGCCCGTCAGAGTCATCCACGTGTCCATATCAAAGGACCCATCACCTAACCAGGTCTGGATCAACCACTTTCATTAATGACGATAACCTACGACATCTCATCAGACCAGGGATCCCAAACATCCAATATCCGATTTGCTACAACGACTCATCAGATCGATCTACCCGATACTCTATAACAACTCACCGGTTCAAAGCCACCCGATGCGCAATATCAACTCATCAGTCCAGAAGTATTCACCGCCTTATCGACTTGAGATATGTGTTCAGCTCTTCGGAACAACACCATTTATCAGAAATAACCTTCTAGAAAGAACTTAGTTGTTGACAGACTGGCCTTCCAAAAGACTTACAACTGTTGACAGCTCAGAGCCAGTTGGCTGCTTAGCTGGAGCCTAGCTGGATGCTTAGGTGGCAAAACATGCGACAGAATTCTTTAAAGTACATGTCAAAAAACCTGGTTTTTTCCCCAAGCTACCGAAGCATATAAAAGGCAATAGCCTCAACTCATTTGGAACATGCGAAATTACAGATAACGAAACTTTGTCTCTTTGAAGCTTGAGTTCTTGTCTGAAATCTCCTGCTCCATTCCCTTTCAAAATCTGAACTGATCCTTCATCTATTTGGAAAATGTCCATGAATGTTTCCACAATAATGGATTTGATCTTTTGATCCCATGTTTTTTTTTCCCGATTTGAGGGTTTTCCACATTAATTTTGTGTTTTGTTCGCTTGATTGATTGATTTCTTCCCAATTTTCTCATTGTTCTAAGTTCCAGTGTTATTACAAATTCAACCGTTGGTTTGAGATTGGATCTGATCTTAAGGCAAATCCAATTTCGTCATCAACATATACGATTTGGGTTAGGGAAGGGATTTGTTTTAAATAGTATTCTTTTAAATAAATATTTTCCAAAAAATGGATTTTCATATAAAACCCTTCCTGACTTTTTAGTAACCGTATCGGATACGAGATGCATACTTGACGGCAATACAGGTTCGGTAGAGGGCATACCACTGGTCGTCAAGCCAGGTACAGTTTCGGTTGAGTTATACTACTGTACATACATCAGGTACGGTAAAGGGCATACCTTTGATGAGGTCTGGTGTTCATTCAGACTTACCAAGACTAGGGGTGCATGTTTAGCGATACGAGGCCTTTGCATAATATAACATTGATATGCTATGAGATGATTGAGATTGCATTGTGTTTTATCTCGAGTTCTGAGTAATACTTGGCATATTAAAGTGATTAGAAGATAATGCATATGATTAGCACTGTTTCAGTATTTGTATTCTTAGTTCAGATTACTTGTATTTCCTTGTATAGTGTCTCTTACTCAAATGAAATGCATAGGATATCGAGACTATGTAGACCCGTAGATGGCTCTGGCGTTCCCTAGATTATGTGTTTATTCGTTTTAGTTTGTGAGACTTATTATGTTTTTTTTATGATTCTGCAATATTTGGGGCTACGTTGCCCAGACTTCTTATGTGATGTACTTTCAACTTGACTTATTTGTATTTGACAATCTGTGTTAACAGATTTAGTTTATGTTAATTGAAGTATTTTGAAGTACATCATAAGTTGATATCTGTCTCAGAAGAAAGATGGGTGTTACAGATGAGGTCCAAAATAAACCCATATTTTAAGACTCACATCTAGCAAATTCAGACTATGAAGAAATTCAAATCATTATAAGAAATAGAAGACCCATAAGTACAATCCTCGATAATATCGACGAGGAGAGTATTGGGGACAAAATGAAAATCTTCACCCTCGAGATGCCAGAGGAAGATTGGAGGCAAACTTTTATAAAATATTTGAAATATGATAAACTCTCAGGGGGCAAATAAGAAGACCCTCAGATAAAGCGAGGAGCCCTAAGATTCAATCTCATAAATGCAATGTCTTTTATATGAAGAAGCAAAAAGTCATTATGGGGCCAACCATGGCCGAAGATTGCATTGAATATGCTAGAAGATGCCATCTATGCCAAATAGATGGAGAAGTTATTCATCCACGTCCAAATCCAAAGAAAGTTATCTCAAAAAATAAAAGAGACGGATATGATAGGTTCCCTCGAATGTTATGGGCTTATCGTACTTATAGGACTCCAATAGAATCCACACCATACTCTCCAATGTTCGGAATTGAAGCAGTCCATTCTCTCGAAATTCAAATCGCATGAAATATCAAACGAAGACAATATTAAACTTCACTAGACTCTCTTGATCAAAAAAAGGATAAAAATGTAGCAGAATCTCGAAGTCGATAAAGTATATATGTTCCAGGCTTATAACAAGTTGGCTTGATTCTAGAAGTCTACAAAGGGAGAGATGGTTCTAGTCCGGAGGAGCCCATCATCACCAATGAACACGCCATGGGCAAAACAAAAAAAACAAAAACAAAAACAAAAACAAAAACAAAAACAAAAAAATCAAACTGAGAAGGTCCATATGTTGCGGCAATCATCAACGAAAAGGGTGCATATTAGCTCAATGACTCTAATGGAGAAAGACCAATATTACCCATCAATGAAAAATGTTTACCTACGACGGAACGTCTGGCTCCTTGTGAAAGGTAGACTAGTCATGTATAATTAAATATACTTCCTGATACGAACATATTCACTTCCCATGTTTAAAAAAAAATTAATAAAAAGAAATGAAAAAAAAAGTTAAAAGAAATTAGAAAAATGACCTTCAGTCTCCCAAAAAGGCATTGCCATAAAGATGAAGAATATTTTTATGTTCATACTTCTCTCTCTCAAATGAATTTTGTGAGATAAGTATCAAGGGGGCATTTGTTTGTGTAAAAAAAAAATTTATATATATATATATATATGCATTGAAAATATCATGTGACAAGACAATATTTGAAGTGGTCAATAAATAAATATTTGATTCTTAAAGTCAAATGAAATATATATCTTGAAATATTTTGAAATTAAAATATTTCAATTTAATATATATATATATATATATATATATATATATATATATATATATATATATCCGGTCATATTCAAAGATAGCCTGAGAACACATATCTCGAGGCAATCTCAAATTTTTAGATGCCGGGAAAACATATCTCGAGTTGATCTCAAATTTTAAGATAGGCCGAGAATACAAATCTTGACGCAATCTAAAGAGGATAAGTCCTAAAGTGATCAAAGAATGCAAAGCCTTAGGTTGATAAAAATAAATAATTAATTTAAATTAAATCAATTCAAATTTAATTTAATTTTGATCTTATCCCTCTGAGACTTTTATCTCCATCCCTTGATCTTAATTTAAAATTTTAAAATAAAATATTTGATAAATTTTGACATTATCTGGTTATCTATCACCATGTTAATTTAAATTTTAAAATAATAAATATAATTTTTTTGATATTATCCGGTCGTTGCTCACGACTTGGTCGAGGCATATCCCTAGGATGCTCTATCAGAAGGATACCCTTGAGTTAATAAAATGGGGGAGAGGAATTAAAAAAAAGAAGATGACAGAGAGAGGAATGAGAGATAGAGAAGGTATTTTTCTACGCTTTCTCTATATAATAATGGTATCCTGAAAGAAACCTCTCCGTCGCTCGCCTTTGTCGGATACCAATCGCCGCCACCGTTGAGGATGGATGCCATCCAGGTATGCGGTGGCGCCATCACTAGGTTCGCAAGCCCGGCGGCCTCCCTTCACCGATGTCGCCATCCTCATTGTTGAGCCGCTGATCGCCTCGGTTGCCACCTTCAGTCATTGCCGCTACTAGGATGGATACCATCTTGGTATGTGGTGGCTCCATCATTAGATCAGTCCGCCCGACCGCCGTCTTCGCTGCTGCCGCCCCCGATAGCCACCGATGCCAAGGATGGATACCACCTTGGAATTAGGTGGCGTTGAGAAGAAGCAGAAGCTATATAATAGCTTCTTTGCTTCCTTTCAATCCCCGCCGATGCTCTGCTGTCACCAGAGAAAAAGGAAAACCCCCAACAAAAAAAGGTCCAATATTAACCCTTGTCAATGCCGGCCACCATTAACATGAAGACAATCCAACATTTGGGAGTCCTAGTTGGCTCTTTCTTCAACGAAGATCCTGAATCCAATATGCAAAACTAATACCAAGGGAAGCCTTATCCCTGCCCATGATGTCCTAGTTCTTTTCTTCTTAACAAGAGCAATAGGGTTGCAAATAAGAAGAGCATTGGAGGTGCATAGAAGAGACAATCCTAGATCCAAGTCCAGATCAGGTCATCCCTTTTGTCCGTAGTCATGTATTCTTGCATTAGAACAAAGAATACCAGGGTATGAATGGATGTTAGTATTTGAAAAGATTTACTAAATGGGATAATTTCACAAGGAGTTTTCAGATTCTTTGAATGATAGTACTACTTAAGGGAGTTCATCCAGGTCATCAAACATATCTGTATCCACCTAAATAAAAGAGGGTCGCTGCTATGAAGGAGAGTACCATGAAGAAGAAGATTTACAAGATTGAGTTAGTGTTATTATATGAAGATGTCTTATCGTATATTTTTGTTACAAAACTATTCTAAAGCCATCCGAATATTATGTTATGTAAGATGTTCTCTGTTGATGCCAAAAACTGGTCCACGTCCCGCTTCGGCTACTGTTGCCTCGTGATCTGGCCTCAGCTTTCGACCAACGGTTAAAATTTATAGTTGGTGTGGACGCTTACTTCTGCTTACGAACAGGGAGCACAGAGAACATCCTGAAACTCCGACCGGAATTACCCATAGGCGAACCTGTAAAAAGGAGAGGGCAGTGATCGGAATTGGGCCTCTCTGCCCGGATTCAGCTCCGATGCTTAAGTCAGAAAACTTGAGTAAAGAGTCTTAGATTTAGACAGTTCTTTGTGTGATCAGTTTTTCGGATCCCTTTTCTTCTATTACCGCTCTCCTTTTATAGCACCTTAGAGGCGGTTCAGGAAAGGCGGTGGAATAAGGCGGTGAGTTAGGTAAATATCTCCTAAGGCGGTAGGAAAATATCTGCTGCCTAGCGCGTAGATGCCACGTAGGTAAAATAGAATAAATATCTGCCCACTGTAGCAAGTAGATAAGGCCTACTCACTGTAGAGGAATTAGATATTTATCTCTATCTCCCCACCTCACGCCCTGTATAAGAGGGTTGCTACAATTCCGACGGACTTGTTCGTAGGATTGAATCCTCACGTTATTTGCCGAACGGAATTGTGCAAAGGTGGTGATATTGCCATGTGGCCAAAGGAACAAGTGGTCCTTTAGGTCAATGACACCTGTCTTCACCAAATATATCCGTAACACTAGTCCCCCCCAAAGTGTACTTGTTCGAAAAATCTGAGCGAGGGGTGAGCTAACCGCACGTTTCGCTTGGTTCGAGAACAAGTATTGTTCTTAGTTGGCATGTCTACGTAGGCGTAGGCTTCGTGTACGGTTACTACGTCTAAAGTACACGTGTTTTAATAGGCTAATCGACGCCATCGTGGTCATCCTTTCACAAGTTATCGAGGTAGATTTTCGTTCCGGAATTCTCGTCTATAGTGTCGATAGGTTCTCCTATTTAAGGGCTTGTATGGATGGCGAGTTTGGGCAGAAATCTTTTGTACTCTTGTATCTTTGTATCATGGCTCAGCGCTTGCCTTTTTATAAGTTTTTTACTTTTTCTCAATGTTCTCTACACTTACGAATTCCTAGCTCTTTTTACGAGCATCTATCGGAACTAAGGATTGGAGTGATCCACTTGGTAAGTCAGAACAGCTGTGTATGGCCGGCTATTCTGTTGATTGACAGGGGGGTAGGTGAGATGAGCATCGACGCAGGGTGGGATGCTTTTCATGTCGATCACGACGTGGAAGCGGGGGACCTCTTAATTTTTACTTATGCAGGGGGTATGCGCGCTTGAAGTTGAGATGTTCTGAGATGACTCCCGCCGCAGAGGTGGGCCCCCACCTTCGCCTCGCGTCAACCCGCCCCTAGTAATAATGGGGACAGTGACGGTTGCGGAAGTCCGTGTGTCTCTTCTGAGTCTTATCCGAGCGTGTCCTCGGACGGGTCTTTGGATATTTAGCTTTAATCCGTCGGAAAATATGTTTTTGTTATGTTCATTTTGTTTTGCGTTATTATGTAACCTCAATAAAATGACGCTTTGTCGCTTTGCTTCTAAATCCTTTGGCATTTTATATGAGGCCTTCACCGGGCGATCCTATGTTGGAGTGTGTACTTTGTATCATACCTAAGCATATGCTCTACCTTCCACGTAACGCTCATTGCTCCCTAAGACGCATACGCGGCCCTTTCTACTATTTAGCATTAAAGGGGATAGTGGGCGAACGCGTGCGCTGGGCGCGTGCGCCGCTTGTCAACGTCATGATGGGTGATGAGCGTGGCTTTCTATGTGTGTGGTAAAGCTTGGTATTGTGGCGTGGGCGTAATTTTGAACCCCATTTTGAGGGAGGTGTAATGATGGTTATTTGAACGGTCCAGATTTGTGGACCCTTGGTTCAACGGTTCGACGGAATATAACCTCGAGATCTAACGGCCACGGATTCGCTGCCTTTATATATAAGCCCGAAATCGCATGCGAAAAGTAAAAAGGTTGTTTCTAAAATCGAATCAGCGTCTTCTTCTTCAGTTTCCTCTTCTCCAAATGTGAGCCACGGTTTTGAGCTTTCTGCTTTTCTTGTCTTTTCCTTTCCCTAAGGTAATGGTTAGTGTCGCATCTTCCTCCTCTAGTTCTCGCTCACTTGAGCCCTTGATTCCTTCTCCGCCCAACCCTACGGGTTTTACATGCCGCGATTCCTGCTAACTTGGAGGCGTTCCAGCCTGTGGTTCATGGGGTTCAAATGCCTCTAGGGCAATGGGTAGAGGGTCGGATACGTTCATAAGCCTTCTAGGGCGTAAGGATGTAGATGACCTAGTAGAGAGATATGAGATAGACCTCTCTATTCGAGGTTAGGGGTTCCTTGTTCAGTGGGAGAGGGCGAGTGCTCCTGTGAGAGGGAGATAGTCTGCTCGTGATCGTGTTGCTAAGGCGGACTTAGGCTTCCTTTTCCTGATTTTACTAAGGCGCATCCTAGAGGAATATTGTTTGTGTCCTTCGCAGCTTAACTCCAGAACTCTTAGAGGTCGCTTAACGGATTTGTCATGGTTTTATGAATTACTTGGTAAATCCCTACCGTCCGGGTTCCGTCTGCATTGTTTAGTCTTTGTTTGGAGTCTAATGCCGATTGGTATTATTTCTCGCTCGCCACAGGAGAAAGTTTGTAGGGAAAGTTCCTTCTTCCATTAAGCGATGGAAGAGAAAGTTTTTCTTTGTTAGATGTAAATCCGAGTGGGATATCCGAACAAGGTGGGAGGTTCCCCGTGTGGACATTACTTGTGAGGAGATGTCGGAAGAAGAGGGAAATCTTCTAAAGTCAATGACGGGGCTATCCAAAGTTTATATGGATAGGTTTTTGACCAAGGAAAACCTCATTAAGTGTCATTTAATAGTGTCTCTACCGTAGGACTCGCTCGCTAACCTAATTTGGTTTGATTTGGCTTGTGATGTCTAACCTTATTCGGAATTTGTTTTGCGTAAAATCCGATGGAAGGCGAAGACTTGAGCTATGTTAAGGGTCTTACGGCTTCTTTCGAAGGTGAGGTTCATCACCCCTTGGCTCGTGGGCGAGAAAAAGAAAGAAGTGGTACTCTAGCCAAGGCTGATACCTCCAAAGAGGAGAAGAAGAAAAGGAAGAGAAAAGAGACCCACTCTTCCAAGAAAGGGATTAAAAGTGACCTCTGCCGGTCCTCACGGGAGAGGAGGACAAAGAGAAAGAATTCCGAGGACGCATCAATTCCCGGAATTGCAGAAGAACAAGCGGAGGTGCCTCAGGAAGAGGTTCGCGTGGAAGAAGTCCGCCCGGCTTTGTCCCCAATTTCTGAGGGTCCTTCTTTCAGCCAGCAGGAGGATATCCTTCTTATTGAGGTGAGAATTTCTACACACATATTTTCTATGGGTGCTTCACGCTTCGTTCAGAACCTTTAACTTAGGTTATATTTTATAGGCGTAGGCAGGAGAAGCGGCTCTCCTGGATAAACTGCGGGTGGCGGAGTCGGTCTTAAGGGGACCAGCTCCTCAAGAGAAGGGGGTGCCCTCCGAAGACGTCCCTTTTCGGGATGCCGCTTCCGTAAAGACTGTTTTGATGGCAATGAGGCCTGAACAGCTCTCCTCCAAACTTCATAGAGCTGGAAGGGAAGAGGCCATTTCTCAACTATTCCGTTCGGTCATGCTAGTGAGGATTATCCTCGTATTAGTTTTACTTTTTGGCTCGGTATTAATGCTACTAACTTATTTGTTTGTTATTTCGTAGACTGCGCACTGGGCGGACCGAGTCGGCAATCTTTGCCAAGATGATTCGGCAAAGATGGAAGCGTGTAGGGCGGAAATCGCCCAATTGAACTCTAGGGTGGCGGCCCTGGAGGGGAAAAACAAAGAGCAGCTCGCCATTATCCACACTTTTGAGAAGGATAAAGCAGAGCGGCTTCAACAACTGGCTGTTGTGGGAAAAGAGAAGGACGATTTGGCGGCCAAGTTGTCTATTTCTGAGGGTTCCCTTCTTACCGCTGAGGAGAATGTTAAAAGGTTGAAGGAGAACTCTAGCAGTTTGGAGAAGGAACTCAAATCTACTCGAGAGGGGCAAAATTTGAAGCCCGATGGGGCCCGAAGCTAAAAAGCCCCGAACTTCTTTATTGGTCACGGAGTTGGAATAGCTAAAGGGGGAGCGCGACACACTTAAAGAAAACTTAGCTTCCTGACTGACAACTCCTAAATCCAACTCGCAAGGAATCAAGGATTCAGTAGAGCGAGCGGATAAATTAGAGAAGGAAGTCGCCCGGCTTAGGGCGAAAGCTAAAGAAGGGGCCACCCGCATTTATTCGGTGGTACAACAGGTGGGCCGTCATATCCCTCCTACGGAGGTTTTGTCCATGGGGATGGCGGGAGTTTTGAAGAAGTTCACGAAGCTAAAAGAGCGACAAACTATTAAAACCCCAGAGGCTTCTGCCCTCGCCCCCTCGGAGCCTTCAACACAAGCTCCCTCCGTATGTGCGGTCAGCCTGAGGGTCCTAGTTCTTAGGATGTTCTTAGCATTTTTGAGAAATGTTCTTGTAAATTCGCAATCATCTGGAATGTAATTTCTATTCATATGAATGAAAAAGCAAACCTTTATTTTGGTGAAGATTTATTTCCGAGTGATGGTTATCCTTAACCATGAGAAGTATTTTCTGAAGTCCTTTGTAAACTTCTTCCTTCTTCATTTGGCTTGTAAGATAAGCTTCGTAACGAGTTCTTAGTCCAATCATGGGACTTTAAGCTGTTGAGTGAGGTACTCTTCTTCATAAATGAGATTGTTGCCTCATATTTCGATCGAGATTTTTGCCCCTTGTTTTTTAGATAAGAGCTGTCGCTTATCCTTACAGGATAATTCCGACTTATCTTCCAAGAATGGGAATTTCACCGCATTTTCGTAGGATGGGAATTTCACCGCATCTTTGTAGGATGGGAATTTCACCGCATCTTTGTAGAATGGGAATTTCACCACATTTTTGTAGGATGGGAATTTCACCGCATCTTTGTAGAACGGGAAAGGCTTGAGCTTTATTCCATGAAATTTAAGAGACAGCTACAGAATTTACTGATAGTAGCGTCGTAAGTGTTCAGCATGGAATGGACGCTTGAGCGTTTTTCCGTCCATATTTACTAGATAATAGGTGCCCGCTCGGACGATTCTTTGTATGACGTAAGGGCCTTCCAGCTAGGAGTTAAGCTTCCCGTTAAGCTTTTATTTCCATGAAACTCATTTTCCCGTAGGACTAGATCGCTGATTTGGAAGAAGATACTTTTTACCCTTGTGTCATAGAACCTTTTCACTCTCTGACGATAGATGGCTGCCTTTGTTTCCACAGCTTCTCTCCGTTATTCGAGTAGATCAAGTCTGCTCGGAGTTTTTTCTCATTCTCTTCTGATGAGAAAGTTTGCTGTGTCCGCAAGGTAGGCATTCCTATTTCTCAAGTAGGATAATGACCTCTCGCCCCATAAGCGAGAGAGAATGGGGTTTCTCCCGTAGGAGTTCTTGTTGTTGTCCTGTAGGCCCAAAGGGCGCCAAGATTTCTTCTACCCGGTTAGTCCCATTTACGGATACCCGAGTTTTCGGTGTTTGGAAGCGAGTGCGGTTCGTCACTTCTACTTGGCCGTTGGCTTGGGGATGTGTCGCGGGGCGTTAGTCCTGGATTCAATTCCGAAGCTGCGAGCGAGCTTTTGAAAGCCTTGTTATCAAATTGTCGCCCATTATCAGAAATGAAAGCGACCGGAATTCCGAATTGACAGATAACCGTTCGCCATAAGAATCCCTGACAAGCTTTCTCCATGATTTTGGCCAAGGTTCAATTTCCACCCATTTGGTGAAGTAGTCAATAGCGACTATTAGAAACTTCATTTGCCGAACCGAAGTAGGGAATGGTCCTAGAAGATCAACTCCCCGGATGGCAAATGGTCGAGGGCTAGTAATTGGTGTAAGCTGTGCCGGTGGTCGCCTCTGAATTTTGGAATGCCGCTGGCGGGCATCACATTTCCGAGCGAACGCCATTGTATCTTGAGTTAGTGTTGGCCAATAATAACCTTGTCGTAGGACTTTCTAACTCAAGGCTTTGCCCCCTATGTGTCCTCCTCCGATGCCTTCGTGAATCTCTTGAAGGATGTAGCTAGCTTCTGTAGGACGTAAGCATCGCAAGAAAGGCTGCGTATAAGACCTTTTGTATAGGTTCTCATTGATGATGGTGTACTGAGCGGATTTATAAGAAATCCGTCTGGCCTCTGTTTTGTTGGGTGGTGCAGGCCCACCTTGTAGATAATTTATGATGGGGTCCATCCAACTTGACTCTTCGGCTGCACTTTGTACTTCTCCCTCCAATCTGTCGATGGTCTTTGCGGGAAGGTACTGTAGGTTAAAGGAAGACTCTGTATCTCCGTTCGGTGCCGTGGCCTTTTTAGAAAGGGCGTCCGCCTCTTCGTTTTGCGCAAGACAGATTTTTTCAATTTGGAAGTAAGCGAACTATGGAACTATTTTCTTCACCACTGCTTGGTATCTGACCATGTTCTCTTCCTTCGCTTCAAAGCTGCCCAAGGTGTGGCTCACAACTAACTGCGAGTCGGAATATACGTGTAGATGTTGAATCCCGAGCCCCTGGACCAGATGTAATCCTGCGATGAGGGCTTCGTATTCGGCCTTATTGTTGGTTGCTCAGAATTGGAACTTCAGTACTGTCGCAATTTTCCACTTAGAAGGAGAATAAAGGGCCGAAACACGCCTCTAACTTTTCTTTACATTTTGATCCGTCAACATATAAGGACCATGGGATGCTAGGGCTTTCTTACGGACTTCGTGTACGTAGGGTTAGATCCCTATTGCGGGGAAAAGTTAACTCACAAGAAATTTACAAGCATTTCTGAGCCTTGATTGCCGTTGGGGTTTATAGGTGAGATCGAACTCGCCTAATTCTATCACCCACTTGGCTAGGCGTCCGTAGTTTTCAGGCTTATGAAGAATTTGCTTTAACGGCTGATCAGTCAACACTATGATCTTGTTGGCTTGAAAATACGACCTCAGTCTCCGCGCGGATGTGACAAGAGAGAAAGCCAACTTTTCAAGCGGCAGATATCTTGACTCCGCTTCATTAAGGATTTTACTTGTGTAGTAGACTGGTTTTTGAATTCCGTTATCTTCCCTCAAAAGGACTGCGCTGACTGCATGTGGGGCGACCGCCAAGTAGATGTAGAGTTCTTCTCCCACTTGTGGCTTAGCTAGTAGCTAAGGCGATCGGAGATAATCTTTAAGCCCCTGAAAGGCTTTTTCACATTCTTCTGTCCACTCCATTTTCGGTGCTTTTCGTAGGGCTTGAAAGAGTGGGAGATTTTTCTCTCCAGCTTTGGAGATAAATCTGCCAAGTACGGTGAGGCGTCCGTTAAGCCGCTGAATTTCTTCAAGACTCTTGGGAGACCCCATGTCAAGAATAGCTCTGATTTTTTTCTGGATTTGCTTCTATCCCTCTTTGTGTCAAGATAAATCCCAGGAATTTTCCCGATCGAACGCCAAAAGAACACTTATTCGGGTTTAACTGCATAGTATAAATCCGAAGAGACTGAAAAGCTTCTTGTAAGTCTGACAGGTGTTCATTGGCCTTTCGGCTCTTCACCAAGATATCATCCACATAGGCTTCAACATTTCTGCCAATTTGTTCTCTGAAGACTGTATTTATGAGCCTCTGGAAGGTGGCTCCGGCATTTTTTAGGCCGAACGGCATCACCTTATAGCAGTAAGTTCCCGTGCTCATAACTAAGGACGTTTTTTCTTCGTCGCCTTTGGCCATTCGGATTTGGTTATAACCTGAGAAGGCATCTAAGAAACTTAGCATCTCATGCCCCGTTGTAGAGTCAACCAAACTATCAATTGATGGTAAGGGAAACCAATCTTTTGGACAAGCTTTGTTCAAGTCCGTGAAATCAACGCACATCCTCCATTTTCCGGACGACTTTTTTACTAGAACCACATTAGCCATCCAATCTGGGTAATGCACCTCTAGGATAAACCTAGCCTTTAAAAGGTTTTATACTTCTTCCTCTGTGGCCTTCTGCCTTTCTGGTGCGGAATTTCTCCTTTTCTGTTTCGTAGGCTTAAACGATTGATCGATATTGAGACAATTCTTTCGATGATATAGCGTTTTCGCCCGAACATATCTTCTCGAAGACCAAGCGAAGAGGTCGGAATTTGCTTTCAATACTCTCATGAGATCTTCTCACCGCTCACAGCAAATCTGCCCCAATCCGCACTGCGTGCGGTCCGGCCTGGTTGTGTCTAGGGGACATTAGCAATTCTTCAAGCAGGGTGTAGGTGAAGCTCTTCATTTTCCCGTTCGCCATTCTGGCGACTAGCGTACGGCTTCCAAACCTTTGTCTTGCTGCTGTTGAGAGCTTTCCCTTTGAGGGTTGAGACATAACATTGCCGTGCCAAGGGTTGATCTCCTCTCACTTCTCCACTACCACTCTCAGTAGGGAATTTGAGGAGAAGATGGTAAGTAGAGATTACGGCTTTCAAGGCGTTGAGGGTTGGGCTGCCAAGGATCACGTTGTAACTTGAAGCACAACACACAACCAAGAAATTTGTTGTCATTGTTGATGATCTTGGCGAGTTTCCTACCGTAACTGGTAAGGAGATCATTCCTTCTGGTTGTACTACCCCTCCGGAGAATCCTACTAAGGATGATTTTATCGGAAGCAAGTCATCCGCGTCATATCTCATTCTTTCGAAAGCGCTCCAAAAGAGGATATCAACTGAACTCCCACTGTCTATCAGAACTCTCTTCATTTGGAAACTGGAAACTTTGATAGCGCATAACCAACGGTAGCGTCATCATCGTGGTGGCGAACTCACCGACGTCATTGTCGTAAAAGATGATTGGAGCCGTAGGTCGAGATCGTCTCCGTGGCGTTTCTGTTTCGTGTGTGGTTCCCACCATTCGGGCGTAACTTTTCCGAGAGGCTGAACATTCACCACCGCATTCGGGACCTCCACTAATAAACCCCACCATTTCTCCTTGTTCTTCTTCAGGTTGTGAAGCTTCTGGTTCCTCTTGAATTTCAAAGTTGATGTATTGCTCCAATTGTCCTTTCCGAACGACATCTTCTATTGCGTTCATCAAGTGGGTACACTTTTCCATATCATGTCCTCTAGATTGATGAAACTGACAATATCTCTTACTATTATTTTGTCGTTCGGTATTTCACAAATGGAGTTCCGCCATGTCGTAAGTTTTGTTCTTTAATCTGCATAAGGATATGGCTTCTGGTTTGATTTAGTGGGGTATGATGATCATATCTGACAATTTTTCCTTCCTTTGAAGGTTCTTCCGGCTGTAGCATATGTCGCTTGGGGCCGTGTTGAGGTTTTCGGACCTCTGCTTTTGCTCTTGTTATCCCTATGCGATCCTCTTTTCCTTTCATTCGCATATCCGGAGGCCTTACATTTATCATTGTGGTGGGTTTTTCCCTTCTGGGTGTCCACAGGTCCACGCCTAGCCTCCTCTTCCCAACCCGTATAAATTTCCTCGGAATTGATAAATTTTTGGGCATGGATCATAAGGACGGGAATGGTTTTTGGTGGGTCCAAAGTGAGGGAAAAACGAAAGGGGGATTCTAACAGTCCCTCCATTAAGAAGGTTACGGCCATTCGCGAAAGGAGATCTGCGACATTTGTTGTTTCGTCCATGTAACGATTTAAATAAGCCTGGAGCGTTTCTCCCTTTCGTTGTTTAACACGCAGAAGGGTAGATGGAGTTTTCTTCTGCTTTGAGTAATTGGCAAAATAGGCTAGAAAGCGATCTGCTAAAATCTGAAAAGAAGTAATTGTGCTAGATGGGAGATCGACAAACCAGCCTTGCGCTTTCCCCTCTAAAGTGGAGGGAAAAGCTCGGCACATGCGAGCGTCTGTGATTCCGGTGAGGAGCATCTTCGACCGGAAAGACTTCAGGTGACGAGACGGATTGGTTTTGCCTTCATATGCGATCATAACCGGTGGCCTGAAGCTATCAGGAACTTGTTCTCCTAATATTTCCTTGACAAAAGGCGAACACATACTGAGAACATGTCGCTCGGACTTCCTGTTTTCTTGAGGGAGGTCCTGTCGTTGAGTTCTTCTATCAACCGTTTGAACAGATGGACTATTCCGCTCACGGCCCTTGTCCGGGCTTCGGTTCTTGTAGGGGCTTGCCGCTGCGTCGAGCGAGAGGAGGGTTCGAACTAGCGGAAAAGGCGGTCCTTTCTTTCCTCTCAAGCATGGGTGCGGTTCTTGTCCTCCCTCTACTTTCTAATTATCCGGTGGAAATTTTGTTGGTATGTTTGGTATTGGAACTTGTGTAGGAGGAGGCTGAGGATGGGTCAAAGTATGAATGTACTGAGTCAACCGCCTCCAATTATTCTTTGTATGTTAAGATAAAACTCCCTAATGCAATTCTTGGGGTTGGACGGAAGGATTTTCTCGATGGAGGTAAGATGGGTGGATTATCCGACCGATTTCCTCATGTCCTTGGACCTCGCTTAGGCCCTTCGGGATTACTTGGGGCTCCCTATTGGATTCGCTTTTGATCTTCCGGTGAGTGGTCATTTGGCTTTTCGTAAGGGTCCCCACTGACGGCGCCAAACCGCTAATGCCAAAACTGGTCCACATCCCGCTTGACTCATCAATTTGCCTGCGTGATCCGGCCTCTGCCTTTGACCAGCGGTTTAAAATTTATAGTTGGTGTGGACGCTTACTTCTACTTACGCAGCAGGAGCACAGAGAACATCCACGAAACTCGGCCAATGGAATTACCCATAGCAGGTAGAACCCGTAAAGAAGAGGGCGTGTCCAGAATTGGGCCTTTCTGCCCTGACTTCATTCCCGATGCTTAAGTCAGAAAACTTGAGTAAAGAGTCTTAGATTTAGACAGTTCTTTGTGTGATCAGTTTTTTGGATCCCTTTTCTTCTATTACCGCTCTCCTTTTATAGCACCTTAGAGACGGTTCAGGAAAGGCGGTGGAATAAGGCGGTGAGTTAGATAAATATCTCCTAAGGCGGTAGGAAAATATCTCACGCTTCAAGCTGCAGATGATACGTAGGTAAAATAGAATAAATATCTGCCCATTGTAGCAAGTGGATAAGGCCTACTCACTGTAGAGGCGTTATATATTTATCTCGCTCTCCCCACCTCACGCCCTGTATAAGAGGGTTGCTACAATTCCGAAGGACTTGTTCGTAGGATTGAATCCTCACGTTATTTGCCGAACGGAATTGTGCAAAGGTGGTGATATTGCCATGTGGCCAAAGGAACAAGTGGTCCTTTAGGTCAATGACACCTGTCTTCACCAAATATATCCATAACATTCTCTAAATGTTTGTTGAAATGCTTCAAATGCTTTTTTAGTTTCGAAGGGAACCCCTTCAGTAAATTGTTGTGTCGATGATTAAAAGTGAAAATTTTGGACCCACTATTTCTGTTGATATATGAGAATGTATGGTTGTAGATTTTATGTATGGCACAAATATCTTCTAGTCTGGAGTCAAGTTTGAAGGAGTTGTGAAAGGAGGAAACACAAGGATTACTACAACAAGTTCTAGTTCATTTTTACATACCTAAGAAAATCCATACGTTATTAATCTTGAAGAAGCTTGGGTACAAATAGCTGATGGTAATGGTCCTATTATTGATGACATCAATGAAATTTAAAAAAAAAACAAGCTATTGGCCCATTGTGTGGGCTCATTTCACACACCAATCGGTCAAGAAATCGATTGTTGTAGAGGACAAGTGGCTATGGCTTCTCTTATATGAAATTCATACAAGCACTTGAACTTAAGAGCCATTACCTCTACTTATTTATAAAGTAGAAAGAATAATACTTTATGAATAGATTGTAGCCTGATAATTGCAGGCTTTACTGTGTATGCTTTCTTAGGGTGTTGGCTTTATAAATGGCTAATGTCCATAAATTTTTTTTTTTTAAAAAAAAAGAGGGGATTCTAAATTCAAGTGTTGTATAGAAAGCTCATGCAAAGATTCCCCCATTAATGATGTTCCATAATGGAAGAATAATGTTGTTCTTAGGGGTGCCATGGAAATAAAAAAATTCATATTCAATATATATAATGATTACTTTTGTGGATGATGGGTAGATGGTCTTGGGTACCGGAAAGGTTATCTATATGTGGCTTCATATACGGATTTAAGCCCAAAATAAATAAATATGTATATAAGGAAGTAAATATAGATAAAATTTGAGGAAAAATATATAATTTAAAAGAAGAGCTCTTTGGAGCGTCTATACAACCCAAAGGTTTTCTTTTTTAAGAATATGCAAACAAGTTGATCATATAAGAATGAAATGAATTCTCTGAAATATAAACTTCATATCTACTCACATAAGCTTTCAAAATAATAAGAATAATAATAATAATATCATTATTATCTATACTAGTTACATCAGCTTAATTGAAGTTTGAAGTTGAGAATATGGACCATGACTACACTACCAGATGTATTACGCCGTTGGATAAATTTGAGCAATACTTAAATCTCGATACGATGATAGAATATGCATTTTGAGGCGATAATGGAATACTCATCTCGAGGCGGCTGACAAAGTCCAAATTTCAAAGTGGCACGCATTCCGATGTGATATAATAACACGCATCTCGGAACGACCAATATAAAATATAAATCTTAAAATGACACGTATGTCGATGCAACGAGGTGGTAGTGGAACACTCACCTTGAGGCTGGTGATGAAAATACAAATCTCAAAACGACACATATCTCCATGTGACGATAGAATGAACATCTTGATGCAGCAGATGAAATACAAATCTTAAAGAGGCATAATTCTCGAAGTAGCGATGGAATACACATTTTGAGGCGGTTTATATAATAAAAATCACAAGATGATGTGGATTTTGAGGTGGCGATAGAGAACTTATCTCGAGACAAGCCGATAAGAATCTCCATGTTGCAATGAAGCACCCATCTCAAAGCATTCGATGAAATACAAATCCTAGAATGACATGAGTCTCGAGGCAGCGATAAAACACTCATCTCGAGATGGTCAATATATACTTAAAACCTAAAGCGGTGCAAATCTCAAGACAACGGCGAAATCGGCATCTTGAGGCAACCAAAGCAACACAAATCCTAAAGTGGCGAAGTATACAGAAGACGACATCATTTAAATAAATAAATAAATAATATGTATAAACATCCTGTGATGATATTTATATGTAATAAATTATTATGATCTGCAATAAATGAATTATTTTTCATTGCCTCTACTTGTAATTTTTCCTTAATTAAAGGTTCCCAAGACTCTGTCTAGGATAATTAATAATAGAGGCTTACCTCTATTAGGAATGGAATAACCCACAATAACTAAAACAAATAAATAAAATACTCATTTGTGATTCGATGTATCGCTTGATGTTTCTTCACAGACACTAGCGGAGCTAGAAATTGTTGATAAGGGGGGCAAAAAAATTTTATAAGTCAATGTTTAAATACAATCAAAATTATATGGTAACACAAGTTAAATATCATATCTAGTTTCTAAAAAAAAGTCTTTTACATAAAGAATTAGTACAAAACATTAACAAGAACAAATTCATAATTGAAATCTACGAGTTTTTATATTTTGAAAACAATGATAATTGTTTTATTATCAATACAATCAAAAATATCTTTCTCAATGTATGTCACTACGCAATCAGCTAAGAATTCATCACCAATTCTATTGCACAGTCAAGTCTTCACAATCTTCATTGCATTGAAATATCTAACATAAAAAAAACAAAGATTAAAGTCCATTATATTGAAATATCTCTCCTTGAAATTCTTATAAATAAATTTTAAGGTGCGAAATAATCGAATCATGAGAACAAGATGAGAGAAGATGACATAGCAATTAAATATCCAAACTAAATACACACAAGATTTTCAAGACTTATCATCTAAATGTTTTTTTACAACAATTCTTTCAATTCAAATTGAATATCCAGACTAATTAAATTCATACAAATAAAAACCCCAAATCAAATCAAGCAACAAACAAAAGAAAAAACAATTGATGTAATTAAACAAAATAAAGTAATTAAAAGATAAAAGATTAAAAAAAGGAAACCAAACCTTATTATTTATAATATATTTATAATTTAATAGAAAAAGATATTGTCACATGGCATCAGTTGAAAGAGAGAAATTGGAAGGGGGGCAATCTAAATATTAAAATAATATTATATAATAGAATTCAAAATATTTTATAATATATTATATAAAATTTCAAATGTTGCCCCCCTTCTCCTCTACGTTGTTTCGCCCCTATTCACAGACACGATGCCAAGCGGGTATTTTCGATCACACACACAAGTGATCATGACGCTTATGAGATAAAAGTAGCATAACAACATTGCGAAATATACCTGAAGTTCTTTAATCTTGGCCATATTATCAAAATCTAAATTAACAAAAACATATATATCAATTTCAAGATGAATGAACTTTTGAGTATGAGAATATAGAGTAAGAACATGTGAAATAATCCAAATTTTAATATTTCAACTGCTTGACAATTATACATGAAACTACAAGCATTTACAAGTTCACATTATCAAGAGAATAGCATAGAATAAACTATCTCTTTTATCTATTTTCTTATTTCTATGATTGCTCATAGTGCTCAACTTGAGCATGTTTAATATTTGTGCTTAACCATGTATTTAAGATGCTTGGTGTTTTCTTGTTTTCTTTTTGAGCTATTTCAGATTGATTTTGTTGTTTATATATGCCAATTTATCTCTGCTGCTTGACAGAATAACTTACCATTATGGATAATTAATTTATGTTACGTGCTTACAGCCTTTGTTTGCTCCGGACTTGATTATCTCTTTTTTTTATATCTTTAGTTACTATTATATTCTTTGGTTGAGGAATTAGCTAGAAGTGATATTACCCCAACCTTCAGTAAAGAGAAAATATCATGAAACAAATAGCAAGTACCACCAAGAAAGAATGTATTCAACATGGATTTTGTGAAACTTGCATGTTCAATTACAACTTCAAAAGGTTTGAGAGAAGGAAGTCTTAAAACCTGCTAAAGGCTTCCACAAATAAATAAATAAATAAATAAAAATCAAAAAATAAAAAAAATCAAAAAAATCAAAAAATAAATTAAAATCAAAAATCAAAAAAATAAAAAAAAAATTCAAAAAAAAAAAATACAAGAAAAATAAATAAAAAAATAAAGAGAAGAAGTATTATTTAAGGGATGAAGGTTCCAAATCAAAAGTTGCACAGTGTCTTCTTTCAAAGTTATAAAAATATTGAAATGAGTTCTTTAAAACCCCTTAGGTTGCGAGAAAGGGCTCAACTATTGCAGAGTTATGACCCCAAACCGATGAATATAAAGGGGGTAGGTCTCAAAGATGTCAGAGACTTCTTCGTAAAAGAGCCTACCCGACATTGAGGAAGCTGCAATAGATAAGATGACGTTGAGTCAATTCTATCAAAGGTTAAAATACAACAAAGGGGAATTTAGAAATACATATAAAATGTATGGTCATTGAGGCCCGAGGAGACTAATCACAAGCACCATTCACAAGATGTCATATAAAGTGCAATGGAGTCCTAAAAGGACATAAAAGAAGAAGGATCAAGTCACAGCCGCACAGTGGGCAAGGAAAGGGAGTTGACCTTCAACAACAAAGTTTTCCTAAAAGGAATGACAATGAGGATGAATCCATTTTCCTTCTAACCCAAAATCCTCCTTAAAGCATTTTCATCAAAAAAATAAATGTATAAATTCATATCATCTTGATGGTCATTGAGGCCCGAGGAGGCTTATCATGTGCACAATTCATAAGATCCTACATAATGTGTATTGGGGTCTTAAAAGGGAAGAAGGATCAAATCACGTACCACCCAGGGTGCAAAGAACGGGGGTTGACCTTCAACAAAATGTTCATTACAAAAAGGATAGTGAGAACAAACCCATTTTCCTTCGAACCAAAAATTCTCTTTAAGGAGGTTTCAACAAATGAAAACATGCAATATGCAAACAATAAGAGTTTGTTGGCCTAGTAACATATAAATATGAAGACATATAAAATGTAAAATCCAAGATTTTTAGGAGAAAAAATATGTTTAAATGTTCTTTAATTAATTGATTAATTTAAGAAATTCACCAAGTAATTAAATGGTTTGATTAAGTGGGGAAAATGAAAATTTAAAAGAATAAAACCCTAATTATGGTTAATTAGGGGCATTGGGGACCTTTTGGTAATTTCCAAAAATGATGAGGACCTAAAAGAAATTGCCCTCTCTAACAGAGAAAGGACCTGGATGTAGTTTAAATAAGTTGAGGGACTACTTGGTAAAAAGTCCAGAGAAAACCCTTATAGAAAGGAAGGGACAGCTGAGATTAAAAGATCTTAGAGGGTTGCTGATCGTGAGGCATTATTAAGAAATGAGTGAAGCCACGTGGCACTCTAGGGAACGCTCATCTGGGTAATTGCTTATTGTTTGGAAAGATGGAATGAATCCGCTGAGCCACGTGGCGATCTGATGATCGTTTATCTAAGTGGGTGTTTGATTAGAGGCAGGAGCTTAAGATTTGGCCGTCCAGTCTCCAGACGATCTCGGCCATTGATCATAGGAGTGTTTGATCTGAGATGAACCGAACTAATCGGGGTCGTTAAATAATCTTCAGGCGATCGCTACTGTCCATCTGTGAGAACCAATCACGAGGCAATAGCCTCCCACTCTCTGAAACACCCGCGAGCGCCGCTGGGCATTTCCGGCTATTACGTGTGGGGAGACCGATTGCAGCCGGCGACGCTGTCCCGCGAACTGTCCCATCATCTCGTCTCCCCTCGCCTATAAAGCTGGCGACCTCTGCTCCGTGCAAAGGCACAAAGGCATTGAGAGTACACTCAAAGATAGTTTCCGGCGCCGGCGACCAGAGAAGGGAGCAGTGCGCAGTTTCTCAACCACCACCGTCGTCTACGGGCGAAGGAGAGGACCAAGACAGTGGAAGAAGAGGGAGAGGTTTACAGTACACTGGTGTAGCGACCTAGCTTGCGGTAAAGACAGGGTTTCCCAACAGGGGCCGAAGGACTTTCGAGTGGAGCTTGGAGCCGACCATCGTCTCCGTAAACTCTTCCCTCCAGTTTCCAGTCTTTTAAAGAAGGGCTTGGATTAGTGCATATAGATTATGTTTGAGTTCACCGGAGAAGGGATCTCGGCCGAGTATGGTGGGACTCCAAGGAGAGGAATTGGGAGTCAAGTGACCAAAAGAACCCCTCCGGAAACTAAGCTTCCTCGCACTGGGCCAAGCTCGACACAAAGGACCTCAAAGTGAGGAGGAGTGGAACACTGGCGAGGCTCGGCCATGAGGAAGAAGAAGACAGGGAGAGAGAATGACAGAAAAAGGGATTAATGAATTAATTAAATAATTAATTCATTTGTTAGTCAAATCAGACACTTTAGTTTTGATTAAAGGGTTAATTTATTTACTTGACTAAGGTTAGTCCATTAGTTAAATTGATCAAAAATTTAATTAATTTTGTTTAAGGTAGACAATGGATTTGGGCTAAGTAAAGTAAATAGGTTGAGTCCAATCCATGAATTGAGCTAATTGGTTAATTGGTCAAATAAATTAGGTTACGTTTACCTAATTCTAATAAGTTCGTAATGGATCTAATTTGGTCTAAAGTTGGAAAGTAAATTAATTGGGTTCAAGCAACATAAGTGGCCGGGGTTAAGTAAGTGATTTGGTCCATGAGTTGGGTCTAAGGAAAAATGGTTCACTAAACAAGGTTGGGTTAAACCAGGTTAAAAAAATAGTAATAATAGTAATAGGTAAACTAAAAGAGTAAATTGAAAAAGAGGTTGTAGGGGGTGGGAATCGAACCCAAGACCACCCAAACCCTTTTAGTGGGCCTTAAGCACTAGGACATAGCTAGCTACATGATAGAGCTAGGTTCTTTTAAACTAAATAGAGTTGGAGCAGATAAAGACCAAAAAGCCTAATGGGCTTATCTGGATGGGCTCAAAATAGTTAAAGTGTTTAGACTTGGTCAAATGAGGTTTTAATCTCAACAAGTGGGTTGCAAAAAGGGGACAATAAGTCTAAGCTGAACGAGTTAAAGTTAAGGACCAAGTAAATGTGAAAATCTAAGAAAGAGAGATAGAATAGTGCTAGTACATATAGAAATGTTAACTTGTTAATGCCTCTGATACTATAAGTAGACTCTATTATCAGATACTGTCTTGGAGAATTAGAGACACATCAGGAAGAGGCTAGGGAGGTTTTCAGTTCTTGTAAAAGGTAAGTACACTTGCCTTGTACCCACTCTTAAGAGTTTTCTTGGCTTTGCTATTATCATGGTTGCTCTATTGAGTTCGTACATGATTTTTTTTTTTGTTTCATTCGTGTTGAGCATGTTTGATTGTTTTGGGATATTGGTATCCCTGATTTGTTGTGGGTCTACTGCCCGGACTCAGTGGAGCGTGGGGGCTCCGTTAGGGAAACGTTCAGGGACGGGACACGCTAGTGTTTCTGCTTGCCACACAGGAGGGACGATACTCTGGTTGTCCTACCCATTAGTGGGAATGGTATGCTGGCCATATCGACACGTACGAGAGGTAGTACTACTGACTGACGACCAGAGGGTCGAACGATCAGAGGGTCGTGTTTGCAGCGATTAGTTGGATACGCTGACCGGGGGTGATCTTTGAGCTTTCTTTGAAACTCAATACAGAACTTGAGGGCTCCTGTAGCTAGGGGTCGTACCGTTGATTTGCTTATGGTAGACTCCTAGAATTACATTTCTTAGGGATGTGATCCCACTATTTGACATATTGTTATATCGTGTCCTTATAATCCCCGCAGGGGGTACTTATTGGGGTTTCCCTTCGAAAGCTAACGCACTTGCTCTTTTTCTCTTTTCAGATCACGAGGCGTAGAGGACTTGTGCAGAGGAGGAGGCTGTCAGAGATCAAGGTATTTGCTGAGGTCTGGAGATCTCTCTTGTTTGTTGTGTGAGACATTTGCTTATAGGAACCTTGTAGGGCCTGACTTTTATGTAGGGCTTGTGGACCCTTATGATTTTATTCCTCTGAACTTGTTCATGTATTTATTGTTATCTGTTATCTGCAGAGTCACTCTTAGGCCTTGTATTCGAGTAGAGCTCGACTGTAAAACCCACAAATTTTAGGAATAAATTTTTTTTTATATTCTATAAAATAAGATTCATAATTTATTTAATTCCTTAAGCTTGAAGGATGGAGAATTAAAAAGCTTTAAAAAGGGAATTAAATTAGATTTTGAGACCAATTAGGGATAATTGGGAGTTCAAGGACCTTTTAGTAATTTGTAAAGTATTGAGGACTTGAAGGAAATTGTCCTCTCTCACAGGAAAGGGACCTGGATGAAACCTAAGAAAAGTCAGGGACTTAAGGGGAATTTTCCCTACTCACAGAATCAATTGACTTGTAATTTAAAGAAATCCAGGGACTTCTAGAAATTTTTCCAGAGAAAACCCTTAGTGTTATGAACGAACGGTTGAGATTAAAACATCTCAGATTGGTGCAGATCATGGAGCGTTATTAGCTCATCCGTGGAGCCACGTGGCGCAAGGAGATGCGTCCATCTAATCATGTTTATGGATACGAGGCACTGAGAGTGAGGGCAATGAGAGTGATCCCACGGTGCGGGCTCACAAGAACCACCCATCTAGAGTTGAGTCGCGATCTTGAGGTGAGTTGAGAAGATCAGATCGTTGGTTGTGATGAGATCATGACCGTTGATCCCATAAGTGTGCGATCCGAGGCAAATGACTAGAATCCGATCGTTGATCAGGGATTCAATCTAGGACATTGATCTAACTAATGTCGGATCCGAGGCAGCTTAGATGCCGTTTATATTAATCAAGCGATCCTCGCCGTTGATCGATGAATACCTATCTCGAGGCATGGTTGCTTTTCTCTCAGCCGCCTCGAACGTGAAACCGCCGCCGCGAGCGCCGCCGGCCGCCGCGAGCGTTACGCGCGGAAATTTAGCTCGCCGGACGGTGAATGAAGGCAGGGACGTTGGCGATCGGTTCGCCTTCCTTTCCCCTATAAAAACCCCACCCCAGCTCGTCCTGAAGCAGCGAGAAGAGGGAAACCAAGGAGGCCGCCGGCGAGGGTTGGTCGGAGAAGGAGTATACGGCCACAGGGGGTCTTTGTCGCCACCAACGTCACCAGGAGGACCCAAGTCAAGGTAGGAACCGAATTCGACTTTCAAATTCGTATTAGATGCATTGTTAGCACGGCTAGGGATAGCCGGAGAGGGTGATTGTAAACGTTAGTGGAGCGACGCCGGGAGGGGGAAGTAGGTGGTGCGGATGCGCGAAAGTGAATCGTGAGGCCACGACTGAGCTCTGGGTATCATTTGCAGGCGGTGGGAGCTCTCGGGCGAGGAGATGCCATTTTCCGGTGATCTCCTCCGTAAGGCTCGGACGGAGGAAGAAGAAGGTGCGGACAAGGAGGAATAAGGCCTGGAAGTGAGCCCCGGACGGAGGGAAAGCTCGGTGCAGTGGAGACACGGCCAAGGCATCCCTCCGGCGATGTAAACGGAGCTCGCCTGGGCGGTCGCGATGCTTCGGAGACAGAGGAAGGAGAAGACCTTTAATTAAAAGGTATAGTTTTAATTAAAACAATAAAAGCTTATGAAAGATTAATTTAAATAAAACTATATAAGTGTGAAAATTAATTGATTTATTTGTTATGGATTCAATAACCATATAGAACTATAATAGTGTGACAAAATCAAATTGATTAATTAACTATCTAGTATGGTGATTAATAGTTCCATAAAACTATGGTGGTGTGACAATAATTTGGTTAGTAGTTTGTATAGTGGTAAATACTATATGGAACTAAGGTAATGTGACAAAAATCAATTAATTTCCTAGCTAGTATGAATGAGAGAAATATGTTACTAACTAGGTGTGACAAAAATAAGATTTATTAACCAAATGATTAAATAAGTTATTAGTATCGGTTACATGGGTTTTAATTAAGAGTAGTCACTCTGGTATTAGGATTAATACTTTAGTTTTGATTAATTGGGAAATCAAATATCTTGTTTTGATGATTAATCAAATGTGATACTAATAACTTGATAAATAAATTAACAAAGGTTAGTCCACTAAAGTAAATGGATTTGGATTCAATCCAAGGTAACCAAATCGACTAATTTGGTTAAGTGGGTTAATTGAGATGCCTAAGAACCGGAGTTAGTTTGATTTGCCAAATTAGACTTGAGTCTAATTTAATGGTGGTTAAGTTAAATAGTTGAGCTTAGTAGTTCACATGAATTGGGGCCCAAACCGATAAATTGAACTAAGTAAATGATTAATCAAATAAAGATAAAGAGACTAACCAAGCTGCGAAGATTAATTGGATTAATTAATCAAAGACACCTAAGTCAAATTATGGACCAATTAAAGGAGAAATTTGGTTCATTACTTGAGAGGCCCAATGGGCCGGGCCCAATCGGTCGAACTATAACTGGATTCATTATTAACTAATAATAAGGATGGCAGTATAGGGAACTAAACCTTGGGTCACTCAAGTAGCAGGGTGTGACTTTAAACCCTAAAGTCATAGCTACTCAAATGACGGAAATGCCCTTCCTTAGTTAAAAAGGGCTAAGGTCAAGCTAGATTGTGTGGGCTCGAAATGGGCCCAAATCAACTTGAATGTCTAGAGATAGCCAAATAAGGTTTAGACTCGACAAATGAAGATGAAGTTGACTAGTTATGACCAAGCTGGGTTTGAAGTCAACCAAAGGACGTGTAAATTGGGGAATAAGGATTAGTGACCCGGGAGATGGTCTTAAGGACCCGTTAGTGGGCCTAAGCCCAACAAGAACGAGAGTCATGCATGTGCAACTAGAAACATAGGGTTTTATTAGAATTTTAACTCTAATAGAAACTCTGTCTGTTAGATACTCTCGGGGAGTCCAAGAGGCATATCAAAAGGTGACTAGGAAGGCTTCGAGTTCTAGTGAGAGGTAAGTACCTTTGCCTTGTTTCCCCTCTTTGTAAGTACACTTGCCTCGTTCCTACCCGGTTTCGGGTTTTTCTTTGGACTTGCTTACGACTTGAATTGCTTATTGATTCGTCGATATCATAATTTGATATGGTTGCACACACTCGTATTTTGTTCTCTTGGACACCTTAGTGTGTGCGTGTTGAGATGATAGCAACCTGTAGGGTATGCCTGTGAGTGTTGAGTGTGCCTACCTGTTGACCGGCACGTGGTCGTGGAATCACATGAGCTTGTGCGCTGGCCGGGTAGGTATACATCAACTATGTTGTTTAAAGGATTCTCCCATCCTCGTATTCTTTGTTTCCCGCCAGTGGGGGTAATACTGGTAATCTTTGTTTCCCGCCATGGGTAATATCTGTACTCTTTGTTTCCCGCCCGATTAGGGTAAAAGCTTATTTAGTAAACTTTGTTTTCCGTCGGATTGGGATGATACGGTGACAAAGGTACGTCCATGCTTTGGATAGTAACACTACTAGACCATGGGCCGAGGATGGATTCTCGGTTTAAGGCCGGTAAAGATTAGGGAGATGACTTGTGAACTCTTAGGAGTACTTTGTTGAGATCTTGTGGTTAGGAGCCCTATCGTTGTTATGGTAGAATCCCAGGGTTTGACTTGTGCAGGGCGTGGCCCTGTTTGTGTGGATTGATGATCTTTGAATTGCTCATATTTGACTTTTCTTATATCATCTGTACTGTTTTGGTTTCATTAAGGTCTCTGCAGGGTACTTACTGAGCTTTCCTTTCGAAAGCTCATGCGCTTGCTTCTCTATTTCTTTTCAGGTCCCGAGGGGTAGGTAACTCGGACTCGGGAGCTGCGAGGGGTTGGGTTGACTTGTTGAGGATCGAGGTCCTCATTCTTCCTTTGAGAGAAAGATGTTTATATTAGGACCCTAAAAGGGCCTTGACCATATGTAGGGCATGTAGACCCTTAATGATTTTACTTTCGTTGTGACTCTGATTTTATCCAATTATCAAATTTGAGTTATTTGTTATCTGCTTTTATTACTTAGGCCTTGTATTCGAGTGGGGCTCGTCTCCCCTTTGGTACAACAGATCTGTTCACGTGCTCGAGGTCCCTGGATCAGGGTCGGGGCGTGACATCGACTTTACTCGGGTACGACCGATCTGTACATGCGGTCGGGGCCTGGAATCCGGGTCGGGGCATGATAGATTAAAGAGGTATCAAAGACAGGTTTTTAAAGCAGATAACTGACACCCTAGTTTCCCTTAGTTCGGTGTTTAGACTAAGTGTGGGTTTGGGGTAGAATAATTTGTAGAACGTTTGATTAACACTTTGCTTTAAATGCAGGGTAGAGGTGGATACCAAGGACCTAGATACTTTCAAGAGGTATCATCAGAGAAGGTGGAGTCGGTTCGAGAGAACACCCCACCACCCCGTGCTGACTCCCTGGTTCCTGAGGGAATCCTCACTGAGATGAGAAGGGCTGTTGAAGCTACCAATTGGCAGATTGATAGACTTCAGACTATAATTGAGATGCTCGTCAAGAGGCAGATGGACGAGAGTCAGAGGGTCCCTATCGTTCAGAGGCAGGTGGATGTGAGCATGAGGGTCCCTAGGCGTGTAGGGAGAGCACGAGACTACCGTAGGAGTCTTGGTTTGCAGCTGGGAGTTAGGGCTGGGGGCACGTCCGCTAACGTGATTACTATTGTGAGGTGTCGACGTTGCGGCTGATATGGGCACCGTATACCTGAGTGCAGTCACCCTCCTATTAGGTGCCGTAGTTGTGGAAGCAACGAGCATCTCGCCTTGTATTGCCCAGGTGGCACACCAGGACCTAGTAGGGGACCACAAGATGTAGGGGGATATCTGCCTTCTGAGCACATGCCACTTGACATCGATACCCCGCTGTCCTCGGATAGAGATTCCGATTGAGTCTAGTTTATGATGTTTTGAATAAGTTGTAGTCTTACAAACCCTGAGTGTTCTATAAACAACTTGTGTTTGTGTTGCATTTTGAAAGTTTGCTTTAAATTGGAATAAAAGTTTGTTTATTACCTCCTCTCTTGTTGTGTTGAAGATAACTCTGCTAATACTTGACAGCTAGATCATGTACCGAGGACGAGGAGGGCGTGGAGGTCGAGGTGGCGGTAGGTGAGGCGTCGTCGTTGGGTGGAGGTGCCTCAGCCGCCTGTTGAGGAGGTGCCTCAACCTCATGATTTGGAGGTACCCCCACCTTTGGAGGAAATGGAGGTTGAGAAAGAGGTGCCTGCTCAATCCAATGCTGAGGGGCCTCGGTAGAGGGCCAAGATCCCAGGGGGGAGGTACCTCCCATGAGCATGTTAGATCTTATGCGAGAGATGATGGGGCTCATTCAGGAGACCAGGCAGCAGCGAGCACCACCTCCACCTACACCTGCCACCCCCAGTGCTAGCAGAGGATTACTAGGGGAGATCAAGAGGCCCTCTCGCAAACCTTTCGAGGGAGTCGCTGACCCTCATGCAACTGAGTTGTAGATAAGGGAAATGGAGAAGACTTTTGAAATCTTCCAGGCAAGTGAGGCAGACAAGATCAGGACTGTAATCTATATGCTCCAGGGACGGGGAGATACGATTAAGGAAGGGTGAGCCCTTCCAGACTTGCGAAGAGTTAAGGATTGCATTCTTCGCCAAGTATTTCTCCAGGGGACATCTTGTTCAGTTGGGGCAGCAGTTCTCTCAGCTTCTTAAGGGCGGTCAGACGGTGGAGCAGTATGAGACCAAGTTCGATAGGCTGGCCTGCTTTCTGCCTGATATCGTTCCTACTGAGGAAAGTAGGGTGATGAAGTTTGAGGCCGGTCTGCAGCCATCGTTGAAGAAAATTATGACCGGGCACATGTGTAAGACTTATACTGAGGTGGTGGCTCGGGCAAAGTACATTGAGGCCTCATGCTAGGGGGACGCCCAGGGGTCGTCCCAGAAGGACAAGAAGGATAAAGGACAAAACAGTCAAGGCCAATCAGCTGGAAAGAGTTCAAGACGGCGTAGGCCAGATTACAAGTACCGACCATATGGCCAATTAGTAGGGTCTACAGCCTTGTCTGGAGGTAAAGTGTCGTCAGCTAGTGTGGCCCAGACTATCCAATGCTTTGAGTGCAAGGGGTCGCACAAGAAATCACAGTGCCCGAGACTTACAGGTGGATGCTTTGTTTGCTTGAGCCTGGATCACAAGAAAGCCCAGTGCCTACAGCGGCAGTCAGTGCAGAGTTCAGTTGGTGGAGCTCAGGGTTCTCAGCACGCTTCCAGACAGTCGGTTGGACCACCGTCGAGGCCACAGAGGGGTGATAAGAAGGGAAAGGCAACAATAGGTCAACCTTCCGCTCCCAGTCAGCCCCAGCAGCAATAGAGGCCTATGACTCACGGACGAGTCTACCATTTGAGGACTGAGGAAGCATAGGCAACAGCTGATATTGTCGCAGGTACTATCTCAGTTAGTTCTTTTTATGCCTGCACTTTATTTGATCCGGGTGCCACACACTCTTTCGTATCTGCACGATTTGCACGGAGAAACACCTTGCCTGTTATAGAGTTGTCTTATGAGCTGAGTGTAGACACCCCGGTAGGAGCTGCCAAATTTGTGAGTAGAATTGTACCGGAATACCCAGTGGTGATTGAGGGGAGGGAGTTACCCGCTAATCTGCATGTGATGAACCTGAAGGATTACATTGTGATCCTCGGGATGGACTGGCTCTCTTCAGTATACGCAATGGTGGACAGTCGTGGGAAGAGAGTAGTGTTCAGGGTGCCGGGCGATGAAGAAATCACCTTTTGTGGCAGCCAGACTTGTTCCCTAGTACAGGAGATCTCAGCTCTCCAGGCTCGAAGGTTACTCAGTGGTGGGTTCATAGGTTATTTGGTCTCTATCTCTGAGGCCAAACAGGATGGTGGAATCGTGGTTACAGATGTCCCAGTGGTGAAGGAGTATCCTGATGTGTTTCCTGAAGATTTACTTGGAGGACTACCCCCAGAAAGAGAGCTGGAGTTCTCAATTGATCTAGTTCTGGTACAACTCCTGTGTCTAAGGCTCCTTATAGGATGGCGCCTGCAGAGCTCAAGGAGTTGAAAACGCAGCTGGAGGAGTTGCTGGAGAAGGGTGATATAAGACCTAGCATGTCGCCTTGGGGAGCACCTGTTCTGTTCGTCAAGAAGAAGGACGGATCGATGAGGTTGTGCATCGACTATAGAGAGCTGAACAAGGTGACAGTGAAGAACAAGTACACGTTACCGAGGATTGATGATCTGTTGGGTCATTTACAGGGGGCTCAAGTGTTCTCTAAGATAGATTTGAGATCTGGGTACCATCAAGTTCGGATTAAGGTAGCTGATATCCCGAAGAGTGCCTTTTGTACTAGATATGAGTACTATGAGTTCTTCGAAATGCCATTTGGGCTTACCAATGTCCTGACAGTATTTATGGATATGATGAACCGGAACTTCTGACAGTACTTGGATTGGTTCGTGGTAGTTTTCATCGACTACATTTGGTCTATTCAGATAGCCGTCAGGCTCACGAGGAGCACTTGAGGATGGTCTTAGAAACCTTAAGGCAGCACCAGCTTTATGCCAAGTTCTCCAAGTGTGAGTTCTTGTTGGAGAGTGTTGCTTTCTTGGGGCACGTGATCAGCTGAGCTGGAGTATCAGTAGACGCCAAGAAGATTGAAGCAGTCGTCGACTGGAAGAGACCGACCACAATTCGAGAGATACGGAGCTTCTTGGGGTTAGCAGGCTATTATCGGAGGTTCGTTGTGGATTTCTCCCAACTTGCAGCCCCTCTGACCAGATTTACCAGGAAAGGCACCAAGTTTGTTTGGATAGAATCTTGTAAGAAGAGCTTCATGGTGTTGAAACAGAGGTTAATATCCACACCAGTCCTAGCTTTGCCTCAAAGTGGACGCGGGTATACAGTTTATAGTGATGCGTGCAAGACTGGCTTGGGGTGTCTATTGATGCAGAACGGGCGAGTTACTTGTTATGTTTCCCTTAGCTGAAGCCTTTTGAGGAGAACTACCCTACGCACGATCTTGAGTTGGCAGCGATTGTGTTTGCTCTAAAGATCTGGCGACATTTCCCCTACGGTGTACCTTGTGAGATATACACCGATTATAAGATCCTCAAGTACATTTTCACTCAGAAAGAGCTGAACATGAGACAACGGCGTTGGTTAGAGCTGATCAAGGACTATGATCTGACTGTCTACTACACCCGGGTAAGGCCAATGTGGTGGCAGATGCGTTGAGTAGGAGGTCTGGCTATGGAGTTGCAGCATTATTGACGTCTCAGAGGCCTTTGTTAGAGGACATGAGGAGACTCGAGTTAGAGGTGGTCTTGCCAGAAATGGTGGTCACTTTAGCCAACTTGCACATACGACCCTCAGTGTTGGAGAGGATTAGAGATTCTCAAAGGTGGGATCCATATCTGGTGGAGATCAGGGGGCAAATTGAACAGAGAGAGCCGACACGGTTTAGAGTACACGAGGATGGTACTCTTAGATTCGATGACCGAATTTGTGTGCCTAACGTCCCTGAGCTGAGAAAGGAGATTCTTGAGGAAACTCACTATTCTGGCTGTGCTATTCATCCTTGTAGTACCAAGATGTACAGAGGGTTGAAGGATCAATTCTGGTAGAAGGGAATGAAGCGAGAGATCGCAGAGTTCGTGGCACAATGCATCACCTGTCAGTTGGTGAAGGTAGAGCATCAGAGGCTAGCAGGAACATTGCAGCCGTTACCCATTCCAGAGTGGAAGTGAGAACATATCAATATGGATTTTGTGATGGGGTTGCCCCGTACTCATAAAGGCAATGAGTCAATTTGGGTCATAGTGGACCGTTTGACTAAGTCAGCACATTTCATACCTTTGAGGATGGGTACATCCTTGGAGAGGTTGGCCAAGCTGTATATTGATTAGATTGTCAGACTTCATGGAGTACCAATGTCGATTACTTTTGATCGTGACACCAAGTTTGTCTCGAGATTTTGGGAGAGTCTACACACAGCTCTTGCACAGGTTTGGCATTTAGTACAGGTTTTCACCCACAGACTGATGGTCAGTCAGAGAGGACCATCCAGGTGTTGGAGGACATGTTGAGGGCATGCACATTGCATTTTACGGGGTCTTGGGATGAGCATCTGAGTTTGGAGTAATTTTCCTACAATAATAGTTATCAGGCAAGCATTCAAACGGCTTTCTATGAGGCACTTTATGAAAGGAAGTGTCAGACACCGATTTGTTGGGGAGATGTGGGTGGGAGGAAGCTGGTAGCTAAGAAGACGCGTGATCAACCAGACTTTATTAGGCAGACGGAGGAGCATGTCAGGATGATCAGGGAGACTTAAGGCTTCTCAAAGCAAACGTAAAAGTTATGCAGACCTCAAACGTTCGGATCAAGAGTTTCAGGTTGGGGATCAAGTGTTGCTGAAGGTGTCTCCTATGAAGGGGGTTGTTAAATTTAGAAGGCGTGGGAAGCTTGCCCTACGCTATATTGGACCCTTTGAGATTTTAGAACGTATCAGAGTCGTGCCCTACAGGTTGGCCTTACCTCAAGACCTTGCTCAGGTTCACAATTTCTTTCATATCTCGATGCTAAAGAAGTGTATTCGTGACCCATCTAGAGTGATTCCCCAGATTCCTGTGGAAGTCCAGGAGGATATGTCATATGAGGAACGCCTAGTGGCTATCTTGGGCTAGGAAGATAAGCAGTTGAGGAATAGAACCATTCCCTTTGTCAAACTGAGGTGGAACAACCACTCTGATCGAGAAGCTACCTAGAAATGTGAAGAAGATATGAGGAAAAGTTACCCAGATTTGTTTACCACCGGATGATTACGGGTTGGAATTTCAGGAATGGAATTTTTGTAATGGGGGATGATTGTAAAATCCAAGATTTTTAGGATAAAAAAATATGTTCAAATGTTCTTTAATTAATTGATTAATTTAAGAAATTCACCGAGTAATTAAATGGTTTGATTAAGTGGGGAACATGAAAATTTAAAAGAATAAAACCCTAATTAAGGTTAATTAGGGCATTGGGGACCTTTTGGTAATTTCTAAAAATAATGAGGACCTAAAAGAAATTGCCCTCTCTAACAGAGAAAGGACCTGGATGTAGTTTAAATAAGTTTAGGGACTTCTTGGTAAAAAGTACAGAGAAAACCCTTATAGAATGGAAGGGACTGCTGACATTAAAAGATCTCAGAGGGTTGCAGATCGCGAGGCATTATTATGAAATGAGTGAAGCCATGTGACGCTCTAGGGAATGCTCATCTGGGTAAGTGCTTATCGTGAGGAATGATGGAATGAATCCACTGAGCCACGTGGCGATCTGATGATCGTTTATTTAAGTCGGTGTTTGATTAGAGGCATGAGCTTAAGATCTGGCCGTCCAGTCTCCAAACTATCTCGGCCATTGATCATAGGAGTGTTCGATCTGAGACGAACTGAACTAATCGGTGCCGTTAGATAATGATCAGGCGATCGCTACCGTCCATCCATGAGAACCAATCACGAGGCAACGGTCTCCCTTTCTCTGAAACGCCCGCGAGTGCCACCGCGCGTTTCCGGCCGTTGCATGCTGGGAGACAGGTCGCGGCCATCGACGCTGTCCCGCGAACGGTCCGATCTTCTCGTCTCCCCTCTCCTATAAAGCTGGTGGCCTCCACTCCGTACAAAGGGACAAAGGAATTGAGAGTACATTCAAAGATAGTTTTCGACGCCGGCAACCAGAGAAGGGAGCAGCGCACAGTTTCGCAACCACCACCGTCGTCTACGGGCGAAGAAGAGGGCCAAGACGCTGGAAGAAGAGGGAGAAGTTCTGATTACCGGTGTAGCGACCGAGCTTCGCTGAAAAAGCGAGGAGTTTCCCTAACGGTAGGAGGACTTTCAAGTAGAGCTTGGAGCCGACCATCGTCTCTGGTAAACTCTTCCCTCCCGTTTCCACTCTTTTAAAGAAGGGCTTGGATTAGTGCATATAGATTATGTTTGAGTTCGCCGGAGAAGGGGTCTCGGCCGAGCATGGTGGGACTCCAAGGAGAGGAATTTGGAGTCGTTGGTGACCGCAAAGAACCCCTCCGCCTGAAAGGAAGCTCGGCACTGTCGCTTTCCGGCAACAGGGACCTCAGGCGAGGGGGAGTGGAACACCAGCTAGGCTCGGCCGTGAGGAAGAAGAAGGCAGGGAGAGAGAATGAAGAAAGAAAGGGATTAAATTAAATAATGAATTCATTTGTTAGTTATATCAGACACTTTGGTTTTGATTAAAGGGTTAATTTATTTACTTGACTAAGGTTAGTCCATTAGTTAAATTGATCCAAAATTTAATTAATTTTGTTTAAGTTAGACAATGGATTTTGGTTAAGTAAAGCAAATGGGTTAAGTCCAATCCATGAATTGAGCTAATTGGTTAATTGGTCAAATAAATTAGGTTAAGTTGACCTAATTCTAATAAGTTGGTAATGGATCTAATTTTGTCTATGTGGGATCGAAAATACGCGCCTGGCATTGTGTGACACCAGACGATATATCGAAGCACAAATATCGTATTTGTTTGTTTATGGGTTCTTTTATTCCTAATAGAGGCAAGCCCCTATTATTAATTACCCCAGACAGTGTCTTGGGAACCTCCGATTAAGAGACAAAAATACAAGTAGAGACAAAGAATAGTCTATTTTATTGCAATATGATTCGTTACATATCAGCATATGTTTATATATATAGATATATTTATTTATTTGTTTATTTATGACGCCGCCCCCGCCTCAGGATCTGTGCCCCGCCATATGGGATCCATAATCCACCGGTTGCCTTGCATTTGAGATTTGTGATGGAGGTTTAGGTCGCCAATAACCTCCCATTTCATCAAGAACTGCGTCTGATTGAGCCGCCCTTAGGAGTTGCATTATATATGGTTGGAGAGATCAGGAAGCCTAAATTCCAATGCCGCCAATTTTGTCTTGATCGAAGTTCTCCAGCGAAAGTTGTCCGCGTTTGAACAAGAAGTGGTTGAGCTGGCCAGACAGTAGGGATTAGCCTTTTCCTCCATCAAAATATGCACTACCCGAGCTGCCAAAAGGGCACATGCTATATATGGTATTGAATATTTGAAATTAGATCTTGACATTATGTGGCGAAAAATTTGGAATCGACCCTTTTATCTATCAAAATCTATGCCGGCAGGGGGCCTTGAAGGGGTTGTCTTTGTACATGACTATTGGAGATCCAGATATCTAATTTCCAACGCCACGCATCTCATCTCGATTGGAATTTTCTCGCTTTGAGTTATGAATTTTTGAAAATGAAGCGTCGGCATGGTACAGTAGCGGGATTCTTGAAATTTACCCTTTTATTTATCAAAATTCGTGCGGCCGAGGGGCTATATGTTGTACATGATTGTTGGAGATCCATATATCTACTTTCTAATGCCCCGGATCTCATCTCGACAAGAATTTTTACGGCTTGAGTTATGAATTTTTGAAAATGGGTCTTTCGGCATAGGTACAGTAGCGAGGATTCTTTGAAATTTACCCTTTTATTTATCAAAATACACAACGATTGGGCCACCGACAGGGGCTATGTTGTATATGACTGTTGAAGATCCATATATCTAATTTCCAACGCCGCAAGTGTCACCTCAATCAGAGTTCCGCAGCAAAAGTTATCTATGTTTGAATATGGTAGTTGAGTTGACAAAAAACTGCAGAAACTTCACAATTTCTTCAACACCTCTCAATTTCCAGCAACTTTTGCAGCAACCTTGTGAGTGTTGATCTTTGCAGCTGAACGAACTTTCCTTCCCATAATTTCTGCTTGGTTTGATATTGCCACAGAGATGGCCGCATGTCATGTCATTATTATTATTTATTGGTGATGAATAATAGGAAACATCAATTTCTTCACAAATCATCCCATATATAATCTTTTTATTTTTTTTCATTGGACTCCTTGAGTCCTTGATGGTCATGTTATGTTGTTTGGATGTGAGTTAAGATGGAACAGGATAAAAGGATCAAATTATATATCTTATATTGAATTATATTGGGCTTTTTTTTTATCTCAGCCCTGAACTTTATACACATTTAAAATTTTTTAAAAAAAAAACTTAAAACTATATATATTTTGTGGAGTTAAGGCTCAACTAACATTGTCACCTGGAGATTGTCAATGATCGTTTGGTTGCAAAATGGAACTTTTAATTTGAGATAAATTCCATTGATAATGACCTACTACCACCTGGCTGGCTTCCCATTCTTCTTTTATTCTATTCCTTCGACACTAATAAATCAAATAGGGGTTGCTTTTATTATTATTGGGTCTCATTTGGCTGCTCTTCTTCGCAAGGTCCACTGTGAACTAGTATTAATACCACTTTGGTGCTGACATTTTTTTATTTTATGAGAAAACACTTGTGTATACACGTTGAGCATCTAGTACAAAAAAAATTATTAAAAAAGGAAAAAAAATCAATGTTAGACTTGGGTTTTTGGGATTTTGTTAAAGTGTGAGGATTTATTTAAAAGAACTCTCATTTTTACAAATAAAGAGAGTGAGAAAAAGAAATATCCTTACTATTTAGGTTATTTTTTTTTATAGATAATTTATTATTAGTTTTTAAAATAATGTCCTAATTGTTTTGAGGTTTTTCAGGATGTTTATTTATTATTTAATATTATATATGTGTTCATTTTAAAATTTTTAAAAAACAGTACAGTGATTTATAGATAATTTTTTTTTATACCACCATCAACTCTGATTTTGTATATTAAGTTTGACTATGCAATATTTTTTTTTATGGCATAATTTTCTGCAGCAGTCTCGGACGCCCTCTCAAGGAAAACATGACCAGCTGCCATCTCTGTGGCAATATCAAACCAAGCAACTGATAGATCTCAGTTATGCAACTTGCGCAATTCGCTATGTCGGACAACAACAAGTGGAATTTGACAGCCACCAAACTTATCTTCATCTGCAAATCGTTGACAGAAATGTAGAAAGGCTGATTCATATAATATGCTATACAGATTCCAAAAAAAAAGCAGTCATAGGCAGAGCCTTTGAAAACATTAGAAAGAAGTGAGATTGTATAGTTGAATCTATTAACAACAAATATCTCCATCATCCTTCCTACAAGTATGATCAAATAAACTCCTGGAATGAATAGTGGAATGCCTATTCCTTGGAATTCTAATGAATATACTGTGATAGCTTGAGAAGCAACCTGATGATGGTGAACCAAACTCATCCATTAACCCACGATTAGAAGTATGGAAATCAAATATATTGCGCTTTCAGGAACAGTCCAATCAAACAACTCATTTCTTTCAACATCGCAACTCCCATCTTAAGAATTTCAATAGATTGCATTTGAGAATTCATTGAAGCATTTTATCAAACATATACATGGTGTTCTTAAGAATGCCGAGTTTCAAATAAACACCGTATGGGCACAAACGTGAAATACAATCAAGCATCTTTAGAAAACAAGCCTTTATTGTGATCGGATTCAATTTCCACATAATTAAGGACATTTTTAAGGTTGAATCTTTTGATTCCCAAACAGTTAGACCCTTCATATCATGCATTTGTAGTAACAAGCAGCTCTGACTCTGGAAGCTTTGGGTTCTATCTGGCCGAAGAATTTGTCTCATATTCATGAAAAGCCCCTCGCATAGCTAATGTCACTAGTGTGGGAGACGATCTCTGGCTCATCACAACAAACTTCAGTGTCGTAGAGGATCCAATTTACAATTGATATGCTTTCATTTTTGTGTGCGATAGAAGGCTGAATATGGGGTACAAGCACCCATGTATCTCGTCATAACTCAGGCCCTCATTACAAAGGCATCATTCATGCTGATGCATAGGATCTCATCAACGCCCCTTTGGATTTCAGGGCATGCTAGCTCATGCTTCATGTTGCAAGTTCTTTATACCACTTCCCGACATCTTGGTTGTTGGCAGCAGCTCTCCATCAAAATACAGCAGCAATAAGATTCATGTGGTGACAATCGGGCATGACGGCGATTTGCTGGCTGGTGGCGACGGCGTTCTTCTCCGATGACAGCAGGGGCCTCAGCGGCGATAGTGGGATCTGGGACAGCGGACATCCACAAGGGAGACCGGCGACGGCTAACGATAGCTGGCGGCGGCAATGGCCTCCACAAGGGAGGCCGAAACTTGGTGGTTGGCAGCAACGACGGCCTCCACAAGGGAGGCCGTCCTGGCAGTTGGCGGCGACGACGGCCTCCACAAGGGAGGCCGGCTGGCTTGGTGGTTGGCGGCAACGACGGCCTCCACAAGGGAGGCCGGCTTAGTGATTGGCGGCGACGACGACGGCCTCCACAAGGGAGGCCGACCGGCTTGCGGCAACGACGGCAAGCAACGGTGATGGGAAGAGAGATAAAAGAGAGAATACCTTTTTTTTTTCTCTATTTTTTTTTAGAAATTCCTTCTCTTTTTTTTTTTGCTCTCTCTCCCTCTCTTCCTGATTTCTCATCCCCTATATTTATATATATGTTTTCTTAGTTAAATCCCATGAGGCTCGGATGGTTGTAAAAGAAAAAAGATAAAATCAAATTTTTTTCTTTAAACCAAAATTGATCCAAGATAAGATCAAATATTAATTTCATGCAACCATCACAGATAAGATCAAATTTTAAATTTATTTGAATTACTCATTTGCCTTGAGATTAGCAAATTTGAGCTGCCTTGGGATTTGTACTTTTCCAGATTGCCTCGGGATTGATATTTGGGCAATCTTGATATTTGTAATCACCTCGAGATATGTTCTCGGGATATCTTGGGGTTTTAAATTTGCCTCAAGATATGTGTTCTCAGGGGCAATCTCGGGATTTGAGGTTGCCTCGAGATATGTATTCTCAGGGGCAAGTTTGGGATATGACCAATTATATATTTTTATTTTGAAATATTTTAATTTCAAAATAAATATTTCATTTAAATATAGAGCCATGAAATATTTCATTTTGGCCCTTGAGGAATTTATTTATTATTTTTTTTTGATATAAACAAATGCCCCCTTCATACTTCTCTCATGAAATTTGTTTGAGAGGGAGAAGTATGAACATACAAAATTTTCATCTTTATGGTCAATCCATTTTGGGAGACCTGAGGTCATCATCATTTTTTTTCATCATTCTTTCATTTCATTTTTTTTTTTCATTTTTTTGTATTCATTCATTCATTTTTTTATTGGTGATGATGCGTCTCCTTAGGACTAGAACCATCTCTCCCTTTGTAAGCCTGGGACATAGGACAGATATGCTCTATTAACTTCAAGATTCTGCTGCACTTTTTATCTTTCTCCTGTAGAGAGATTCCAGTTCATCTAAGTGAAGTCAAATATTGCTTTCATTTGAAATTTCATGCCATTTGAATTTCAAGGGAGATGGATGCTTCAATTCCAAACACCAAGGAGTATGGTGTGGATCATGTTGCAATCCAACAAGTGGCGTGACAAACCCACAACATGTCAACTCCCTGGTTTTTTGGACATGGCTTTCTTTGGATTTGGATGTTGATGGATAAGATTTCAATGTATAGATAACATCTTTTGGCACAAATGACATCTTCTAGCATGTTCAATGCAATTTTTTACCATGGTTGGCCAATGATATTCCATGCGCTTACTCTTAAGTCGTATCTTGGGCTTAGATTGATGTGCACCATATATCACGAAGTATACATCGTGAATGACTTAGATTAAACTTCTTCATATGAAAAATATTGCATATATGAGGGTGAATCTTAGGGCTCCTCACTTTATCTGAAGGCCTTATGATTTGCCCCCTAAAAGTTTCACATATTTCAGATATTCAATAAATGGTTAGCTCCAATCTTCCTCTTGCATTTTGAGGGTGAAATCTTCCATTTTGCCCCTAATACTCTCCTCTTCAGCATCGTTGAGGATTGTATTTATGGGTCTCCAATTTCTTATGGTGATTTGAATTTCTTCATAGGCTGGATTTGCTGGCTCCCTCGTTGCTCTTGCTAAAGAATCAGCTTCTCCATTTAAAGCTCTGACCGTCTTGCAACACTCGAGAAGTCAGGCTTATATATTTCTGGAGTCTCCTTCAACTTATTTGATAGTGAGTTGCGAGCCTCCAAATATGTGTTTCTTCTTGATCTCATCAATGGAGGATACAAGTTTGAAATTTCATATTTCTTGGTGATCTCATCATATGAGTGTGAGAACCCAAGTGAAGAATTGTGATATTTCATCATTTTTTTTTAGAAATTTCGGTTCCATTGTTGGAATATGTGCAACTTCAAGAGTCATATTTTCACCTGACCTCATTGCTGGAGGATACAAGTTAGAATTTTTTCATATTTCCTTGGTGATCTCGTCATCTGAGAACCCAAGTAAAGAATTTGTATTTCATCATTTTTAGAAGCGTCATATATTACCTGACCTCATTAATGGAGGATAGAGGGTTTACGTTTCATATTTTCTTGGTAATCTCATTATATGAGTGTCTGAGAATCCAAGTGAAGAATTTGCATTTCATCATTTTTAGAAGCGTCATTTTTTACCTGACCTTATTGCTAGAGGATACAGGTTTGACACTCCATATTTCCTTGGTAATCTCATTATATGAGTGTGAGAATCCAAGTTTGACATTTCATATATCTGGTGATCTCATTATATGTTTGAGAGCCCAAGTTTGACATTTCATATATCTTGGTGATCTCATTATATGTTTGAGAACCCAAGTTTGACATTTCATATATCTGGTGATCTCATTATATGTTTGAGAACCCAAATGAAGATTTCATCATTTTTTAGGAGCGTCATATTTTACCTGACCTCATTAATGGAGGATACAGGTTTGGCACTCCATATTTCCCCTTTGAAATCTCGGTTCCGTATCGGAAGCATGTGAAATTTCAAAAGTCATATTATACCTTACCTCATTGATAGAGGGTATAGGTTTAAGATTTCAAATTTCCTTGGTGATCTCATCACATGAGTGGTTGAGAACCCAAGTAAAGAATTTCCATTTTTATATATATTTTCAGAAAATATTTTTCCTTTTATATGTGTCATATCCCATTTTCTTTTGATTTCATATGCATCGTAGCTTGCCCTCAGCTGTTTAACAGGTTTATGGAGCTCCATGACGTCATTTGTAGTATGAAGAAATAAGCTTTGATGTCTTCTTTCATTTTTGACTTTCAGCTTCTATGATCGGATAACACTTTTTGACTGGTTCTATCCAACTTTTCCATTAGCTCTTGAAGTGATGTCGAATGCGCTTTGGAAAGCCACCTCAAAATTTGTATCCTTTAGCCATCTTGGATTTTGTACTCTCAGGAAGCATCAGGATTTGTGTCTCGATCACCTTGAGAATTGTGATGTGTGCTTTGTTGCCTCAATATTTGCATCATTAGCTGTCTTGAGACCTGTGCTCTATTCCTATCTCGAAATTCATGACTGATTCGATATTTGTATTCCATCATTTATCTCGAGATATGTACGATATCAACACCTCGAGATTTATGCTTGATTTGAGATGTGATTTACCACTTGAGTACACACTTCATCGTTTCAAGATTTCTAGGATTTGTTGTTGCCTCGAAGTGCATGCTTGATGGCCTCCTTGAGATTTGAAATCATTTGGATTTGTATTTCCGGTTATCTCAAGATGCATGTCCTATCGTTGCTTTGAGGTTTGTGTTGCTCGGGATCTATCATTGACCATCTTGTGCTTTCACCGCCTCAAGATTTGCATCATTATGAGATTTATATCTTTATCACCGTCTCGAGACTGCGCTACCTTGAAATTCATGGCCGATTCGATATTTGTATTTCATCATCTATCTCGAAATCACGAGCTCTCCATTGCTCTCGAGATTTGTGATGATTCAAGATTTGTGCTTCACTGCCTTAGGATGCATACTTCAATGCTCTTAGGATTTGTCGTCACCTCGAAGTGCATGCTAGATCGCCGCTTCAAGATTTGTAGTTGTTTTGGATTTGTATTTCCATTAGCCATCCCGAGGTCCGTGCTCCATCGGTGTCTCGGATTATTCATGGCTGCTTTAAGATTTGTATTTCATCATCTACCTCGAGATGCGTGCTCCATGCCCCACGAGATTTGTGATGCTTTAAGATGTGTGCTTCACTACATCGGGATGCACACTTCATCAATTTGGGGTTTGTATTTCATCAGCTGTCTCGGGATATGTGCTCTACTACCCCTTGAGATTGGTGCTGCTCCAAGGTGTGCTTCGCTATTGCGGGGTCGCACACTTTATTGATTTGGGATTTGTATTTCATCAACTATCTCGGGACGCGTGTTCCATCATCACCTCAAGATTTATGATGCTTTGAGATGTGTGCTTCACTGCATCGGGATGCACAATTCATCATTGGATTTGTAATTGGTTTTGGGGAAATATATTTTGTTTTGGGAATTATAACCACCTCAAGATGCGTGCTACATCAGTGCCTCGAGATTTGTGGTTGCTTCAAGATTTGTATTTTCATTGACCGTCTTGAGATGATTGCTCCATTGTTGCTTCAAGACTTGCGTCATTTCAGGATTTATATTTTCATCGGTCATCTTGAGATGTGTGTTTCATCATACCTCAAGATTCGTGTCATTTTGGAATTTATGAATTTATATTTTTATCAGCCATTTTGAGATTCGTGCTTCATCATCGGCTCAAAATCCATGGCTGTTTCGATATTTGCATTTCATCAGCTACCCCGAGATGTGTGCTCTATTGCCCCCTCGAGATTTGTGATGTTTCATGATTTATATTTCATTGGTTGCCTTGAGATGTATGCTTTACCATGCTTCAAGGTTCGCGCCATCTTGGAATTTATATTTGCATCGGCTATCTCGAGATGTGTACTTCACCATGCCTCGAGATTTGTGCCATTTTGGAATTTATATTTGCATCGGCTATCTCGAGATGTGTGCTTCATCATGCCTCAAGATTTGCGCCATTCTGAGATGTGAGATTCACCATGTCTCAAGATTTGCGTCATTTTGATTTGCGTCATTTTGGGATATATAGGCTATCCTGAGATGTGAGTTTCACCATGTCTCAAGATTTGCGCCAGTTTGGGGGATTTATATTTTCATCAGCTGTCTCAAGATGGGCGTTTCGTCATCACCTTGAGATCTTTGTTGCTTCGAGATGTGTGCTTCACTGCATCGGGATGCACACTTCGTCATTTTGGGATTTGTATTTTCATCACCTGCCTCGAGATGAGCGTTTTATCATCACCTTGAGATCTATGCTGCTTCGAGGTGTGTGCTTCACTAAATCGGGATGCACACCTCCTCGCTTGGGATTTGTATTTTTATCAGCTACTTCAAGATGCATACCCCATCGTTTTGGGATTGTTACCATATCGAGATGTGTCTTTCATCGTCGTCTCGAGATTTCTGGTTGCTTTGATATGTGTATTTCATCAGCTGTCTCGAGATACATGCTTGATTGCCCCCTCGAGAGTTGTGATGTTTCAAGATTGTATGCTCTGCTGCCTGGAGATACACGCTTTATCACTGAATTTGTATGATTTGCATTTCATTAATCACCTCGAGATACGAGTCCCATCACCGCCTCGAGATTTGTGGCCACTTTGAAATTTATATTTTTATCGACTGTCTTGAGAGGTGTGTTCCATCCCTGCCTCAAGACTTGCGTCGTTTCATGATTTATATTTCATTGGCTGTCTTGAGATGTGTGCTTTGACATGCCTCAAGATTTGTGCCATTTTGGGAATTTATATTTCTATAGGCTGTCTCGAGTTACTTGCTCCATCGCTACCTCGAGATTTGTGCCATTTTGGGAATTTATATTTTTATCAGCTGCTTTGAGATGCGTGTTTGATCGTCATCTCAAGATTTGTGCTGCTTCGAGAAGTGTGCTTTATTGCCTCGGGACGCACACTTCATTATTTTGGGATTTGTATTTCATCAGCTATCTCAAGATGAGTATTTCATCAATACCTCAAGATTTTTGCTGCTTTGAGACGTGTGCTTCACTGCATCGGGATGCACACTTCATTGCTTGGAGACTTATATTTGTTTTTAATTGCCTTGAGATGTGTGTTCCATCAAGGCCTTGAGATGTGTGCGTCGCTGCCTCAGGATGCACACTTCATCATTTCAAAATTTGTATTTATATTATTTTTAATTGCTTTGGGATATATATTTCAATGCTTTGGAATTATTATCATCCCGAGATACATCTTTCATCGTCATCTTGAGATTTCTGGCTGCTTTGATATTCATATTTCATCAGCTGTCTCGAGAGATGTGCTCTATCATTGCCTCGAGAGTTGTGCTGCTTTGAGATGTGTGCTTCATTGTCTCATGATGCACACTTTATCATATTGAGATCTATATTTCATCAGCTATCTCGAGATGAGTGTTTCATCAATACCTCGGGATTTGTGCTGCTTTGAGATGTGTGCTTCACTGAATAGGGATGCACACCTCCTCGCTTTGAAATTTGAGGACGTTGTTGCTGCAAGGTTCACACTCTCCATTGTCGCTTTCCGCATCCCCGCGGTTGATGTCGGATGAGATACCTTTTCTTCTATGGGGGTTGATGGAGGATTTTATATTCCTTGCGCTGGATGGCTAGCTTCTTGCACTTGGCTTTGGAAGAAAAGACTGGCTCTATCTCATATGGAAGAGAGAGTCCCATCGCGATCACCACCATTATCCTGAATCCACCACTTTGTCCGCGTAGATCTCTTTATTTCATGATATAATATGTCACATTATTTTCTCAAATAGCTATGATGTCAAATATTATGATTTCATCATTTATGCCCCCAAATTATATCAGAAATGCATCTTTTATTTGTGACCATATCTCAAATGACTTCAGTGCACATTTGTGGTACTCTTGCAAGACTTGCAGTGAACTACCAAAGTAGTGAGGTTTCGAGATAAGGCATCATTTTCTTATCAATTTTAACAACGACCACCTGTGTGTTACTTGTCGAATTATCGTTGTCAACTGCTCAAGGATAGTGGTACTTGAGGTTTTTCTTCGTCCCACTAGCTTGAACTTTTATTTATGCCGAGGGACAGGGTTATTCAACTTTGGTATGCCTTCAAGTTAATATGCCAATAAGCCAACCATCGGTACATTGCATGTTTTTATTTGTTGAAATTTCCTTAAGGAGGATTTTGGGTTGGAAGGAAGATGGATTCGTCCTCACTATCCTTCCTTTTTGTTGTTGAAGATCAACTCCCATTGCTTGCCCCCTGTGCAGCATGTGACCTGATCCTTCCTCTCGTATGCCCCCAGGATCTTACGAATGGTGCGAGTGGTGGGCTTCCTCGGGCTTCAATAACCATACTGATAGAGTTGACTTGGCGTCGTCTTACCGGGAGCAGCTTCCTCGATGTCATGTAGGGTCGTTTATGAAGAGACTCATGTTACGGTGACATGTTGGAGGTCGATCATTCTTATATGCATTGGGTCGAGGTCATGACTCCGCAATAGTTGAGTTCTTCTCCACTAACAAAAGGGTGTTAAGGAACACATTTGAATATTTTTACAGCCATGAAAGAAGACAAAATTCAACTCCTGAGAAGGAACTTGCATCTCTCAATAAGCGGGCTTCATATAATATTTCTTTCTCGTTCTTTTTTTTTTTTTGATTTTTTTTTTTATTTTTATTATTATTATTATTATTATTTTTTTGTATCCTCTAGCAACTTTTTGAAAGTGCACTCATCGTCTTTGTTTGCAGAAATTACTCTCTCAGGTTGGGCTGGAGGTGTATTCATCATCTTTGTCTGCAGAAATTACTTTCTCAGGCTGAGCTGAAGGTGTGCTCATCATCTTTGTCTGCAAAAATTACCCTCTCAGGCTGGGCTGAAGGTGTGCTCATCATCTTCGTCTGTAGAAATTACTCTCGGTTTGGGGGTACAGGATAACCTCTACAAGATGAAAGTCCTTGACGCCTAACCATTGGATCTTCATATCAGACCAAGAAAGGCATATTAGGCCGACGCCCCATGTGTGGAAGGTGTGACACTGCTTAGGACTTCTATGGATGTCGAACTTCCAATTGCAGAAGAGAACTTGTGTGTAGTTGCCTCTTGCAAAGTTCAAAAGCCTCTTACTTGTACTTCGCCTCAAAGATGGGAGGAGGAATAGGTCCCCACCGGGCGTGCCAGAATTTGTGGGATCGAAAATACGCGCCTGGCATCGTGTGACACCAGACGATATATCGAAGCACAAATATCGTATTTGTTTGTTTATGGGTTCTTTTATTCCTAATAGAGGCAAGCCCCTATTATTAATTACCCCAGACAGTGTCTTGGGAACCTCCGATTAAGAGACAAAAATACAAGTAGAGACAAAGAATAGTCTATTTTATTGCAATATGATTCGTTACATATCAGCATATGTTTATATATATAGATATATTTATTTATTTGTTTATTTATGACGCCGCCCCCGCCTCAGGATCTGTGCCCCGCCATATGGGATCCATAATCCACCGGTTGCCTTGCATTTGAGATTTGTGACCGAGGTTTAGGTCGCCAATTAACTCCCCTTTCATCAAGAACTGCGTCTGACTGAGCCGCCCTTAGGAGTTGCATTATATATGGTTGGAGAGATCAGGAAGCCTAAATTCCAATGCCGCCAATTTTGTCTTGATCGGAGTTCTCCAGCGAAAGTTGTCCGCGTTTGAACAAGAAGTGGTTGAGCTGGCCAGACAGTAGGGATTAGCCTTTTCCTCCATCAAAATATGCACTACCCGAGCTGCCAAAAGGGCCTGTGCTATATATGACTGTTGAATATTTTGGTATCTAGTTTTCAGCGCCGCAGATTTCACTCCCACTGGAGTTCCCAGGCGGGAATTATGAATTTTTGAAATTAGATCTTCAGCATTGTCGGCGGCAGAAATGCTGGAATCGACCCTTTTATCTATCAAAATCTATGCCATTTGGGCCAAGGGCTGTATCTTGTACATGACTATTGGAGATCCGGATATCTAATTTCCAACGCCACGGATCTCATCTCGATTGGAATTTTCTGGCCCGAAGTTATGAATTTTTGAACATGGGCGATCGGCAAGATGGTAGTAGCGTGATTGCTGAAATTTACCCTTTTATTTATTAAAATTCATTGCACCGGGCCACCGGCGAGGGCTATGTTGTACATGATAGTTGGAGATCCATATATCTACTTTCTAATGCCTCAGATCTCATCTCGATCGGAATTTTTTGGCCTGAGTTATGAATTTTTGAAAATGGGTCTTTTAGCATGGCTGGTAGCAGGATTGCTGAAATTTACCCTTTTATTTATCAAAATACACACCGATCGGGCCACCGACAGGGGCTATGTTGTATATGACTGTTGGAGATCCATATATCTAATTTCCAACGCCGCAAGTGTCACCTCAATCAGAGTTCCGCAGCAAAAGTTATCTATGTTTGAATATGGGTAGTTGAGTTGATAAAAAACTGCAGAAACTTCATAATTTCTTCAACACCTCTCAATTTCCAGCAACTTCTGCAGCAACCTTGTGAGTGTTGATCTTTGCAGCTGAACGAACTTTCCTTCCCATAATTTCTGCAAAAATCTTGAGAGCATTGAGTATTTTTTTTTTATGGCATAATTTCTGCAGCAGTCTCGGACGCCCTCTCAAGGCAAACATGACCAGCTGCCATCTCTGTGGCAATATCAAACCAAGCAACTGATAGATCTCAGTTATGCAACTTGCGCAATTCTCTATGTCGGACAACAACAAGTGGAATTTGACAGCCACCAAACTTATCTTCATCTTCAAATCGTTGACATAAATGTAGAAAGGCTGATTCATATAATATGCTATACAGATTCCAAAAAAAAAGCAGTCATAGGCAGAGCCTTTGAAAACATTAGAAAGAAGTGAGATTGTATAGTTGAATCTATTAACAACAAATATCTCCATCATCCTTCCTACAAGTATGATCAAATAAACTCCTGGAATGAATAGTGGAATGCCTATTCCTTGGAATTCTAATGAATATACTGTGATAGCTTGAGAAGCAACCTGATGATGGTGAACCAAACTCATCCATTAACCCACGATTAGAAGTATGGAAATCAAATATATTGCGCTTTCAGGAACAGTCCAATCAAACAACTCATTTCTTTCAACATCGCAACTCCCATCTTAAGAATTTCAATAGATTGCATTTGAGAATTCATTGAAGCATTTTATCAAACATATACATGGTGTTCTTAAGAATGCCGAGTTTCAAATAAACACCGTATGGGCACAAACGTGAAATACAATCAAGCATCTTTAGAAAACAAGCCTTTATTGTGATCGGATTCAATTTCCACATAATTCATGACATTTTTAAGGTTGAATCTTTTGATTCCCAAACAGTTAGACCCTTCATATCATGCATTTGTAGTAACAAGCAGCTCTGACTCTGGAAGCTTTGGGTTCTATCTGGCCGAAGAATTTGTCTCATATTCATGAAAAGCCCCTCGCATAGCTAATGTCACTAGTGTGGGAGACGATCTCTGGCTCATCACAACAAACTTCAGTGTCGTAGAGGATCCAATTTACAATTGATATGCTTTCATTTTTGTGTGCGATAGAAGGCTGAATATGGGGTACAAGCACCCATGTATCTCGTCATAACTCAGGCCCTCATTACAAAGGCATCATTCATGCTGATGCATAGGATCTCATCAACGCCCCTTTGGATTTCAGGGCATGCTAGCTCATGCTTCATGTTGCAAGTTCTTTATACCACTTCCCGACATCTTGGTTGTTGGCAGCAGCTCTCCATCAAAATACAGCAGCAATAGGATTCATGTGGTGACAATCGGGCATGACGGCGATTTGCTGGCTGGTGGCGACGGCGTTCTTCTCCGATGACAGCAGGGGCCTCAGCGGCGATAGTGGGATCTGGGACAGCGGACATCCACAAGGGAGACCGGCGACGGCTAACGATAGCTGGCGGCGGCAATGGCCTCCACAAGGGAGGCCGAAACTTGGTGGTTGGCAGCAACGACGGCCTCCACAAGGGAGGCCGTCCTGGTAGTTGGCGGCGACGACGGCCTCCACAAGGGAGGCCGGCTGGCTTGGTGGTTGGCGGCAACGACGGCCTCCACAAGGGAGGCCGACCGGCTGGCGGCAACGACGGCAGGCGACGGTGATGGGAAGAGAGATCAAAGAGAGAATACCTTTTTTTTTTCTCTGTTTTTTTTTTTTAGAAATTCCTTCTTTTTTTTGCTCTCTCTCCCCCTCTTCCTGATTTCTCATCCCCTATATTTATATATATATTTTTTTAGTTAAATCCCATGAGGCTCGGATGGTTGTAAAAGATAAAAGATAAAATCAAATTTTTTTCTTTAAACCAAAATTGATCCAAGATAAGATCAAATATTAATTTCATGCAACCATCACCAATAAGATCAAATTTTAAATTTATTTGAATTACTCATTTGCCTTGAGATTAGCAAATTTGATTGCCTCGGGATTTGTACTTTTCCAGATTGCCTCGGGATTGATATTTGGGCAATCTTGATATTTGTAATCACCTCGAGATATGTTCTCGGGCTATCTTGGGGTTTTAAATTTGCCTCAAGATATGTGTTCTCAGGGGCAATCTCGGGATTTGAGGTTGCCTCGAGATATGTATTCTCAGGGGCAAGTTTGGGATATGACCAATTATATATTTTTATTTTGAAATATTTTAATTTCAAAATAAATATTTCATGTAAATATAGAGCAATGAAATATTTCATTTTGGCCCTTGAGAAATTTATTTATTATTTTTTTTGATATAAACTATCTAAAGTTGGAAAGTAAATTAATTGGGTTCAAGAAACTTAAGGGGGGTTAAGTAAGTGAATTGGTCCATTGGTTGGGTCCAAGGAAAAATTGTTCAGTAAACCAGGTTCGGTTAAACCAGGTTAAAAAAATAGTAATAATAGTAATAGGTAAACTAAAAGAGTAAATTGAAAAGGGGGTTGTAGGGGGTGGGAATCGAACCCAAGACCACCCAAGCCCTTTTAGTGGGCCTTAAGCACTAGGACATGGCTAGCCACGCGATAGAGTTAGGTTCTTTTAAACTAAATAGAGTTGGACCAGATAAAGACTAAAAAGCCTAATGGGCTTATCTGGATGGGCTCAAATTAGTTAAAGTGTTTAGACTTGGTCAAATGAGGTTTTAATCTCAACAAGTGGGTTGCAAAAAGGGGAAATAAGTCTAAGCTGAATGAGATAAAGTTAAGGACCAAGTAAATGTGAAAAGCTAAGCAAGAGAGAGAGAATAGTGCTAGTACATATAGAAATGTTAACTTGTTAATGCTTCTGATACTAAAAGTAGACTCTATTATCAGATACTATCGTGGAGAATTAGAGACACGTCAGGAAGAGGCTAGGGAGGTTTTCAGTTATTGTAAAAGGTAAGTACCTTGTCTTGTACCCACTCTTCAGAATTTTCTTGGCTTTACTATTATTGTGGTTGCTTTATTGAGTTCGTACATCTTTTTTTTTGGTTTCATTCCTGTTGAGCATGTTTGATTGTTTTGGGATGTTGGTATCCCTAATTTGTTGTGGGTCTACTGCCCGGACTCAGTGGAGCGTGGGGGCTCCATTAGGGAAATGCTCAGGGACGAGACACCCTAGCGTTTCTGCTTGCCACGCCGGAGGGACGATACTCTGGTTGTCCTACCCATCAGTGGGAATTTTATGGTTGCCATGTCGACACGTACGAGAGGTAGTAATACCGACTTACGACCGGAGGGTCGAACGACCAGGGGGTCGTGTTTGCAACGTTTAGCTGGATACGTTGACCGGGGGTGATCTTTGAGCTTTCTTTGGAACTCAACACAGAGCTTGAGGGCTCCTGTAGCTAGAGGTCGTACTACTGATTTGCTTTTGGTAGACTCCTAGAATTACATTTCTTAAGGATGTGATCCCACTATTTGACATATTGTTATATCGTGTCCTTATGATCCTCGCAGGGGGTACTTACTAGGCTTTCCCTTGGAAAGCTCACGCACTTGCTCTTCTTCTCTTTTCAGATCACGAGGCGTAGAGGACTTGTGCAGAGGAGGAGGCTGTCAGAGATCAGGGTATTTGCTGAGGTCTGGAGATCTCTCTTGTTTGTTGTGTGAGACATTTGCTTATAGGAACCTTGTAGGGCTTGACTTTTATGTAGGGCTTGTGGACCCTTATGATTTTATTCCTCTTGACTTGTTCATGTATTTATTGTTATCTGTTACCTGCAGAGTCACTCTTAGGCCTTGTATTCGAGTAGAGCTCGACTTTACTCGGGTACGGCCGATCTATACATGCGGTCGGGGCCTGGAATCCTGGTCGGGGCATGACATAAAAGTTAAACGATTCAACCCCTCGGCATAAAGAAAAGTTCAAGCTAGTGGAACCCAGAGGACCACAGGTACCCCTGTCCTGAAGCAGTCTACAATAATGATATGGCAAGTGACACAAACAAATGATCGTTGTTGAATTGAAATAAAAATGATTTTAAAAAAATAGCTATCTTATCTTGATGGGTATAATGTGGATCAACACTTGGCTTACCTTATTACAGCTTGTGGTTATACAAGTGTAAAACCCCACTCCTTTGGTAGTTCACCACAAATCTTGTAGGAGTCCCACTAATCTGCAACTCAAGTCATTTTAGACATGGAGAGAGATAAAAGATGCATTCCTATTGCAATTTGGGAGCATGAATGTTAAAATTATAATATCTTACATCATAGTCACTCAATAAAACAAAGATAAATATGTGGTAAATTATATCATGAAATTGAGAAATCTGCGCAACAAAGAGGTGCAATTATCACTCAAAAAATACTAATAGTAAGATGGTAGCTGGTGAGCGAGATGGAACTTCCCCTTCTGCCGACAAGCTAAAGCCTGTCTTCTTGTCCAAAGTTGAGTACAAGAAGCTTGCTATGCACTGCAGAGAAAATAAAATTCTCTCTCAGCCCTTGGAGAAGAAAAGATATCTCATCTGGTATCAACCAAGGAAATTTGAAAAGCGGTGATAGGAGTGTGGATTTTGAATCAAAAAAATCCTCAAATCCAGTGATAAAGTGCGCATCCCGAGGTGATAAAGCACACATCTTGAATCAACACAAATTTCGAGGTATTGATGAAGCACACAACTCGAGCCAACTGATGAAATGTAAATCATACAAATCATGTGCTAAAGTGTACATCCCAAGGCAGCAATACACATGTCACAAAGCATCCACAACTCTCTCAAGAGGGCAATAGAGCACATATTTCGGGGTAGTTGATGAAATACAAATATCGAAGTAGCCACAAATCTTGAGGCGACGATGCATGCATCTCAAGGTGGTGACAAATTAAACAGTATAATATATATATATATATATATATATATATATATATATATATATATATATATATATATATATATATATATATATACATATCCAAAGAAAATTAAAAAGTACAAATCTCGGAGCTATGAAGTGTGCATCCTAAGATGACAAACCGCACATCTTGAAATAACACAAATCTCGAGAAAGCAATGGAATAGGCATCTTGAGGTAGTTGATGAAATAGGAATACCAAAGCAGACACTGATCTTGAGGTGATGATAGATCATGCATCTCAAGGTAATAGATGAAATGTAGATCATACAAACTTGGTGATAAAGTGTGCATCCCGAGACTTGAAAGCGTACATCTCGAAACATAACAAATCTCGAGGGCGCAATGAAGCACGTATCTTGAGGTAGATGATGAAATACAAATATTGAAGCAGGCTAGATCTTTGGGCATTGATGGAAAACACACCTCGATAGATGATGAAATACAAATCCCAAAGCAATGAAGTGTGTGTCTCGAGGCAGCAAAGCACGCATCTCGAATCAATATGGATCTCGAAGTGTTGATGAAGCACACATCTCGAGATGACGGATAAAATGGCAATCATACAATCCAGTGATAAAGTGTGCATCTCGAGGGAGAGAAGCACACATTACAAAGCATCCACTACTCTCGAGGAGGCAATAGTACACACATCTCGGGGTAGCTGGTGAAATAAAAATATTGACACAACCATGGATTTTTAGGTGACAATAGAGCACGTGTTACACCCCGACCCAGATTTTAGGACCTCGGCACAAGAGCAGACCGACCATAACCATGTAAAGCGTACCTCACTCGGATACAAGGTATGTGTAATCAACAGCAGATAACAAAATAACAAAATAATATAAGTCTCAAATAACATTATAATAATAACAAATTCTCAACGGAATGAAAATAATAACGGTCCAGATTCCCTATAGAATACCAGGCCCTATAAGGGTCCTAAAAGAAAATGTCTCTCACACAACGAAAATAAAAGAGATCCTCGGACCTCTACAAGATAACCCGTCCCTCGTACGTCTCCTGAGCTCAAGTCACCTACTTCTCAGGATCTGAAAGATAATAGAACAAATGCGTGAGCTTTCGAATGGAAAGCGAAGTAAGTACCCCTGCGGGGAATCATAAAGTCATCAAAAATATCAATAAAGTGATCAACAGTCACAAATCAAACAGAGGGAACTCTCTAACTGTAATAACCCACCAAGAACCTATATATAAATAGGTACTAGAATGAAAGTGTGAAGTGATTGTTTGTAATTACCTATTAGTTCAAGGACCTAATTAAAGTTTCATAATGGTGATTCAATGTGATTAAACCAACATGGTCCAATTTATCATGCAACCTGACTTGTATTAACCTTGTAGGGATTAACATGAGATAAAATAGAGAATTATAAAATGGTTATGATTTTTCTTTATCTCAAATATGACTTGTAATTTGAGTAGGATATTATATTTGAGATTAAGTTATACTTATCTCAAGAAAATAATTATAATTGATATTTATCCAAATATGGATTTTAATTTCATTATGATTTAATGTTTGAGTTTGAGTTGGATAAAGATTTATCTCATAGAGATAATTATAGTTTGCTTATGATTATGAATTACAATTGAATTATGATTCAATGTTTGAGTTTTTACTAGATAAAGATTTATCTTGTAGAGATAATTATAGATTGTTTTTGATTGATCTCTATCTCAAATATCAGTTTTATTTTGATTAAGATTTGAAGGTTGAATTGGAATTGGATGAAAACTTATCGAATAGTGATAATTATAAAAAATTTGTGATTTATCTTTATCTCGTTAGAGTAAGATTAGGACACTCCCCTATAATTAGAGAATCGATATACAATTCAGTGAGAAAAGAGATTGAGTGATCTCTTGTGAGGGATTTGCTAAGAGGTATTGGTGTGGAGAAAAGGGTCACGCCAGGAGTAGGTCTCGAATTGAAGTAAGTGACTCTTGCCTAGCTCCCACCCAGAGATGGGTTTCTTTGGCCTTCTTATTATTTGGTTTGGTATGTCCTTTGTTGGTATTGTGATTGTGCTTGTTGTTATGATTTGGATATCTGTTGTTGACTCCCGGCATATATATTGTTGATGTTTACACATCTGTTGTTTGATTGTTTGGGCAAGTTTGTTGTTGGATGCTCGCTGAGCATGCCACTATGGAACGGAACATTACTGTGAGACTCCTGGTGCTTGTGTTTAGGTTGGGTCGGCATGTGTCTGGATTGGGTATGTGTACCCATGGAGCATAGCCACCTGTCGTCCGGTACTTGACCATTGAGGCCGACGGCACTTGTGCTGACCGTGGAGGTATGATTGGATGAGTATAGGGAGGCGCGTTTGTTTGGTTTCTTGTGTTGATCTGATTGTTTTCTTGATATGATCCATATCTTGACTTTATCGTTGTGCATATCATGATTTCTTTGCAGGGCACTTACTGAGCTCTCCTTTCAAAAGCTCACTTCTTTTTCTTTTCCTCTCTTTCAGGTTCTGAGGAGTAGGTGACACGATCTCAGGTGTCATGTAGATAGCCAGGAGGGGTTGATTTGCTGAGGTCGGCAGACCTGGATATTTTCTTTTCCGAGTATGAGTCACCGGTTTAGTACCATGAGAAGATTATTTTGTATAGGGCGTATGAACCCTTGTATTTTTATCTTCCGCATTACTACTTTGACTTTTAATGGAATTATGAACTTTTGGATTATATTATGTTATCTGCTATTGTTACTTAGGCCTTGTATTCGAGTGGGGCTAGTCTCCACTTGGGTACGGCCGATCTGTTTACGCGCTCGAGGTCCCCGGATTCGGGTCGGGGCGTTACACTAACTCTGGGAGTCTACCACAAACATCAGAACGGTAACGACTCCTAACTTCTACAGCTCTCAAACTTTGAGAAGAATTCCAAGGAAAGCTCGGCAAAACATCTCTCCCGGCCAGCATCATCAACAACCGGTGGAACTCAACCCTCCGGTCATACATCCCTCAAGTTGTATATTGGTAGCGCCACCTCTCATACATGTCAACACGGCCAGTGAATCATCCCCACTGACTGGACGGACAACCAGAGTATCATGCCTCTGCTATGGTAAGCCGAAACGCAAGGGTGTCCCCTCCCTGAACGTTTTCCAACGAAGCCCCCACGCTCCATTGATCCGGGTGGAAGACCAACAATAAGTCAGAGATACCAACATCCCGAAACAATCAAACATGCTCAACAGGAATCCAAAACAATCAAGAAGGCATGTATGAATTCAACAGATCAGGTCAAAGAAGATACGACAACAATATCATCAATCATAATAGCAAAATGCCAAAGATACTCCGAAGAGTGGGTATGAGGCAAGTATACTTATCTCAATCAATGACGTCTGGGATCACTCGAAAAATCCCTCCTATCACGTCTCTATGTCGAAACCTGATAATAGAATCTATATCAGTATCGGCAACATCTTTTAAGCTCTAGATGTACATGCTTGATGCTCTAATCAGGCCCAAGTCAAATCATATGGGCCTTCTCTTGACTTCTATGTCATTCTCCTTAAGTGACTAAACCTGACTATTTCTATAGATAAACCAAGGTGGCCTGGTGGCTAAGGCCCACTACATAGCTATAACCCTTCCATTTTGTTCCTTTTTATGACTTGGTTGGGCCTAGCCTATATTATATGATTAAATCTCTCTATTCAATCACAAAAAATGCTAAGCATCCTAGTGGCTAAGGCCCATCAAGCATGGTGAAGGGTCTTTGGTTCTACTCCCCCCACTTGTTCCTTTTATTCTTTTTACTTTCTTCTTAACTCTGTTGGACCTAGCTTAAATTAGTTAGACCTGCCCCTTTAACCAAATTTGGTGCAATGCCCCAATGTTTAAGGCCACTAAAGTAGGCCTAGGGGGTCTTTGGTACTATTCCCATTACCTACTATTTTAGCTCTTTTATCATTAACAATCTGAGTCAATCTTGGTTAGACCAAACCAATTTGTCCAAACTAGATTTCCTTAATTCAATTTGATCAAAGACTTAGTAGGTTATCCTAATCCGATTTTAGTTGATTAGGCCTAATCTATTTATGCTTAGCCACTTACCATTGATTGGACCACACTTTGTTGGGTCCTAACTAGTTATCTCTAAAATCGATTAGACCTAACCACATTACTTCTAAACCTGGTCCAATTAACAACTTTAATTAATTTGACTAAACAAGGTTGTGTTTATAGTTCCGGACTAGACTAGACCATCCCAGACACAACCTGTTATTCAAACTCAATCAACTTGAGTAGGTCTATTTGCTTATATCAGACTTGATATAATTATCTACTTGTGTTTGGGTCTAGGTCTCTTGTAACCTGGCTAGGCCGGATCACCAGACAATTGAATCCAAGTTCAGTCTAGGCCTGCAACCGTCGGTCCTCCGTTGGAGCAAGGCAGCACACCGGCCGATTGTCTTTTCTCAGCGCCCAATCCTGTGCATGCAAGAAAGCCTACTCGTGCGTTTATGGAGGTCAGGAAAGCTTACCATAGTCGCTGATGGTTGTTCCGTGCCTTCGAGTAGCCGCTCCGACAATGACCTACACCAGGTGTTCGTTCTATGCAGCAGTCCGGCGATCTAGGTGTTATAGTATTGTACTGTGCATTAGTGAAAAGAACTCCATGACTCAGACGTCCAGAGTGTGTAGAACTTATCGGAGATTGTAAGGCTTCACCGGTGTGCTCCAAATATGGATTCAGCAACTCTCGGTACTCCGGAGGAGGTCGAAGGATCACAACGCTCCTATTCCTTGGTCTCTGGTATTTTTTGGACGATGATGCTCTTCTACAGTTCTTCTTTCGTCTTCAACTGTTTGCAGCGTTAACTCCGGCCGGGAAGAAAGGAAAGAAGGAGGAGAGAATGAGAAGAAAAGTGATGGCAGGGTCCCAAGGCTGGCACTCTTCTTAAAGGAGCTTGTGGAGGATCCCAGGCTATCTCAATTGTGATGATGGTGGGATTAGACGAACGAGCTTCTCGTCTCCCTTCGATATCCGGCTGACGGTGATTACGGGTTGGCTAGGGAATGCAGCGGCGCTTCTCACGGTTACAGGCGTAGAAGAGAGACTGTTGCCTTGGGATCGTGTTGCCACTAATAGGATTGCCATAACTGCTTGTATGGCATCCAACGGTAGCCATCATTCATCGCGTCTCAAATCTGGCTCTTTGGTTTGATGAATGGTCGCGATGGATCATGGATGGAGGATTGGATGAGGTTCCTTCCGCCTTGAACTTAAACCAATCTCTCAGATGGACGTCTTGGATTAACTCTATCAAACGAAAAGAAACAAGTGGCTTGGATTAAACCCATTACCTCCCACTTAAAACAAAAACGAGATGAGCGGTCGAGATTAGTTCAGGTGATGAGGGGTTTGGATGAGGCCTCATGCCTTGAACTTACTCATTCCTCCAAGATTAATGGTGCAGATCATTTCTTCTTTTGAAAATAGATGCAGGGCTGAGATTATAAACCATGCCTCGAACTTATGTTCTATCTTAAGATCTTATAATCTCAGCCATCGATTTCTTATAAGTAACTCTCTGCATGGATTTCCATGGCATTTACCACAAAAGCCCCTGTTCTTTTGTTCCATTCCATGCAGGTCCCTCGCTTGTGAGGAGGGCACATTTCCTTTAAGTCCACAGATATTCAAAAATTACGTATTAGTCCCTGGTAGTCCCAATTAACCTTAATTAGGATTTTAATTCATGAAACCCTTCCTTTCGAAGTAATTTTAGGTTTGGAACATTCCTTTAATTGCTACAATATTTAAATAGAATTTAAATTCCATTTATGTCACGCCACAATTTATTCCAATAAATTCTTGGATTTTACAATCTTCCCCCCCCCCCCCCCCCCCCCTTACAAAAATATCGTCCCCGAAATTTAAAATTAAACTTTCTCAAGACTCATCCAGTAAAAAATAACTCCAAGTAACGCACCTTCATGTCTTCTTTGCGTTCTCATGTAGCTTCTTGATCGGAGTGATTGTTCCATCTCACTTTAATCAAAGGAATTGCCCGATTCCTCAATTGTTGTTCCTTGTGGTCTAAGATCACCACTGGACGTTCCTCATAAGACATGTCCTCCAGGACTTCAACTGGAACCTGCGGAATCACGTGAGATGCATCATGGATGCATTTCTTTAACATGGAATTGTGAAATACATCGTGGACTTGAGCTAGGTCTTGAGGTAGAGCCAATCTATAGGCCACAGCTCCTACTCGCTCAAAATCTCGAAGGGTCCAATGTAGCGTGGAGCAAGCTTCCAACGCTTCCCAAATATCACAACTCCCTTCATAGGTGACACTTTCAAGAACATTGCGTTACCAACCTGGAACTCAAGCTCAGAACGACGCTGATCAGCATAACACTTTTGTCGGCTTTTAGCAACCTTCACTCTCTCTCTGATCATCCTGACCTGATCCTCCTTCTGCCGGACAAAATCTAGCTCCTCAAGCTTCCTCTCTCCCAAATCTCCCCAACAGATAGGCGTTCGACACTTCCTACCATAAAGTACCTTATATGGATTCTTCTGTATGCTTGCCTAATAGTTGTTGTTATAGGCGAACTCTGCCAGACTCGGTCGTTTATCCCACAAGCTCTTAGTATATCCTACAGAATCTATATGGTCCTGTTCGACTGACCATCTGTCTAAGGGTGAAAAGCCATACTAAATACTAGACGAGTGCCCAAAGGTGTATACAGACTCTCTAAGAACCTCGAGATAACCTAGTGTCGAGATCAGAGGTGATCGACATTGGTACTCTATGTAGGCTGACAATCTCATCTATATACAACCACGCTAACTGCTCTAACGTGGCCCCCATCCTTAGGGGTATGAAATGTGCCGACTTGGTCAGACGATCTACTATCATCCACACTGCTTCGTGCCCTTTCTGAGTCCAAGGTAGCCAAGTCATAAAATCCATGTTAATATGCTCCAATTTCCACTCCGGAATGGGCAAAGGTTGTAACTCCCTAGCTGGTTTATGACATTCCGCCTTTATCAACTGACAAGTAATGTAATGTGCTACAAACTCAACGACTTCCGGTTTCATACCTTTCCACCAATAGTGGTCTTTTAACCCTTTGTACATCTTGGTACTTCCTGGATGGATTCTGTAGCTCTAGTAGTCGGCTTCCTAAAGAATTTCCTTCTTCAATTCTAGGAAATTGGGCACATAAACTCGTTCATCAAATCTGAGAATGCTATCCTCATGAGCCTGAAACCGTGTGGGTACACCCATGTCAACCTGACCCTTGATCTCCTCTAGATACGGGTCTTGCATCTGCGAGTTATGAATTCTCCCCAGCACTGAAGGTCGTATGCCCAAACTGGCCAAGCTCACATTCATATCTAGCAATATTATCTCTAGCTTCATCCTCCTTATATCCTCCAACAATGGCCTCTGAGAAGTCAACAGTGCGGTGACTTCGTAGTTGGATTTCCTGCTCAATACATCTGCCACGATGTTAGCCTTGCCTGGTGTAGGATCGAAAATACGCGCCTGGCATCATCAAGACACCAAACGATATATCGAAGCACAAATATCATATTTGTTTGTTTGTGGGTTCTTCAATTCCTAATAGAGGCAAGCCTCTATTATTAATTACCCCGAATAAGATTGCGGGAACCTCCGATTAAGGGTAAAAGAATAAGTAGAGGCAATAAAAATGCTTCATTATTTGCATAACATGAATTTCATTACATATAAATATTATCGTAGGATATATATATATATATATATATATATATATATGATTTATTTATTTATTTATTTATTTAAGTGACACCGCCGCCTTGTATGCCTCGCCGCCGCCCTTTAAATTCCTGTTGTAGTGTCGTCGAGTCATGATTGCCAACAGCCCATAAATAGGTTTACAGCACACCTCCCCGCCTTGTAGCTGGAATACATGGGTAGAAAGCCTTGGATGTCCAGTTTCCGATGCTGCGAATTTCATCTCTAGCGGAGTTTTCTAACAAGGGTTAGCAGCACTTGAACGAAGGGGGTGTCAAGCTGGCTGAATAGCAGGAACTAGTCTCTCCTTCCATTGAAATCTGCTATACACTAGGCCACCGGTATGAAATGTACCATATATGATTGGAAAGCTCAAGAAGTCTAGTTTCCAATGCCGCAAATTTCGCCCCGATCAGAGTTTCCTAGCAAAAGTTATTGGTGCTTAAGCGAAAAGTGGTCCAGCTAGCAGTTCTGCAAGAATTTATCTTTCATTCCATTGAAAACTGTACCAACTGGGCTATTAATAGGCATGGTGCCATACATGATTGGAAAGCTCTGGGAGTCTAGTTTCCAACGCCGCAGGTTTCACTTCCATCGGAGTTGCCTAGCAAAAGTTATTGGTATTTGAATGGACGCTGGCAGAATTTTCTGCAGCAGCGGCAGCAAATCTGGCAGCATCTGCAGCTTCTTCTTGGTGACGGCAACAGCTTCAGCAACCAGAAACTTTATTTCTGCAGCGAGCTTCTTTTTTCACGACAGCAGTAGCCGAATTCTTTCGCAATTCCCTCATTCATTTTATCTTGTTTTGCAGCAAAAAGCAGCGACCCCATAATTGCATTATGCAACGCAGATTGGCAGCTAATATAAGTGCAATAGTGGCAATAGCAATGCAACGGCTCAGCGACAATTGCAGCATTGTATTCTTTCCGCGATTCTGCGACCATAACCTTAGGCAACCACATACATACTTGATAAAGATCGGTAGCTTTTCGTCTGCAGCTTTCTTCTAGAATTCATTCTATTAATCTATTCTTAGCTTGCAGCAAGAGTATGAATGCTTGGGTCGGTTGCCACTTGTGTCAATTGCCATTCTGAAGTAATTGTTAGGTAACTTTGAAGAATTACATGGCCAGCGGCTGCAATTGGAGAACAGTCCAAGACAGCATTGCTTTGTGGCATTTGTCTAAATGTCAATGAAGCCCTTCCACCCATAATGATTCCTGGGCTATTTTCATAATCTATCCTGAATGAGGCAGCGTCATTTTTTATTTCTGCAGCAAAAACAATTTTTGTTTGGCAGCGGCAGCTATAATCCATGTACTATCTTTTTTTGCCAAATTGTTTGAGTACAAGAATTAAGTTGAAGGCATCTCATTTTACAATAGTAGATTTTAATGCTCATTTACAAACATGCCAACCAACTTAAAGACCACTTTTTATTTTATGGCTGCAGCAACGTAATTTCTTCGAGGCTCTCTTCTCTTCTTGGACAAAGAAAATATCATTCCTCAAGCGTATGCCTAAGAACCGACTTCTTGATTTTCTCTCGGCCAGCCTTTCTTCCTTGTTCATCAATAACGGCATCAGCCCAATGACAGCTCCCCGTATATATATATATATATATATATATATATATTTTAGAAAATTTTGATATAGTTCCCTCTGTATTTTAGGGCTTTGATTTTGTACAAGCACCCACACATTCATCAGTTCGTACAAAATGATATTTTTTTTTTTGCAACAAATCAACATCGCAACGACTTCATCTTCAGCCTCTAGCTTCAGTGACCCATCAGCAACCCGGCTTCCATGACAGCAGCAATACTGAGTCTTTATCAGTTAGCAACCGGGACCTTGGAGCAGCAACCAAGTCATCCATTCAGCATCCATTCCGCAACCAGGTCTTGAGTTCAACATCCATGGGGAGTCGGCAACCAAGTTTCTTCGATCAACAACCAAATTCTTGAACAACAACCCAGTTCTTGATCAGCACCCAAATTCTTGATCAGCAACCATATTCTTGATTAGCAACCAGGGCTTTAATTTCAACCATTTCTTCAATCAGCAACCAGGTCTTCAATCTGTCTTCAATCAAAGAACTATGTCTCAGATCGAATCACATCCATGTCTTTCTATCGAATCAAAGAATCTATGGACTCAGCAACCAAGTGTAGGGCGACAACCACCTTTAGCATCCATTCAGCAACCAAGTGTGGGGCGGACAAAGAACCTTCGTAAAAAAAGAACCAAGTGAGGCTCGGCCGCAGGAGCAGGCCGGGGGCATGGCTGGCTTGCTTGCGCGGGATCTAGCGGCTAAAGCACCAATGGAGATGTGCTGACACTGGGACTACGGACCACCAAAGGTGCAGATCTCAGAGAAATCTGGCCATGGTATTGTGGAGACGCCATGAGATCCTGAGCGACAGTCGTAGGGAGCTCGTCTGAGGCTACTAGCGCAGCCGAGGGTGCGCATGTGTTCCAGGCGCAAGCGGCGCAAAGCTGCGAAACCGGACGGGGCAGACCGACGGGCGGGATGTGCTACAGGACCGCGCCTGCCTGGCGGCCAAGCAGCACGCTGCCGGCGGGCGCCAGCAGTGCGCCAGCGACGCCAGCGTTAGGCGCTTGACGAGGCGTCTTGCGCAGCTCATGCGGCGCTAATGGGCTACCTACTTCTTCTTCTTTGGGTTGTCCCTTTTTCTCTACTTTCCCTTCTCTTTGATTTCTCCTCCCTTATTGTTTTCTCTTTTCCCCTATTTATAAAAAAACCTTTTTCCACGAACAGAAGCCCCATAAAATCCCAAAGCCCCGTAAAATCCCAACTTTCCGTAACCATATTGTGACGATAAGACGAGATTTTAATTAGAATTTTTTTTTTAATATTGCCTAAGGATGTGTATCCTCATGATGCCTCAGGATTTGTATTTGGGCATCCCGGGATTTGCATTTTCCTCAGGTCGCCTCGAGATCTGCTCTCGGGTGAGGTTGCATCGAGATTTGTATTTTTTATTTTTTTATTTTATTTTATTTTATTTATTTATTATTTTTTAGACACAAACAAATACCCCCTTCATACTTCTCTCACGAAATTTGTTTAAGAGGGAGAAGTATGAACACACGAATTTCATTTCTCCTTATAGTGAAGCCTTCTTGGAGACTTGAGGTCATTTTTCATCATTTTGGAAATGAGCCCATTTGTTGCAGGCTTATGATATCTATGCTAACATTGTCATGTGAGTCCAGTTCATATAGGCGAAGTGGAATATTGTTTTCATTTGATATTTTTTATTTCATAATGCCATCTGGATTTGGAGGGAAAGGACTGCTTTGATCCCAAACACCAAGGTGTGTAGTATGGATTGTATTGGAATCCTATAAGTGGTATGATAACTGCGCAACATCTCAAGGAGTCTATAATGCCGGCCCTTTTATCTCTGGACATAGCTTTCTTTGGATGTTGATGGCATCTTTGGGTACATATGGCATCTTTAGCATATTCAATGCAATTTCTACCATGTCGACCAATGATATCCTTTGCGCTTACTCTTAAGTCGCATCTTGGGCCCGGATTGATATGCACCACATATCACGAAGTGCACATCTTGCATGACTTCGTTCGCTTCTTCATATCGCATATGTGAGGGTGAATCTTAGGGCTCCTTGCTTTATATGAGGCCTTCTGATTTGCCCCCTGGGAGTTTGTCATATTTTCAATATTCTATGAAGGTTGTCTCCAATCTTCCTCTGGCATTTCAAGGGCGAAGACTTCCACTTTGCCCCCAGCACTTTCCTCTTCGACATCATCGAGGATTGTACTTATGGGTCTTCTATTGATTTGAATTTCTTCATAGATTTGATTTGCCAGTTCTTTCACTATTCTTGCCAATGAATCGACTTCTCCATTTAAAGCTCTAACCGTCTTACAACACTTGAGAGGTCATGCTTATATATTTTGGAGTCTCCTTCAACTTATTTGGTAGTGAGTTGCGAGCCTCCAAATATGTGTTTCTTCTTGACCTCATCAACGGAGAATACAAGTTTAAAATTTCATATTTCTTGGTTATCTCATCATATAAGTATTTGAAAAACCAAGGGAGCACTTTTTCATTTCGTCATTTTTATAAATCTCAATTCCATTTTTGGAGTATGTGAAACTTCCAGTGTTATATTTTCACCTGACCTCATTGATGGAGGGTACAAGTTTTGATATTTCATATTTCCTTGGTAATCTCATCACATGAGTGTATGAGAACCCAAGTGAAGAATTTTTATTTCATCGTCTTTAGAAGCGTCATATTTTATCTGACCTCATTAATGTAGGATACCAGTTTGACGTTCTATATATCTTGGTAATCTTACTATATGAGTATTTGAGAATCCAAGTTTTACATCTCATATATCTTGGCGATCTCATCACATGAGTGTATGAGGACCCAAGTGAATTTTTCTTAGAAGTCTCGGCTCCATTGTCCGAATATGCGAAACTTCAAAAGTCATATTATACCTGACCTCATTAATGGAGGATACAGGTTTAAGAGTCATATATGTTAAGGAGGGCCATCTCAAGATTTGTATTCTTTAGTCACCGCAGATTTTGTATTCTCGGCAACATCGGGATTTGTGTTACTTTAAGATGTGTGCTGCTTCAAGACGTGTGCTTTGCCACCTCGGGATACACACTCTATCATTTTTGGATTTGGATTTCATCATTTTCCTCGAGATATGTGCTATATCAACACCTCGAGATTTGTGCTAATTTGAGATGTGCGCCTTACCACTTCGGGATACACACTTCATCGCTTCAAGATTTCTAGGATTTATTGCCACCTCAAAATGCATGCTAGATTGCTTCCTCGGGATTTGTAGCCATTTTGGATTTGTATTTCATCAGCTACCTCAGGATGCATACTCCATTGCTGCTTTGAGGTTTGTGCTGCTTAGGGATCTATCATCGGCCATCTTGAGACATGTGCTTTTACCGCCTCAAGATTTGCATCATTTGGGATTTATATCTTTATCAGCCGTCTCGCGACCTGCTCTACCTCGAAATTCATAGCCAATTCGACATTTGTATACCATCATCTATCTCGAGATGCTAGCTCTCCATTGCCTCCTCAAGATTTGTAATGCTTCAAGATGTGTGCTTCACTACATCGGAATGTACACTTCATCAATTTGGGATTTGTATTTCACCAGCTATCTCGGGATATGTGCTTTACTACCCTTCAAAATTGGTGCTGCTCCAAGGTGTGCTTCGCTGTTACGGGGTCGCACACTTTATCGATTTGGGATTTGTATTTCATCAACGATCTCGGGATGTGCATTCCATCATCACCTCGAGATCTATGATGCTTTGAGATGTGTGCTTCACTGCATCGGGATGCACACTTCATCACTAGATTTCTAATTGTTTTTGGGGATATATATTTTGCTTTGGGAATTATAACCACCTCAAGATACGTGCTACATCGATGCCTCGAGATTTGTGGCTACTTCAAGATTTATACTTTCATCAACCGTCTTGGGATATGTGCTCCATCACGGCCTCAAGACTTGCGTCATTTCGGGATTTATATTTTCATTAGCTATCTTGAGATGTGTGTTTCACCATGCATCAAGATTTGCACCATTTTGGGGATTTATATGTTCATGGGCTATCCTAAGATGTGCATTTCGCCATGTCTCAAGATTTCCGCCATTTTATATTTTTAGCAGCCGTTTTGAGATTCGTGCTCCATCGTCGCCTCGAAATCCATGGCTGTTTCGATATTTGTATTTCATCAGCTTTCACGAGATATGTGCTCCATTGACCCCTCGAGATTTGTGATGTTTTTAGATGTGTGCTTCACTAACTCGGAATGCACACTTCATTGCTTGGAGATTTATATTTGTTTTAATTGCCTTGATATGTGTATTCTATCAAGGTCTTGAGATTGGAACTACTTTGAGACATGTGCTTCACTTCCTTTGCATGCACACTTCATCACTTTGGGATTGTTGCCATCTCGAGATGTATCTTTCATCGTCGCCTTGAGATTCCTGGTTGCCTTGATATGCGTATTTCATCAGTTGTCTCGAGATACATACTTGATTGCCCCCTCGAGAGTTGTGATGCTTCAAGATGCGTGCTCTGCTGCCTTGTGAAACACGCTTCATCATTGAATTTGTATGATTTTCATTTCATTAGTCACCTCGAGATGCGAGTTCCATCACAGCTTCGAGATTTGTGGCCACTTTGAAATTTATATTTTCATCGACTGTCTTGAGAGATGTGTTCCATCCCTGCCTCAAGACTTGTGTCATTTCAGGATTTATATTTTTATAGGCTATCTTGAGATGTGTGCTTTACCATGCCTCAAGATTTGTGCGATTGGGATTTATATTTTCGTCGGCTGTCTTGAGATGTGTTTTTCGCCATGCCTCAAGATTTGTGTCATTTTGATATTTGTATTTCATTAGCTATCTCAAGATGCATGCTTGATTGCCCCCTCGAGATTTGTGCTGTTTTGAGATTTTTATCTGCTATCTTGAGATGTGTGTTTCGCCATGCCTCAAGGTTTGCGCCATTTTGGGATTTATATTTCATCAGCTATCTTGAGATGAGTGTTTCATCAATACCTCAAAATTCATAGCTGCTTCGGTATTTGTATTTCATCAGCTGTCTTAAGATGAGCATTTCATCATCACCTTGAGATCTGTGCTGCTTCGAAATGTGTGCTTCACTGCATCGGGATGCACACTCTATCAGTTGGGATTTGTATTTTCATCAGCTGCCTCGAGATGAGCGTTTTATCATCACCTTGAGATCTATGCTGCTTCGAGATGTGTTCTTCACTGTATCAGGATGCACACCTCTTCACTTGGGATTTGTATTTTCATCAGCTATCTCGAGATGAGTGTTTCATAAATACCTCAAGATTTGTGCTGCTTTGAGATTTGTGCTTCACTGCATCGAGATGCACACTCCATTATTTGGGATTTGTATTTTCATCAGCTGCCTCGAGATGAGCGTTTTATCATCACCTTGAGATCTATGCTGCTTCGAGATGTGTGCTTCACTTCATTAGGATGCACACCTCCTCACTTGGAATTTGTATTTTCATTAGCTATCTTGAGATGAGTGTTTCATCATCACCTTGAGATCTGTGCTGCTACAAGATATGTGCTTCACTGCATCGGGATGCACACTTCATTGTTTTGGGGATTGAGGACGTCGTTGCTTTGGGATCCACGGTCCTTTCACTGCTTTCTTCATTCCCGTAGTTAATATTGGATGAGATGTCTTTTCTTTTCTGGGGGCTGATATAGAATTTTGTTTTCCCTGTGTTGGATGACAAACTTCTAGCACTTGGCTGTGGATAAGAAAAGACCGGCTCTATCTCATCGGCGGAAGAGAGTCCCATAGCGATCGCTAGACACCATCTGAATCCACCGTTTTGTTGCACAGATTTCTTTATTTCATGATACAACATTTCATCATTATTTTATTGAGTGGCTATTATGCTGAACTTTTAATTACAGAAGAGATCTTGTATGCACCTTTTCTTTTGAGTAGAGCACAACTTTGACTAGTAGGATCAAGGGATTGATTGAGGGAGAGTCTCCGCTGACAATTTCTCTCTTCAATCTTTAGTCAACCCAGCTAGCTAGGTATAGGAAACCATTATTCGGTGGATTCGCTTTTGTCTTGAAGCTCCCTCTTCAAAATAGAGCATAAAGGCAGGCCACCTTGCAAAATTCATAAGCCTCTAATTATACTTTTGCCTCAAAGATGGGAGGAGGAATAAGTCCCCACCGGGCGTGCCAGAATTTGTGGGATCGAAAATACGCGCCTGGCATCATAAAGACACCAAACGATATATCGAAGCACAAATATCATATTTGTTTGTTTGTAGGTTCTTCAATTTCTAATAAAGGCAAGCCTCTATTATTAATTACCCCGAATAAGATTGCTGGAACCTCTGATTAAGGGCGAAAGAACAAGTAGAGGCAATAAAAATACTTCATTTATTTGCATAACATGAATTTCATTACATATAAATATCATCGTAGGATATATATTATATATTATATATATATATATATATATATATATATATATATATATATATATATATATATATATATGATTTATTTATTTATTTATTTATTTAAGTGACATCGTAGGGTATAAATTCCTGTTGTAGTGTCGTCTCGTCATGATTGCCAACAGCCCATAAATAGGTTTACAGCACTCCTCCCCTCCTTGTAGCTGGAATCTGTACCAAATGGGCCATCAATGCGGGCCATACCATACATGGGTAGAAAGCCTTGGATGTCCAGTTTTCGATGCCTTGAATTTCATCTCGATCAGAGTTTTCTAACAAGGGTTATCAGCACTTGAACGAAGGGGGTGTCAAGCTGGCTGAATCGCAGGAACTAGTCTCTCCTTCCATTGAAATATGCTATACACTAGGCCGCCGGTAAGAAATGTACCATATATGATTAGAAATCTCTAGAAGTATAGTTTCCAATGCCACAAATTTCGTCCCGATCAGAGTTTCCTATCAAAAGTTATTGGTGCTTAATCGAATAGTGGTCGAGCTGGCAGTTCTGCAGAAATTTGTCTTTCTTTCCATTGAAAATTGTACCAACTGGGCTATTAATAGGCATGGTGCCATACATGATTGGAAAGCTCTGGGAGTCTAGTTTCCAACGCCGCAGGTTTCACTTCCATCGGAGTTGCCTGGCAAATGTTATTGGTATTTGAATGGACGTTTATGTAATTTTCTGCGGCAGCCGAAATCTGGCAAAGATCTGCAGCCTTCTTTCTTGGTGACGCAACATTTCAAAGAACTGTAAACTTTATTTTCGCGAGCTTTTTTCACGCATAAAGAAGCAGTTGTAATTCTTTCGCAATTCCCTCATTCATTTTATCTTGTTTTGCAGCAAAAAGCAGCAACCCCATAATTGCATTATGCAACGAAGATTGGCAGCTAATATAAGTGCAATAATGGCAATAGCAATGCAACGGCTCAGTGACAATTGCAGCATTGTATTCTTTCATAGTTCTTCAGCCATAAACAGTAACCACATCTGTAACAGTATCAGTAGCTTTTCGTCTGAAGCTTTCTTCTGGAATTCATTCCATTAATCTATTCTCAGCTTGCAGCAAGAGTATGAATGCTTGTGTCAGTTGCCACTTGTGTCAATTGCCATTTTGAAGCAATTGTTAGATAACTTTGAAGAATTACATGGCCAGCAGCCGTAATTGGAGAACAGTCCAAGACAACATTGCTTTGTGGCATGAGTCTAAATGTCAATGAAGCCCTTCCACCCATAATGATTCCTGGGCTGTTTTCATAATCTATCCTGAATGAGGCAGCGCCATTTTTTTATTTCTACAGCAAAAACAATTTTTGTTTGGCAGCGACAGCTATAATCCATGTATTATTATTATTTTTTTTTTGCCAAATTGTTTGAGTACAAGAACTAAGTTGAATGCATCTCATTTTACAATAGTAGATTGCAATGCTCATTTACAAACATGCCAACCAACTTAAAGACCACTTTTGATTTTATGGCTGCAGCAACGTAATTTCTTCGAGGCTCTCTTCTCTTCTTGACAGCAAAATATCATTCCTCAGCAGTGCGTCGGCAACCAGCTTCTTGATTTTCTGCAGCAGTCTTTCTTCCTTGTTCATCAATAACGGCATCAGCCCAATGACAGCTCCCCTTATATATATATTTTTTTTAGAAAATTTTGACATAGTTCCCTCTGTATTTTAGGGCTTTGATTTTATACAAGCACCCACACATGCATCAGTTCGTACAAAAAGATTTTTTTTTTTTTTTGCAACAAATCAACATCGCAACGACTTCATCTTCAGCCTCTAGCTTCAGTGACCCTTCAGCAACCCGCTTCCATGACAGCAGCAACACCGAGTCTTTATCAGTTAGCAACCGGGACCTTGGAGCAGCAATCTAGTCATCTATTCAGCATCCATTCCGCAACCAGGTCTTGAGTTCAACATCCATGGAGAGTCGTCAACCAAGTTTCTTCGATCAACAACCAAATTCTTGAACAGCAACCCAGTTCTTGATTAGCAACCAAATTCTTGATCAACAACCAGGGCTTTAATTTGCAACCATTTCTTTAATCAGCAACCAGGTCTTCAATCTGTCTTCAATCTACAAACAGGCTTCAATCAACAACTATGTCTGCATCGAATCAGCACCATGTCGTTCATCGAATCAGCAACTATGGACTCAACAACCAAGTGTGGGGCGACAGCCACCTTTAGCATCCATTCAGCAACCGAGTGTGGGGCGACAACAACCTTCAGAAACAAGAACAAGTGAGGTCTCCTGCGGGAGGCGAGCTCGGGGGCATGGTAGCTTGTTTTGCGCTGGATCTCAAGCTGAAGCACCAATGGAGGCGTGCGGATGTAATCGGGGATGGACCCGATTGCAGGGGAAGATGCAGGCGGCGAAGTACCTGACAGCGGCCGGGGAGAGACGCTACAAGGCAGAGCTGGAGCTTCGTGTGGAGCTCAGGCCTCAAGCAGCCGGAGGGCTTGAGCAGTGCTAGGTAGCAAGGTGGCGCAAAGCGAACCGGAAGCGCATCAGCCGGACGGCCGAATACTTGGGTAGTGCGCGCAAGGGACCGTCTTGGCGTGCTAGGGTAGGGCAAGCACGCTGGGAAAGAAGCCAAGCGCTCGGGAAAAGCAGCTGGGCAGGGCGGCTGGAGCATGTAGCAAGCTGGCCTTGTATGTACAAGCGAGGGCTAGATTCTTCTTTTTCTTTGCGTTGTCCCCCTTTCTCTACTTTCCCTTCGCTTTGATTTCTCCTCCCTTATCGTTTTCTCTTTTCCCCTATTTATAAAAAAACCTTTTTCCATTAACAGAAGCCCCGTAAAATCCCAAAGCCCCGTAAAATCCCAACTTTCCATAATCATATTGTGACGATAAGACGAGATTTTAGTTAGAATTTTTTTTTTAATATTGATTCGGGATGTGTATCCTCATGATGCCTCAGGATTTGTATTTGGGCATCCCAGGATTTGCATTTTTCTCAGGTCGCCTCGAGATCTGCTCTCGGGTGAGGTTGCCTCGAGATTTGTATTTTTTATTATTTTATTTTATTTTATTTTATTTTATTTATTTATTTGTTATTTTTTAGACACAAACACCTGGGTGGTAATTAATGCTCAAATAATAATCCTTGATTAACTCTAACCATCGTCGCTGCCTCATGTTCAGTTCCTTCTGTGTAAAGATGTACTTGAGGCTCTTGTGGTTGGTGTATATCTCACAAGGTACACCATAGAGGAAATATCGCTAGATGTTTAGTTCAAACACGATAGCAGCAAGTTCTAGATCATGTGTGGGGTAATTCTCCTCATATGGTTTCAGCTGACGAGATGGATAAGCGATAACTCGTCCTTCTTGCATAAGAACAAATCCCATACCAGTTTTGTAAGCATCACTGTAAACTGTGTATCCGCTTCCACTCTGTGGCAAGGCTAGGACTGCTGTGGATACCAACTTTTGTTTCAGCTCAAATAAGCTCTTCTCATAAGGATCACTCCAAACAAACCTGGCACCTTTCTTGGTCAACCTAGTTAACGGTGTAGTCAAACGCGAGAAGCCCTTAACAAACTTTCGATAATAGCCTGCTAATCCCAATAAACTTTGTATCTCTCTTACGGTGGTCTGTCTCTTCCAATCGACTACTACCTCCATCTTCTTGGGGTCCACTGACACAGCAGTACCGTTGATGACTTGCCCTAAGAAGGCCACACTGTCCAGCCAGAACTCACACATGGAGAACTTTGCATAGAGCTGGCGCTATCCCAAAGTCTCCAATATAATCTTTAGGTACTCTATGTGTGCCTGGTGAGTAGGAGAATAGATCAGAATGTCGTCGATAAAGACCACCACAAATCGGTCTAGATATTGTTGAAAGACCCGGTTCATCATGTCCATAAACACCATCGGGGCATTAGTAAGCCCAAAAGGCATTATGAGGAACTCATAGTGTCCATATCTGGTCTGGAAGGCACTCTTCGGGATATCCTCCTCCATGATCCGTACCTGATGGTATCCGGACCTTAAATCAATCTTCGAGAATACCTGGGCTCCTCGTAATTGATCCAAGAGATCATCAATTCTCGATAACGAATATTTATTCTTTACCGTTACTTTGTTCAACTCTCTATAATCGATGCACAACCTCATCGATCCATCCTTCTTCTTGATGAATAACACTGGCACACCCAAAGGTGGCATGCTCCGTCGAATGAAGCCTTTCTCCAGCAACTCCTTTAGTTGTGACTTCAGTTCCTTCAGCTCCGCAGGCGCCATTCTGTATGTTGCCCTAGACACAGGAACCATACCAGGAACTAAGTCGATGGAGAATCACAACCCCCATACCAATGGTAATCCTTATAGATCATCAGGGAACACATCAGGGTATTCGCTCACTATTGGGACATCCGCGATCGCGGGTCCACTCCCCTGCTTCGCCTCTAAGATTGAGGCCAAATAACCGACGCATCCTCCATCAAGTAGCCTCCAAACCTGTAGAGCTAAGATTTCCTGAACTAGAGAACAATCCTAGTTGCCACGAAAAGTGAACTACTCATCGCCCGGCATACCGAAGTGCACTCTCTTCCCGCGGCAATCTACCACAGCGTATATCGAAGAGAGCCAATCCATCGCAAGGATCACGTCTTAATCCCTTAGGTCCATTATGTGTAGATCAGCGGGTAACTCCTGAACCTCGATCATTACCAAGCATGCCGAAAACATCCTGTTCACCAACCTGGCAGCTCCTATTGGGGTGTCTACACTCAACTCATATGGTAACTCTACTACTGTCAATGGATGTATACGTGCAAATAATGTAGATACAATGGAGTGTGTGTCACTTGGATCAAACAAAGTACAGGCATAAAAAAGAGCTAACAGTGATCGTACCTGCAACGTTGTTAGCCGATTCTTGCGCCTCCTTTGTGGTCAAATGGTAGACGCGTCTGTGAGTCATGGGCCTTTGTTGAGATTATGGTTGGCCGGATGAGAAAGGCTAGCCTGTCGTTGTCACCTTCCCTTTCCTATTAACCTCCTGTAGCTTCGGTACTGATGCTGCTGACTGCTTGGAGGCGGCAAATAATTTCTGGGGACCCTGTGCTCCTCCCCCTATACTCAAACCAGCCTGGCACTATGGGCACTGTGCCTTCTTATATTCCAAACTGCAGCATATGAAGACCCACTAGTAAGTCTTAGACACTGTGATTAATTATGGGGACCTTTGCATTCATAGCACCGCATTGTATGTGACACACTGGCCGAGTAACCCTTGCCTCTAGTTGAGGCCGAAGACCCAACTGTCTTGTTACACGGCTGGGACCTGTGACTGGATCTTTGTCATCCCGAGCTCTTTTCAGAAGGTTGCCCTTGATTATTACTCTGCCCTTTCTCCGACTTGTCCTTCTTAGACGGCCCCTTGGAGTTACACTGGCAGGAAGCATCAATCTACTTTACTCGGGCCATCACTTCATCATAGCTTGTGCATATGTATCCGGATACTATCTTCTTCAGGGATGGCTGCAGACCGGTCTCAAATTTACGGACCTTACTTTCCTCTGTTGGGACCATGTCCGGTAGGAAACTAGTGTCACGCCCCGACACGGATCACTGGACCTTAAATACGTGCACAGACCGGCCGTATCCAAGTGGAGACGGGCCCTGCTCGGATACAAGGCCTAAGTAAATCAGAAACAGATAACAAAATATCAAAATAACTCATAATTTATTAATCAGAGTTATAACGGAATAAAAATAGAACTTATACACCCTACAATAACCAGGCCCTACAGGGCTCCTACAAGTCAAAACTACTTGAGATTTTCAAACCTCGACAAGCTGAGTTCTGACTCCTTATGATGCTCCTAAAACCAAATCAGCTAATCCCTTAATCCTGAAAGAGAGGAAAAAGAAAGTGAGTGAGCTTTTGAAAGGAAAGCTCAGTAAGTTCCTCGCAGTGATCACAACGAAATCAAAACGGTAAAAGAATATCGAAATTCAACAGTCAACAAATCAAACAACCCGGGCCACGCCCCGCACAATCAAAATTCTAGGAGACTAAGAAAGAAGAAACTCCTAGATTAAGAAACAGTCCTCAGGCTCAACAAACTTCTCCGGTCAGTACCTAGCCTCATCATGAATCGACCTCGGTCTCTCGTATGTGTCGACACGGTCAGTATATCATTCCACTGATAGGTTGGACTATCAAGGTATACTCCCCTTAGCATGGAACTATCAGAACGTCAAGGTGTCCTCAGCCCTGAGCGCTCCACATGAGCATTTGCTCTACTGAACCGGCAGAAAAAGAACGCTCCTAGAGAACACTTGCCTGGCCATCACATAAGATCATAGGTTCATGATCAAATATCAGTCACAGGGCGGTGTGCCTAACAAACACACTGAACAACATGCAATGAAACAAAATCCTAACACATCAACCATGCACATACAAAGAAGGAAAGCAATCAATAGTTATGTGTATGTATTCAAATAAATAGAAAGGCAACAGATATGCTAAAAGAAATAGCAATGGTAAAATCAAGAAACCCGATGACGGGTGGAAACTAAGCAAAGGTAACTTGATTGAACCATCTGATCGAACCGGTTTAATTGACTTGGGCTCGTCTTCCTCCTCCGGTCAGGGCTTCACCGGAGAGAAGCGGCGCCCGTTCCTGCCTAGTGATCGCTGGCGGTGGACTGATGGTCATATCATCTTTCTCCCATGGTCCTCGTCATTTGAGGACGGCCGGCATTCCGCGAGGTTTTCCCGGGGCTGAGAGCCCTCGGATCCCTTTTTCCATCACCGGATCAGCCACCTTCGGCGCCCGGTGTCGCGACATAAAACTGATCAGATGACAAGAACTCACAGGTGGTTGTCGTCCGTCGATCTCCCATGCGTTGGAACTCCACTCCTTTCTCCTTGCGTTGGAACTCATTTCTGGACGTTCCTTTCCCCCTCCGGCTTTCTGTCCCTTAGCCTCTCATGAAGAAGTTGGCGATGGTGCTTCTTTTCGACGGTGCCTTTCTGATTCGCAGAGGGCTCCTCTATTTATAGGGTCTTGCGGAGGAGTTCAGATAAGCCTCGATCAATTAGGTTTATCTTTTTAAACAAATTCCAAGTTCATCTCTAAATCTAATCGGATAACGCTCGCCAGAGAAGTGCCTGCGCGGCGGTGCTGCTCGCTGGAGAAGAACGCGGCTAGGTGTCTCGCGATCCGTTTTCTCCTTCGGGGGTCCTAGAGGAAATCTAGTGATTCTGTGGTCCTTATTCCATCATCTCACCTCGTGATCGCCTCTATCTTGGATCAACGACCATGATTTCATCATGATAGACAGTTGGATCCATCCTGGCTGCCTCGAACTTAAACCGTTCCCTTAGATGGATGGCTTGGGTTGATCCGCACCATAGGTTCATACCTGTACTTGTCATAACTGATTAAAATGGACGATCAGATCTCCATCTGATTACCTCAAACTTACTCACAATCCCTTGATTATCTAATCCTGGCCATCTATTTCCTTTAATCTCTCTCTCTGTGCATGGTTTACTCGTAAATTTACAGATAAGACCTTTCTTTTTATTTGGCTTTCATGTAGGTCCCTCGTCAGAGAGAGAAATACATGATTTTCGTTTGGTCCTTGAGTTGTCTAATATTACCATTAGGTTCCTGGTCCAAAAAGGGACACATTATCCTTCAATCCCTAATTTTTTCAAAAATTATTATTATACCTTAATGATCCCAATTATCCTTAATTAGTGTACTTTTCATTTTAATCTCTCTTTCCAAAATCAACTATAATATTTCCTTTAACTTATCAAATTTGTATTTAAATATTGTTCATTTTACCTACCAATAAGATAGTTGTTATAAATATAATCAAATCATTTTAAATTTAAGATTGAGGATATCATAAATTAAAATTCTAATCAAAGAACAATTAAAATTTTATTCCTACTAAAATTCAGATAAACCATCCTTGGGAGACTCTCCCTTATTTTTTTAACAAATAAAAATAACCAATTAAATCTTAGAAAGAAAACATAAACCCCTAAAGACCAACACTTAAAGCATAGAAATTATTGGGATTTCACAATCCTCCCCCCTTAAAGAAATTTCATCCTCGAAATTCACTCCCGATCCCCAATACCCATACTTGACGCTCCCCCAGTCTCAGGCGACGCCTGTACCTCTTTCGTGGTAAGGTGATAGACTCTTCCATGAGTCATCCGTCTCTGATTGGAAGAAGATGGTTGACTAGTCCAGGTCGTTTTCCCCTTCTTGTCCCCACTGGGATGTCCCTGAGTCAATGCACCAGATTATCGCGTTGGTGCACCCTGTATCCCTTGGCTAATCCCTTGCTTGGCCTGCTGTCGAGGGTATTGTGCATTCCGATGTTCCATGCTGCGGCAGATGAAGCAATCACTTGTAATAACTGAGCACTGAGCCTTCTTGTGTAGCCCTCAGCTCGTGAAATATTTCATCGGATGTGACACACTAGCGTAAGACCCTCCACCTCCTGATGCCACTGATAAACAAGAAGGCTTGCCATATGGTTGATACTTGAGACCGGATTTTGATTTCCCAGAAAGAGAGAATGTTTTTGGAATTCAATCTCCCATTGTTCCACTGTCATTTCACCTTGAACGAGAGTGTTGAATTGTTGTGCCATCAGAAGAAGCCTTCATCGGGAAAAGTACTTCGCAAAGAAAGCTTTCTTGAACCCTTCCCAAATCTCGAAGGGTACCGCTTTCCTAATTCGTATCTCCCCATGATACCAATCCTCAGCGTTCCCTTACATCAGGTAGGCTGCCATCCTGACTCTATCAGGGTCCTCAGCCCGGTACATGTCGAAAGTCTTCTCCAATTCTCGGATCAACATCTCGACCTTTTCAGGGGCAGTAGTATCATAAAAAGGGCTGGGAGAAGGCCTCTTAATCTCTCCCATCAGGCCTTTATTAGGGGTTAGCGCAGCAGAGGGAGGCGCTGGTGGAGGTGGTACTTGTCGTTGTCGCCTCTCTTCCTGGATGTATCCCATCATTTCTCTCATTAACTCAATCATGCTTATGGAGGGTGCCTCCCCCCTTATGTCTGGGCCCGCTGCTCGTGGCCCTGTAGTACCTGATTGAGCAGGCAGCTCGTACTCAACCTCTATATCAACTGGAGATGGGGTACCCTCATTCTCCTAAGTTGGGATACCTCTTCAACCGGAGGCTGTGGTACCTCCACACAGCGTGGCCATCCGCAAGGCCGCCCCGATACACCTCTTCCACTCACCATGTTAGCTGTGAGATTTCAACATACAAATCTATCACTTTCGAATACTATAATCCAAACACGTATTTTAATGAAATGGTAATAAATTCCAACTATGATTAAAAACAATAGTCAAATATTTAACACATCAATTTTGGGTGTCAACAGACCCCAACTAACTAACATAACTCCTAACCCTAGCTCAAATGACATAAGGTAGGGGTCTATTCCCAAGGTGCAGACCCCATCTTTAGAACTGTATTCTAAAGTTATGTTTATTCCAAGTGGAATATTTGGACAATTGTTCTTGCGGTGGTTCGTGTTACCACAGTGATGACATTTAGGAAGAGAATGTTCGCAATCCGAATCAGGCCTTCACAGTGACGATACCACTCGGCCACACAAAGCTCATCTTCATCATGAGGGGGTCCTCTACAATAGTCACACCTGATCTCGTCCTTATTCTTCTTCATCGTGGAAATGTAGCGGAAGCCAAAATATCTGCGGCATTTTCGAGTTGGTGGTATCTCCTTGGTACTTCCTTCCTGCGCATTCTCTCCTCTAGTACTCTCTTCTATCTCTTTCGAGCTCTACACTTCCACCCCTGATTTCTCCAGGCTTTCCACAACTACTTCATTGTCTCCTATGCTTTCCTCGTCTCCTTTCCATGTCAGACATAATTGGTTCTCTGTCAAACAACAACACTATTAGAAAGTTCCGTGAGTGACTAACTTATCTCTCAATCTTTCCTAGTTATCTAAGTCACTAGGGCAACTAGGGTGTCTGTTATCTACATTTCTCTAATACCATATTAATCTGTCATTCCCCGACTCGGATCTCGGGACCTCAAGCATGTGCACAGACCGGCCGTATCCAAGTGGAGACGGAGCTCGCTCGGATACAAGGCCTAAGTACATCGGAAACAGATAACAAAATATCAAAATAACTCATAATTTATTAATCAGAGTTACAACGGAAATAAAAATAGAATGATGCAATACAACCGCAAGTGTACGGGTCGTCACAAGTAATAAAGTGGACATGAAAGTTTGGTTATCGATCCACGGGGAGATGGAAGTACTAGTACCCACTATTCTTCTACTATCTAGTCGATCCAAGGGCGGTTGATAGATGAATTCTATTTTCTATCTCGACACTTGGTTAATTATAGGACAAGGGTTCTTATCTTGCTTTAACTCCCTCATCCCGAGGTGAGTTACTAATCCTAGTGCCCTTACCGATTATGCTCTCGAACGTATTTCTTGGAAGGATTATGGGAATAATTCATCTAAAGGACTCGCTCTCCTTAGTATCTGGGTTCCCAGTATACTCACAATCCCCTCCATTGGAGATGGTCTACACACGGGGAGGCATTCGCTTCTTCCCCCGTATGGACTATGAGAATCTCTCCGTTCTCTCGCAACGTAGAGGGATTCACTCACATTAAAACATCCAATAGACTCAATGAATATAACCAAGCATTCAAGAATAGAAAATCAACATTAATTAAATCATATCCATTCATCAATCATCCAAGCATCTACAAAATTAGCCCTCCATGAAAGGGGGCAACAACCCAAAACAAAGATGAAAGAAATCAAAGAAGACATGATAGGTAAACCTAATGCAATCACCATTGATGGCTTCTTGATCCTCTTCCAATTATTTCCCCCCTCTTACTCCAATAGATTTAAGATGAGGCTCTCCAAGTTTTTCCTAAGATTAACTTCTTTTTCCCCTAGCTGCTCTCCCCCTAAACCCCTTATTAGTCGGCTTTTATACCTCTAGGGTTTTAGGGGTGTGATTTACCTATTTGCCCCTTTCTAGATCTGCAGATTCGCTGAAATTTACGATGTATGAGTCCGTATATGAGTGTATATCAGCTCCCATATGGGCTAGTCATCTCCAGACGGGCCCATATAAGCCCGTATATGGGACACTCATCATCATAGCATCTATCATACGGGCTGTATACTGACCCGTATTTCCTTCTGGAGCCAGTATACGCCCGTATGTCAGGCCGTATAAATGCTCGTATGGGCCATTTTGGGTGCTCTGGGATCCCGATTTCTCTCAAAATTCTTTCTTTCCTCCGGGGTCCTTGTATCATGCCCTGTTGATTGGAATGAATACATTTTAAGTATCGGTGGGCAAAAAATCTTTAAAATTGCATGCAAAGCATATAAGAATATGATATAAAATTATGCTCGAATGAACACTTATCAAACATCTCCATACTTAAAGTTTTGCTTGTCCCTAAGCAAAGAGAAGGAATCAACAAAAGAAAATATAATTGTTCATCTTCTTGGCCATGAAATGTATGGCTAACTCTTTTCAAGTTTACCACCCATATGCTTTGTTCTCCCATTTCCACGCCAGGGCTTAAATAGATCTCATGCAAGATGTCATTATAGTTCTAGACAAAGCTTATTCACTCCACGTGCCATGTTCTAAAGAAAAAAACTTTGCAACACAATCACATCTTCAATGGACTCTAGAGGGTTCTCTAGGCCCTATGATCAGTGAGATCACCTCAGATTAGACATGTGGCAGGCAAATAGGAAGACATAAACTCTCTTTGTTTTATTTTTTTATTTTTTTATTTTTTTTGTGGTAGGGCATCCCTAATGAATCTGACTTTCTTGTATTAAAGACCAATGTAGAGTTTAGTTCCTCCTCTTCGCAAAGTGCTCATGCTGATTAGGCAACGAGGCACTTAACTACTAAGATGGTTACAACTCTGCATGTTTGTGTTCATGCTAAATAATGATTTTTTGAATTGAGGGACACTCTTATAGGGAGCCGGAACCCCAAACTACTTCATCAAAATAAGCAGGGGAACACTGTCTTTATTTCTTCACAACTATTATGCAAAAAAAATATTTTATTCTCTCTCTACTTGTCTACTAGGTCATATTATGAGGGTTAATGAAATGAATTAGTGCCACAAGATCTCTTGGAGCCGTTGAAAAATGTGCTTAGCTATTAAAGTAAAAAGAACATGGCCATGGGTTATCTATTGTCTCTAAAGATCATAAGGAACACAGAGATGTTCTTTAAATGCCCTTGGCGTTTCATAGGAGAGTTTAACAAAATTATGTGGCAAGGTGGTGCCCTAGTAATAGAGTGTGCCAACATGTTTCCTTAATGCCTTTGTCGAGGCATGCTAGTCATGAAAATTTTTTAAAAATTTGCAATGAATTTCACTAATAGCTGCCTATCTCCACACTTAATATGTTGCTATAGATGTATAAAGATAGAGGATAGGTAGCTACCCATCTCCACACTTAAAATTGTACATTGTCCTCATTATACACAATAAGTCTAAAATTAAGCATGCATGGAGAAAGGTGAACTAAAACTTCCCCGGTTAATTTGGTGTGCCAATTAGTATCAATTAAGTTAGTGCTTGGTGACTATCAGGGGATGTTGATACAAGTCCCATCTCTGCAAATCAAGGGGAAGATCATCATAACTTCATAAAAAAAATGGGAAAGTAAAGGAGTCCATACAAAATAAAGAAGGAAAAGTGTAGCAGAGCTATGCCCTTGCTAGCCGTACATGGTGCAGGAAAATAAGATTATAAGTCCAACAAACAAGAAATATAAAAAGTGCACAAGAAAATAAAGTCTCATCAACACAATGAAGAAAGAGAATATCCATGCTATCAAGCTGTCGGGTCATCTGCTGGTGCCTCGGGTGCGGCTCTAGGGGGTCCCTGAGATGAAGGAAGAGCGAATGCTGGATGCCCCCGGATGAAGAGAGACAGCTCCATGAACTGGTCGCCCAAGCGGCGCTGCTCCATGAGTATGGTTTCCTGGGTGGCGCGAATGTCCAAGATCTGCTCCTTCAGCCGCTCGAATCGGTTCCCACTCGCTGAAGGTGAGAGCTAGCCTGCGGGAGATGGGATGTCGAAGTCCTCTGAATCGGACTTCTCATCATCCTCAAAACTGTCGGCGCTCTGGCCAACCAGTGTGTAGCGGCTCCCGGAGTGCTTGATGAGCCCCATTTGGCACAAAGTGCTCATCCCTAAGCTGGTCATGAGCTGCAGTCTCTCCATGCCCTCCGTCTTCTCCTCGAGGCCCATACCAATGATGAGATGGGTAATATAGGGCCCCGCAGTGATGGTATTCAACCCGGTGTGGGTACCTATCCTAAATAGATAGGTACCCGCTCGAATATGCTGTAGAGAATGAAAAGGTCGCGGATGGTGACCTTTCCGGTGCTATCATCTCGCCCCTCTATGGAGCGGCTAACCAGGGCATGGATGAAGCGGTGGACTGGGTCATACATGCAGGATGCATTCTAGTTCCCATGGCGTCCCCTGAGCTGGAGCCAGTAGCACCTCGGTGTGATGATATCCTCGCGGAAAGAAGTGAGGAGGCGAGTGTGGAAAGCGTCTATGTCATAGAACCCCATGAGCATCAAGAAGCGGATGTAGCTCATTTTCTTCTTCTCCTCGAAGAGCTGGAATAAGATCACTGTGAGGGACCGCTCCTGTATAGCACTCTGGTCGGCCTCAATCGTACTCAGGACCTTGAGCGTCGCCTCGTGGAAGGTCTCGTGGTTGATGGAGAATACCTTGTCCCATCCACCTTCCGCTAACATGCTCTGCACTTAGTCTGTGATCCCAAGCTCGGTGGCCACTCCGTAGTCGATATACCGTATTCGCCCAAACGGCTTGGCGGCCAGCCTTTAGTAGCGCTGGAAAAACCGTTCCTCTTCAAACTGCGGAGCAGTGGAAGAGCCTTTCCCAGTCCTGCGCCTCTTAGATGCTATTACCTTCCTCGGCATGTCTACAAAACAATTGAAAGGGGTGTTAGTGCAAATAGGAGTATTGAAAAGATTAAACAAATAAAAATTGTGCACTTCGGCCATGGATGGGCCCTATACGGCCATCCATACGGGTAGGTATCAGCACATATTGTAAAACCCGCCCCGAAATAAATAAAGATCTATTTCCCCAGAATTTTTAGATGGCAATTTTTAGATTTATTTTCACATGTCGGAATAATCCAGATTAGTTAAACGTTAATTAATCGAAATAAATCAGTGGTTAATTAATCCAGATTAATTATATGTTAATTAATTCGGATTAAACATCGAGAAGAGAAAATAAATAATTATTCAAATCCCGGGAAAAGTGGATCTGTGGGGGACTAAGACAGCCCGGGATGCCACAGTATTCCCGTGACGGAGGACTTGATCGAAAACCGATATTCTCGGATCTGGTTTGATGAAAGACAGACCCCGTGAAATTACAGGGTACCCATATCACTATTATTATTGACCCGAGATTCGCGGATCTGGGTCGGGCATGAGCACCTGAGAATTTTCAGAACGGACCCCGACGAGAAACAATTCACTAACCCGTGAGTGAATAGTACACATGTGAATGATTAGTACACATGTGACCATTTTTTTTTTTTTGGGATTTAAATAAAAGGGATTGTTTTAAATAAAACAAAATCTATTACGTATATATATATATATATATATACCTTCTGATAAGAGAGAGAGAAAGAGAAAAGCTTTCTCTCTCTCTTTCCCTTTCATCTCTCTCTCTCTCTCTCGGCCGCGGTCGATTCGAGGCGCCCGTCGTTCTGCAGAGCCCAACCGCCACCGGCCAGCGCGGCGCTACGCAGCCCGCCGCCCGCCGCCTTGCAGCCGCGCCGCCACAGCCGCACACGCGCAGCCCCACAGCCGGCTGCAGCAGCCGTATGATGCGGTCGAACCAGCGCCGCGTACGCCAGCCGCCGCCATCCGACGCCGGCCATTCCCCGCCCCTTGTGCGCCGCCCGGAGCTCAGCTCCGCCTGACGCCGGCCTCACCTTCCCCCTTCCTTTTCAGCCCGGCGAGAGGAAGATTAGCCGGAATCTTACCCTCCTTCGGTTGAGGACAAACGCCGGTGAGCAACCTAATACCATAGGGAACTAAAGGCTGAAAATTGAAGAGATTGGACTAATGAATTTTAGATATGAATGCATGATATTGGGTGGAATGTTAAGCCTATGAGTTAAGAGGAGAATTTAGGATGTTATGAACCCTAAGATGCTCTTAATAAGGACTATGAAGTGATCATGTATTGATGCTATGTATCCATGTGTTTGACTACATTGTCTATGAATGAATGTTGTATAATTTCGGGGCCCTATAAATAGGGGAAGTACCGCAGAATTTTTCATGAAAATCTCTAAGTGTAAATCCCTATTAGTATTCATGTTAACTTGCTTAAGGGCTATTAGCTCTCATGATTTAACATGCTTGACGATTTCGTGCTTTAGATTAATTAATCTTCTCCAACTAAACATGCTTAAGGGCATTCTAAGGATCTTAAAGATATAAAATGCATGTTAAGTAGGAAAGCACACTTGGAGTGAACTTAATGTCTTACAAGCATGATTAAGTATAATAAATCATCAATTGTGGAGTTAACCCCCTCGCTAGAGATGTTTAGGGCTTCATATGCCCTTTAGTACTTAACAAGAGATGAATTTGTAGAATACGAAAATAGTTTCCATATTCTAAGAGAACACATGAACATTGAACTTCATGGTAACTAATAAGTAGTAGATTTGTAAGGACACTTTTGTTCGTATGTTGGTATGGAGATACTGAGATTCTTATTCCATCTACTAGATCCCGACTCGCACGCGTGAGACGCGACGAGGATCAGTGAGTTGCTTCTAGCTAGGTAGGCTCTCGCATGGGAGGTTTGTGAGTATTCCTTCCTCCTACCTCGCTTTAATTTCATACTCATATTTCTTGAGATGTTCCCAACACATATTCGAGATGGGTTTTTCTCATATGTATCGGCTTTACATCTCGAGGAGATTTTTTTGCTTTCTTGTTTTCTTATGCGTATTTGAGTAGAGTTTACTCCTTAGATACGTATTCGCTTCCGATCTCGATGAGGTCATTGATCTTTATATATATTCAAGATGTTGATGCCTTGGATATATATGTATACCTGTTATTAGGTATCTGTACTAGAATCTCTTACTTTCAGGCATGATACATCAGACGGATGCCCCGGCAGAGGGCATACAATATCTGGCCACGAGCACTTGGTGCTCCATCGGACGGATGCCCCGGCAGAGGGCGTATAATATCTGGCCACGAGCACGTGATGCTCTATCGGACGGATGCCCCGGCAGAGGGCGTATAATATCTGGCCACCTGGCTCAGTCAGAGAGCGGCATTTTCTGACCATGTGCACATGTATGCTATAGCGCAGTCCGGCTTAGGCCGAAGATGAAACCGAGGGTGTCGTTGATGTCGTAGACATCATAGTATCATATATGCCAGAGATTGAGTACATCTGTGGATTTATCCACATTTCAGCTACTTGTTGATTACTTGTGATGATATTGCACTTGTAGACTTGTACTTGCTTTATTCTGTTCTTTGATTATGGCTTCTGCCACTTTTATTGTTTATGCGACCCTACTGGGCCTATTCTTTAGGCTCATGCACTTGACTTGTATGTTCTCAGGTTCAGACGAGGAGGAGTAGGGTCGAGCTTAGGTGGGGATACACTGAGTTGCTGACTCGGCCATTTCTTTTGTCTCGAGGTCTGCACACCTCTTTTATTCTGTGTGAGACTTGTCGTTGTGTTTCTTGTTGTATGGATTTCTAGGGGTGACTGGACTAGATCCTAGTCTTGGGTTGTGTAAACCCGGTATTGTACTTGTACGGAGTTGTGTAAACTCCTCCCTTCTTTTATCTATGATTCCGCTGTTATCATTAACTCTGAACACTTGTTGAATAAGGGTTTCTAAGGCCTTGCGCCTGAATGGGGACTAGTTCCTGTTTGGGTGCGGCCGGTTGTCTACGTGCATGGGCCGTGGTTCGGGGCGTGACACATATGACCTCTCCTAAGAGCCATACGGGGTACCATACGGGGTACCATACGGGCCATATATCAGCCTGTATGGGTACACCTGAGGGACATATGGGCTGATATACAGCCCGTATGCGCCTGGGCGTATACAACCCCGTTTCCATGCTATTTATCCTCATTTCTATTCCTAAACTCTAAAGATGCCCTAAATCAACACATTCACATAGAAATTAACACAAGGCATATAATCATTTCAAATTTATTCAACATTCATTCATTCAATCTCAAGGGTTTTAAAGGTGATGATTATGGATAAAATTGACAAATCAAGGTGTTAGAAATCATACCTAGAGGGAATAAGTACCCAAATCAAGAGTATAGGTAGCGTTGATGAAGAGAGGACTCGAATCAATGTGGAGGAGAGTGGGGTCGGCTAGGGTTTGAAAAAAAAATGAGAGAATCGCCTTTATAGCGCCTCAAACCCTGCTATATATGGGTCCGTATACGGGCTGTATATCAGCCCGTATATGGCATTAGACGTGTCATACGGCCCTATATACGGGCCGTATGACAGCCCGTATTCACCAATGGAGGGTCCATACGACCGTTGATGGGTGGTTTCCGCAAGTATATGGGTCGCGATCAAGTAATAAAGTGGACTATGGGAAGTCGGATGTCGAACCACAGGGAATAGAGATTGCTAAGTGTAAACCAAGCTTTAATAACCTAGTCTAAATGGTAAATTGGGAGGTTTTGGTTTTCAAACGTAAAGACTAAAAAGGGTTGAAAGTGAGAACTAAAAATCGAGAGTTGATTGGGGTAAATCAATAGCAAGAGAGGATACTTGGGTATGTATCCCTTTTGGATTTCATTTCTAAAGATGAGCAAAGATGTTTATAAATCAAAGTTGGTACTTCTTGTGCCAATAGTCTCTAAATTATACCCAATCCCTCTTCCAAGGTGATTGGATAACTAGTCTCCTAGGACTTGATATGAAACTCAAGGGGTGATTCCTAAATTACACCCAACCCCTCTTCCAAGGTGGTTGGATGACTAGTCTCCTAGGACTTGATATGAGTCTCAAGGAAATTTATGTATATTGGAAGAATCATGGGGGTGAATTCGTATGAAAGAGTCGCTTAAGCCCTTCTAGTACCCGATTCCTCGGTATACTCATGAAACTCTCTAATGAAGCAAGTTCCTAATACAAGGAGGCTCTACCCTTGTATTGCACACAAGTAATTTCTAGTGATGAAATTACAATCAATACATAACATTCATTAGACATTCAAGAAGGTACCAACAAATCATCATAAACATTCAATGCTATTAATGCTCAATCCAAAAGTTCAACATACCCAAGTACCAATAGATTAGTTCCCCATAAATGGGGAACTCAAACAAAAGAAGGAAAGCTTACAAATCAATGCAAAGGTAATAGAGAACACCATTACCTCCAAGATTGCAGCTTCAATGGTTCTCTATTCTCAAGATTTGGGGGTGATGACCCCCAAGCCCTAATCTCTCCTCTTTCCTTTCTCCCAAGCCAACCTCCCTCTAAACCCTCACACTTAACTATCTATACCCATGGATTAGGGTTCCACTTAAAAAATTACAACATTGCCCTTGATTGGGCCCGTGAAGCTACAAAGTTCTGATGAAGCGGCACATTTCATCAAGCACATTCGACTCACGACTGCTTTGAACCTACGGAGTCAATTGGCCGTTCATCACCCCGCTCACCTCCAGCCTTGCTCACGACCGCGGTGAGCGACCATTCACAAGGCCGTTCACCCTCTCTTTGTGCTCGCCTTTTACGCCCGGTGTGAGCGGCCGTTCACAAGGCCGTTCACCCTCGCTGTTTACTTCAAAATATCTTTGTTTGTTCTTCATTTTGTTGATAAATGCTTCCTTTTTAAATTCGGGGTGGCCTATTTATGCCCTGTTTACAAAATATGAAGCATTTTAAGTACCGGCGGGCTACAAATCATTGCATTTGACATGAAAATAAGTATATATATGGTATGTAAATATGCTCATTTAAATGCTTATCAGCCGTATAGGCCTACATTTGGCTTATGCAGCAAATCCAGGACACCATTCGAGTCCTCCTCGCTACCTAATGACAAATATGAATCTAGGCAATGAATGGATCGACAACCAGCAAGATGGTACAATGTACTATGAAATCGGACATGAAACATCTCATTCATTTATTGCAAACACTCAAACAATCTAACTAAAGAAATTTGCAACTAAAGAGAAAGAAAAAGATTTTCAAGAGTTTGGATTGCCTCCCAAGAAGCGCTTGTTTAACGTCACTAGCTTGACGTACCTGTACCTTACCTCATGGGGGTTCAAATATCTTTGAAGTTTTCATTGGCTCCTCCCTTAAAGCATTGTCCGAATAAGAATTCTCCCAAGTTGACATAAATTGATCAGTTGTTGTTCTCCATACCTGGGCTTCCTTTGGAGGTGTTCTGAGCTGATGGTTTGGTGTTTACCCCCTTCTCTTGTATCTCCTCCAACATATTGTAGGTGGAAAGGATTTTTGCTTCTTTTTCTTAACATTCACTGTTTCGAGCCTTGATGGAATGGGATTCTTGTACATTTCCTCCGAGTGTCCCTCTTGTTCCCCCAAGTAGGGCTATAGTGGATCCACCATTAGTAGGTCTTCTATACACTCGGAAGTGATTTCATCCACCTCGTCGATGCAATATGAGGTGTCATCTTGGGCATATGTATCCCGATACTATCTTCTTCAGGGATGGGCGCAGACCTGTCTCAAATTTATGGACCTTAATTTCCTCTGTTGGGACCATGTCCGGTAGGAAACGAGTGTCACGCCTAGACCCAGATCCCGGGACTTCAAATACGTGCACAGACAGGCCGTATCCAAGTGGAGACGCGCCCTGCTCGGATGCAAGGCCTAAGTAAATCAGAAATAGATAACAAAATATCAAAATAACCCATAATTTATTAATCAAAGTTACAACGTAAAAAAAATAGAACTTATACACCCTACAATAACCAGGCCTACTGGGGTTACAAGTCAGAACTAGTTGAGATTTTCCAACCTCGGCAAACTGAGTTCGGACTTCTTATGATGCTCTTGAAACCAAATCAGCTAATCCCTCAATCCTGAAAGAGAGGAAAAAGAAAGTGGAGTGAGCTTTCGAATGAAAGCTCAGTAAGTTCCCCGTAGGGATCACAACGAAATCAAAACGATAAAAGAATATCAAAATTCAAGAGTCAACAAATCAAACAACCCGGGCCATGCCCTGCACAATCAAAATTCTAGGAGACTAAGAAAGAAGAAACTCCTAGATTAAGAAGCAACCCTCAGGCTCAACAAACTCCTCTGGTCAGCACCCAGCCTCATCTTGAATCGACCTCAGTATCTCGTACGTGTCGACACTGTCAGTATATTGTCCCACTGACAGGTTGGACTGCTAGGGTATCCTCCCTCTGGTATGGAACTATCAGAACGTTAGGGTGTCCTCAGCAGTGAGCGCTCCAAATCAACATTTGCTCCACTGAACCGGCAGAAAAAGAACTCTCCTAGCGCACACTTGCCTAGTCATCAGCACATAAGATCATGGGTCCATGATCAAATGTTGGTCACATAGCGGTGTGCCCAACAAACACACCAAACAACAGGTAATGAAACAAAATCCTAACACATCGACCATGCACATACAAAGAAGGAAGGCAATCAACAGGTATGTGCACGTATTCAAATAAACAGAAAGGCAACAGATATGCTAAAAAAATAGCAACAGTAAAATCAAGAAACCCGATGACGGGCTAGGCAGAGGTAACTTACCTTTGTTTGCGATATCCGAAATCCTTCCCTGACCCTTACTCCTAATAAGTCTCTATGTCGGAATCTAGCAGTAAGATCTAATTTGTAACATTCAAAATTTTCCAATAAAAACATGTATGATGCCCTAATTTGACCCAAGCTCGACTTTTGGGCTTTCTAAGCTTTTCCCCTTTTATTAATAGATTTTTCTCTATTAGTTTCAAAAGAAACAACTAGCTTAGTGGTCAAGACACACCAAGCCCAAAAAGAGATCTCTGGTTCAATCCCCCTTCTCTACACCCTTTTTGTAGATTTTTTTATTTTTTTATTTGCTTTTTCAAACATTGGCTAAACCCAACCAGCTAGCCAACTTGGCTAAGCCTAACCACTTATAGTCGGTTGAACCCAACCTGATTAAATCCTAACCACTTAAGTCTGAGAGACCAAATTAACTGAACTTGACTAAATCAACTTATTTAAATTTAGCTCTAACTTGATTTGATCAAATTAGATTCAATCCACTTAGTCAATTGATCTTAATCATGTCTAACCTAACTTGACAACCTAGATCATTAAAGGTTAATTCAAACCCAGCCCACAAACTTGATCAAATCTGATTTGCCCAAATCAGTTCAGACTTGACCCATTGTCTAGTTAGATTTAATCTATTAACACAAACTAGACCCAAATCAACTAACCTAACACCTTTTAATCAAATCAATTAACTTTGAAATCAAACCTCACCTAATCAAAATTTAAAACTAATTTGACTGAACCATCTTATCCAACCGATTTAATTGACTCGGGTTCGTCTTACTCCTCCGGTCAAGGCTTCATCGGAGAGAAGCGGCGCCCGTTCCTGCCTGGTGATCGCTTGCGATGGACTGATGGTCGTATTGTCTTTCTCCCACGGCCCTCATCCTCTGAGGATGATCGGCGAGCCGCGAGGTTTTCTCGGGGCTGAGAGCCCTCGATCCCTTTTTCCATCACCGGAGCAGCCTCCTCTGGCGCCCGGTGTCGCGACAGAGGGCATCGAAAACCTCACAACTCTCCTTCCCCTTTCTCGACATCCTTATTAAACTATATGCATGTATTGTTATTAACTAAATTGATCGGATGACAAGAACTCACAGGTGGTCACCGTCCGTCCGTCGATCTCTCATGCGTTGGAACACCACTCCTTTCTCCTTGCTTCTCTGGAGGTGATCGCGACTCCTACGAACTCGTGTCTGGATGTTCCTTTCCCCCTCCGTCCTTCTGTCTCTCAGCCTCTCACGGAGAAGTTGGCGGTGATGCTGCTTTCCGACGGTGCCTTTCTAATTCGCGGAGGGCTCCTGTACTTATAGTGTCTTGGGAAGGAGTTATGATAAGCCTCGATCAACTAGGTTTATCTTTTAATACAAATTCCAAGTTCATCTCTAAATCTAACCGGATAACGCTCGCTAGAGACGCGTCTGCACGGCGGCGCTGCTCGCTGGAGAAGAACGCGTCTGGGTGTCTCGAGATCTGTTTCTCCATCGGACGGCCCAGATGAATTCTAGCGATTCTGTGGTCCTCATTCCATCATCCCGCCTAATGATCGCCTCCATCTTGGATCAACGACTATGATTTCATCATGATAAACGATTGGATCCGTCTCTGCTGCATCGAACTCAAATCATTCCCTTAAATGGACGGCTTAGGTTGACCCACACCGTAGGTTCATACCTATACTTATCATAACTGATTAAAATGGACGATCAGATCTCTATGTGATTGCCTCGAACTTACTCACAATCCCTTGATTATCTAATCCCGGCCGTCTGTTTCCTTTAATCTATCTCTTTGCATGGTTTACTCATAAATTTACAGATAAGTCCTATCTTTTTATTTGGTTTTCATGCAGGTCCCTCGTCAGAGAGAGAAATACATGATTTTCGTTTGGTCCTTGAGTTTTCTAATATTACCATTAGGACCCTGGTCCAGAGAGGGACACATTATCCTTCAGTCCCTAATTTTTGCATAAATTATTATTATACCCTTAATGATCCCAATTATCCTTAATTAGGATATTTTTCATTTTAATCTCTTTTTCCACAATCAACCATAAAATTTCCTTTAACTTATCAAATTTGTATTTAAATATTGTTCATTTTATCTACCAATAAGATAGTTGTTATAAATATAATCAAATCATTTTAAATTTAAGATTGAGGATATCATAGATTAAAATTCTAAGCAAAGAACTATTAAAAACTTTATTCCTACTACAATTCAGATAGACCATCCTTGGGAGACTCTCCCTTATTTTTTTAACGAATAAAAATAACAAATTAAATCTTAGAAAGAAAACATAAACCCCTAAAGACCAACACTTAAAACATATAAATTATTGGGACTTCACAACGAGCAAGTCTGTCAAATTCAATCTCATACTGTTCTACCGTCATGCCTCGCTGTGTGAGATTGTTGAACTCCTGTGCCATCATAAGAAGTCTTCCCCTGAAGAAATATTTACCAAAGAAGGCTTTCTTGAATTCATCCAAGTTTGGATGGGCACACCCTTCCACAATTGTACCTCCCAGAGGTACCAATCCTCTGCACAACCTTGCATCAAATATGCGGTCGTCTTGACTCTTTCCGGGTCCTCTGCTTCATACATCTCAAACGTCCTCGCTAGTTCTCGGATCCAAAGTTCAGCCGCTTGTGGGTCAGCAGTACCATCGAACGGGCGGGGAGAGGGCCTCCGGATCTCCCCTATCAATCCTTTACTAGCAACTGGTGTGGTAGGCGGGGGTGGAGGTAGTGCCTGCTGCTGCCTCTGCTCTTGTATGTACCCCATCATCTTTCTCATGAGACCGATCATAGAACTAGGGGGTACCTCCCCCCTCTGATTTGAGCCCGCTGCCTGTGGCCCTACAATTCCTGATTGAGCAGGCAACTCCTACTCAAACTCCATGTCTACCGGCGGTGGGGGAACCTCTTCCACTAGCAGCTGAGGTACCTCCTCTACAGGACCTCTGTGTGGCGAGGCCGTCCATGAGGCCATCCACGTCCACCTCTACCACTCATCCTAGTAGTTGTCAGACAACTAGTAGAGTTAGCTTAGAAAACAACACACAGAGGAGCAATAACATAACATTTTATTTTATTCCATGATTTGAAAATAGCATTTGTAGTTCATACAACTCATATAGTTTGTAAGACAACAAAATTATTCCTAATAGTAAGAACTCGACTCAAGCATCCCTATCTGGGGACAACAGGCTGTAAGTGTCTTGTGGTTCACCCCCGGTGGTAGAAACCCGTTCATGCCCACCGGTCCACTACCTGGTCAAGGGAGATCTCCAAGGTAGTCCAAAGTAAGGTGAAAGCCACTCCCACAGCTGAGACATCTGCCTGGCGAGCGCTGGTGCAAATTGTACTCGTACACATAACCTCCGCAGCTGAGGCACCTCACCCTGTTGGTCTTCCCAGTTACTAGGCCTCCTCCCCGGGCACCGTATGGGCTGCAAGACTCCTGCGGTAGTCACGAGCCCGGCTCACACATCTGTGAACCCTCTAGCCTTCCCTCAGCTGTCGTTTGATAAGTATTTCCAAAACAGTTTTATGTTCATCAATCCGTCGATTAGTAGCTTCAATGGCTATCCTCAGCTCTGCCAGAAGGCCCTCAAATACTGGGAAGTCATCAGCACATGGCAGTGGAGTGTTCTCACGCACCGACTCCACCTCCTCTGACTTTGACACTTGAAAGTACCTACGTCCACGATACCCACCTCAAGATATCTTAGATCTCTGCATTAAAGAAAAACGGTAGTCTAGTGTGTCTACCCAACCCAACACTCAGTTCAACCTATTTAACTAAGTCACTAGGGCAACTAGGGTGTCCATTATTTCCAATGCTCTAATACCACCTTAATCTGTCATACCTCTACCGGATTCCATGACCTCGGGCACGTGAGCAAAACGGCCGTAACCAAGTAAGGTGCACCTCACTCAAATACTACTAGGCCTGTGTAATCAAAAGCAGATAACAAAATAACAAAATAATAAAGTCTCAAATAATATTATAATAATAATAGAGTCTCAGCGGAATAAAAATCATAAGGGTCCAGATGCATTATAGAATACCAGGCTCTATAAGGGTCCTATAAAAAAAATGTCGCTCACACAACGAAAATAAAAGATCCTCGGACCTCTGTAAAATAACCCGTCCCTCGTACCGCTCCTGAGCTAAGGTCACCTACTCCACAAGGTCTGAAAGAGAAACGAACAAATGCATGAGCTTTCGAATGGAAAGACCAGTAAGTACCCCTGCAGGGAATCATAAAGTCATCAAAAATATCAATAATTGAACAAAAGTCACAAATCAAAAGAGGGAACTCTCTAACTCTAGGAGTCTACCACAAACATCACAATGGTAGCGACTCCTAATCTCAACAGCTCTCAAACTCTTAGAAGAATTCAAAAGAAAGCTCTGCAAAACGTCTCCCCCGGCCAACTTCACCAACAATCGCTGGAACTAGACCCTCAGGTCCTATATCGGTAGGCCACCTCTCACACGTGTCAACACGGTCAGCAAATCATCCCCACTGATGGGCAGGACAACAGAGTATCGTCCCTCTAGTATGGTAAGCTAAAACACTAGGGTGTCCGGTCCCTGAACGTTTCCCAATGGAGCCCCCACACTCCACTGAGTCGGGCGGAGGACCAACAACAAATCGGAGATACCAACATCACGAAAACAATCAAACATGCTCAACAGGAATCCAAAATAATCAAGAAGGCATCTATAATTTCAACAGATCAATTCAATAGAGATACGACAACAATATCATCAATCATGATAGCAAACTGCCAAAGATTCTCCAAAGAGTGGATACGAGGAAAGTGTGCTTACCTCAATCAATGACGTCCGGGATCACTTGGAAAATGCCTCCTGACACGTCTCAATGTCGAAATCCTGATAATAGAATCTATATCAGTATCGACAACATCTTATAAGCTCTAGATGTATATGCTTGATGCTCTAATCAGGCCCAAGTCAAATCGTGTGGGGCTTTTCTTGAATTCTTCGTCTTTCTCCTTAAGTGACTAAACTTGACTATTTCTATAGATAAACCAAGGTGGCCTTGTGCCTAAGGCCCACTACATAGCCTCGGAGGTCATGGGTTCGAATCCCAATTCCGCTTCCTTTTTGTTCCTTTTTATGACTTGGTTGGGCCTAGCCTATATTATATGATTAAATCTCTATGTTCAATCACAAAAATACTAAGCATCCTAGTGGCTAAGGCCCATCAGGCATGGTGAAGGGTCTCTGGTTCTACTCCCCCCACTTGTCCCTTTTATTCTTTTTACTTTCCTCTTAACCTGGTTGGACCTAGCTTAAATTAGTTAGACCTGTCCCTTTAACCAAATGTGGTGCAATACCCCAACAGTTAAGGCCCATAAAGTAGGGGTAGGGGGTCTTGGGTTCTATTCCCATCACCCACTATTTTAGCTCTTTTATCTTTGACAATCTAATTCAATCTTGGTTAGACCTAACCAATTTCGCCAAACTAGATTTCCTTAATTCAATTTGATCAAAGACTTAGTATCTTATCCTAATCCAATTTTAGTTGATTCGGCTTAATCTGTTTATGCTTAGCAACTTACCATTGACTAGACCACACTTCATTAGGTCCTAACTAGTTTTCTCTAAAATCGATTAGACCTAACCATATCACTTCTAAACCTGGTCAAATTAACAGCTTTAATTGACTTGACTCAACCAGGTTGTAGTTATAATTCCGGACTCGACTAGACCAGCCCAGACTCAACTTGTTATTCAAACTCAATCTACTTGAGTGGGTCTATTTGCTTATATCGGACTTGATCTAATCATCTACTGGTGTTTGAATCTTGGTCTGTTGTAACCTGGCTAGGCCGGCTCACCTGACAACTGCATCCAAGTTCAGTCCAGGCCTACAACCGTCGGTCCTTCGTCGGAGCAAGGCGGCGCACCGGCCGACCGCCTTTTCCCAGCGCCCAATCCTGTGCATGCAAGAAAGCCTACTCGTGCGTTTATGGAGGTCGGGGAAGCTTACAACAGTCACTGGTGGTTGCTCCGTGCCTTCGAGAGGCCGCTCCAATGATGACCTGCACCAGGTATTCGTTCTCTGCAGCGGTTCAACGATCTCGATGTTATAGCATCGCATTGTGCGTTAATAAAAAGAATCCGTGACTCGGACGTCCAGAGTGTATAGAACTTATCGAAGATGGTTAGGCTTTAACAGTGTGCTCTAAGTATGGATTCGGCGACTCTCGATGTTCCCGAGGGGGTCAAAGGATCACAGCGCTCCTATTCCTTGGTCTCCGGTGTTGTTTGGAAAATGATGCTCTTCTACAGTTCTCTTTTCTTCTGCCACTATTTGCAGCGTTAACTCCTGCTGGGAAGAAAGGCATGAAGGAGGAGAGAATGAGAAGAAAAGTGATGGCAGGGTCCCAAGTCTGGCGCTCTTCTTGTCGGAGCTCGTGGAGGATCCCAGGCTATCTCAATCGCGATGATGGTGGGATTAGATGAACGAGGTTCTCGTCTCCCTTCCATATCCAATCGACGGTGATTTCGGGTTGGCTAGGGTACGTGGTGGCGCTTCTAGCAGTTACAGGCGTAGAAGAGAGGCTGTTACCTTGGGATTGTCTTGCCACCGATCGGACTACCATAACCGTGTGTATGGCATCCGACGGTAGCCATCTTTCATTACGTCTCAAATCTGGCTCTTTGGTTTGATGAATGGTCACGATGGATCATGGATGGAGGGTTGGATGAGGCTCCTTTCGCCTCGAACTTAAACCAATCTCTTGGATGGACAGCTTGGATTAACTCTATCAAACGCAAAAGAAACAAGTAGCTTGGATTAAACCCATTGCCTCGCACTTAAAACAAATACGAGATGAGCAGTCGAGATTAGTTCAGGTGATGAGGGGTTTGGATGAGGCCTCATGCCTCGAACTTACTCATTCCTCCAAGATCAACGGTAGAGATCATTTCTTCTTTTGAAAATACATGGAAGGCTGAGATTATAAACCATGCCTCAAACTTATGTTCTATCTTAAGATCTTATAATCTCAGCCGTCTATTTCTTATAAATAACTCTTTGCATGGATTTAATGGCATTTAGCACAAAACCCCTTACTTTTTTGTTCCATTCCATGCATGTCCCTCGTTTATGAGGAGGGCACATTTCCTTTTAAGTCCTAAGACATTCCAAAACTACGGATTAGTCCCTGGCATCCCCAATTAACCCTACTTAGGATTTTAATTCATTAAACCCTTCCTTTCCAAATAAGTTTGGTTTGTAACATTACTTTAATTGCCACACTATTTAAATAGAATTTAAATTCTATTTATTCCAATAAATTCTCGGATTTTACAGCACGGATCTCAAAATAGCTGATAAAAATATAAATTCCAAAATGGCACAAACCTTGAGGCATGGTGAGGCACACATCTCAAGATGGACGATGGAAATATAAATCCTAAAAAGCGCAAGTCTTGAGGCAGCAATAGTACACACATCTCAAGACAGTCGATAGAAATATAAATCTCGAAGCAGCCACATATCTCAAGGCGCCGATGTAGCACGCAACTTGAGATAGTGAAAAATCTCAAAGCAAAAAAATATGTATCCCAAAAAATAATTTACAATCTCAAAATGATGAAGTGTGCATCCCGAGGCAGTGAAGCACATATCTCGAAGCATCACAAATCTCGAAGCAATGATGAAACCTGCATCCTGAGATAGCATATGAAATGTGAATCTCCAAGTGATAAATGTGCATCCAGAGGTAGCGAAGCACATGTTTGAAAGCAACACAAATCCCGATGTTGCCCAAGAGTACAAAAATTCGAGGCGACTGAAGAATACAAATCTAGAGGTGGTTTTCCTCAGCATATATGATATCACTTCAAGAGCTACTCTCACATATGAAGAAGTTGGGTAAAACTAGTCCAAATGAGTTATCCGAAAATTCAAATCTAAAAGACAAAGTCAAAAAAGATAGAAGACATCAAAGCTCATTTTTGGAAGTAACATCATGGAGCTCCGTAAACCATCTAGAAGGCTAGGGGCAAGCTACAATGCATATGTTATCTAAAATAGAAAAAGGATACAACATATATAAAAAGAAAAAAAAAAAATATTTTGGCAAAACAATTCGACTAAGTTAGATATATGTATGAAAAAAATGTAAATTCTTCACTTGGGTTCTCAGGCATTCATATGATGAGATTACTAAGGAAATTTGAAACTTTAAACCTGTGTACTCCATTAATGAGGTCAGGTATAATATGACTCTTGAAGTTTCACATGTTTTCGACAAGGAACCGTGATTTCTAAGGGGAAAACAATGATAAAAAAATCTCCATTTGGGTTCTCATATACTCATATAATGAGATCGCCAATATATATAAAAATTCAAACTTGTATCCTCCATTAACGAGGTTAGGTAAAAAATATGACACTTGAAGCGTCGTATATTCCGACAATATCGAAACCGAGATTTTTAAAACATCCTTCACTTGGGTTATCAGACATTCATGTAGTGAGATTTCCAAGATATATAAAAAATCTTCACTTTGGTTCTCAGATATTCATATGGTGAGGTTACCAAGATATATGAAATGCCAAACATGGGTTCTCAGACACTCGTGTGATGTGATGACCAAGGAAATATGAAGTGTCAAACCTGTATCCTTCTTTAATGAGGTTAGGTAAAATATGACACATGAAGTTTCATGCATTCCAACAACGGAATTGAAAAATCTATAAAATATATATATATATATATATATGAAATAAAAAGAAAGCCCCTTTACTTGGATTTGCAGATGCTTATATGATGAGATCACTAAGATATATGAAATGTCAAACTTGGATTCTCAGACACTCATATAATGAGATTATTAAGAAATGTGAAATTTCAAACTTGTATCCTCCATTAATGAGGTCATGTAAATTATGACGCTTCTAAAACATGATGAAATAGAAAAAAAATTCTTCAATTGGATTCTCATACACTCATATGATTAGATTACCAAGGAAATATGAAATGTCAAAACTTGTATCCTCAATCAATGAGGTCAGGTGAGAATATGACACTAGAAGTTTCGGATATTCCAACAACAAAACTGAAATTTCTAAAAACAATGAAATAAACAAAAATCTTTACTTCGGTTCTCAGATACTCATATGATGAGATCACCAAGAAATATGAAATTTCAAATGTGTATTCTCCGTTGATGAGGTCAAGAATAAACCCATATTTGAAGACTCGCAGCTAGCGAATTCAGACTATGAAGAAATTCAAATCACTATAAGAAATAGAAGTCCCATAAGTATAATCCTCGATAATATCGAAGAGGAGAGTATTGGGGACAAAACGGAAGTCTTCACCCTCGAGATGCCAAAGGAAGATTGGAGGCAAACATTTATGAAATATTTGAAATATGATAAACTCTTAGGGGGCAAATCAGAAGGCCTTCAAGATTCAACCTCATAAATGCAATTTCTTTCATATGAAGAAGCAAAATGCCATTCATAATGTACACTCCGATATACGTGGTGTACATCTAGGCCCAAGATGCGACTTAAAATAAGCACATGTGATATTATAGGCCAACCATGACCAGAGATTGCATTGAATATGATAAAAGATGCCATCTATACCAAATAGATCGAGAAGTTATCCATCAACGTCCAAATCCTAAGAAAGTTATCTAAAAAAAAAAAAAAAAAAAAAAAAGTGGTTGATATGATAGGTTCCCTCGAATATTATGGGCTTATCGTAGTTATAGGACTGCATTAGAATCCACACTATATTCTTTAGTGTTCTGAATTGAAGTAGTCCATTCTCTCAAAATTCAAATGGCATGAAATCTCAAACGAAGACAACATTCGACTTCACTGGACTCTCTCGATAAGAAAAGGATAAAAGTGCAACAGAATCTTGAAGTCCAAAAGTATATTTGTCCCAGGCTTATAACAAGTTGGCTTGATTCCAGAAGTCTACAAAGGGAGAGATAGTTCAAGTCCGGAGGAGCCTATCATCACCAATGAACATGCCGGGGGCAAAACAAAAAAATAAATAAATAAATAAAGGAAAAGGGAGCATATTAGCTCAATGACCCTAATGGAGAAAGACCAATGTTACCCATCAATGAAAAATGTTTGCCTACGACGGAACATCTGGCTCCTTGTGAAAGGTAGACTGCTCATATACAATTAATTGTACTTCCTGATACGAACACATTGACTTCCTATGTTCCAAAAAAAATGAAAAAAAAAGGTAAAAAAGAAATTTGAAAATTGACCTTTAGTTTCCAAAAAAGGTTTGGCCATAAAGATGAAGAACATTTTTATATTCATACTTCACTCTCTCAAATGAATTTCGTGAGAGAAGTATGAAGGGGCATTTGTTTGTGTATAAAAAAATTCACATATAAATATATATATATATATATATATATATATATATATATATATATATATATATATATATATATATATATATATATATATATCTATTGAAAATATCGTGTGACAATATTTGAAGCGGTCAATTAAGGAATATTATAATTCTTAATGTCTAAAGAAACATATATCTCGAAATATTTTGAAATTAAAATATTTCAATTTAATATATATATATATATATATGGGGACTACTATCCAAGTAAGGTAGCCTCTCATTTGGCCACTTACACAGTGTTTTAAGGATTTCCATCCATATGGATGGAAAGAACATCGGAAAATAGGCTAGCATGTTAATTTTCATAAAATTTGGGAACTTGTAGGGTCTTCGTTTTAATGGATGAAAATTTATATAAATCTTATAGGTTCAAAATTTCACCATTTAAGATAAATACCCTACAAGTTCCCAAATTGTATGAAAATTGACATGCTAGCTTATTTTTTGATGTTTTTTCCCTCCATACATTGGATTTTCTCAAAACACTGTGCATGTGGGTCAAAATAAGGCGATCGAACTTGAATAGTGATAAGGTCAGCCGCATAGTATCAACCCCGTGTGTGTATATATATATATATATATATATATATGAAATTTGATATTATAAAATTTTGGTAGGATTCTGATTTATGCGTAAATTAAGGTCCCCTCCCATTTGGCCACTTGTAAAGTGTTTTAAGGATTTCCAACCTTGTGGATGAAAAGAACATCGAAAAATAAGCTAGCATGTTAATTTCATACAATTGGGAACTTGTAAGGTCTTCATTTTAACGGGTGAAAATTTATAGAAATCTTATAGGTTCAAAATTTCACCATTTAAGATGAAGAGCCTACAAGTTGCCAAATTATATGAAAATTGACATATTCGCTTATTTTTCGATGTTCTTTCCATACATATGGTTGGATTTCCTCAAAACACTGTGCACAGTGATAAGGCCAGCGGCATAATAGATATATATATAATGAACGTTATCTATGTATGGCTTCATATATGGATTTGAACCCAAAATAAATAAATATCTATATAAGGAAGTCAATATAGATAAAAGTTGAGGCAAAATATATAATTTAAAAGAAGAGCTCTTTAGGGCGTCTATACAATCCAAACGTTTTCTTTTTTAAGAATATGCAAACTAGTTGATCACATAAGAATGAAATAAATTCTTCGATATATAAACTTCATATCTTCTCGTATAAGCTCTCTCAAAAAAATAAATAAATAAATAAATAAATAAATTCTATACTGGTTGCATCAGTTTAATTGAAGTTTGAAGGTGAGAATTTGGACCATGACCATACTATCAGATGTATTATGTCGTTGGCTAAATTTGAGCAATACTTGAATCTCGATGCGATGATAGAATATGCATCTCGAGGCGATAGTGGAATACTCATCTCGAGGCGGCTAATAAAGTCCAAATTTCAAAGTGGCACGTATTGCGATGTGATATAATAACACACATCTCGTAGCGGCCGATATAAAATATAAATCTTAAAATGACACGTATCTTTATGCAATGAGGCGGTAGTGGAACACTCACCTTGAGGCGAGTGATGAAAATACAAATCTCAAAACGGTATGCATCTCCATGTGACGATAGAATAAACATCTTGATACAACCGATGAAATACAAATCTTGAAGAAGCACAATTCTCGAAGTGGTGATGGAATACACATTTCAAGGCTGCTGATATAATATAAATCATAAGACGACATGGATTTCGAGTTGGCGATAGAGCACTTATCTCGAGACAAGCAGATAAGAATCTTGAGGTATCAATGAAGCATTTATCTCAAAGCATTTGATGAAATACAAATCCTAGAATGATATGAGTCTCAAGGCAACGATGAAATAGTCATCTCGAGATGGTCAATATATACTTAAATCCTAAAGCGGTGCAAATCTCATGATAGCGGTGAAGTCGGCATCTTACGGAAACCAAAGTGGCACAAATCCTAAAGTGGCAAAGCATACGGAAGGCGGCGTCATTTAAATAAATAAATAAATAATATGTATAAACATCTTATGATGATATTTATATGTAATAAATTACTATAATTTGTAATAAATGAATTATTTTTCATCGCCTTTACTTGTAATTTTGCCCTTAATCGGAGATTACCAAGACTCTGTCTTGGGTAATTAATAATTGAGGCTTGCCTCTATTAGGAATGAAAAAACCCACAATAGCTAAAAAAAATAAATAAATACTCTGTCATGCCCCGACCCAGTTTCTAGGACCTCGGGCACGTGAGTAGACCGGTCGTAACCAAGTAAGGCGCACCTCACTCGGAAACAAGGACTGTATAATCAAAAGCAGATAACAAAATAATGAAATCTTAAATAATATCATAATGGTAACAGAGTCTCAGCGGAATGAAAAGCATAATGGTCCAGATGCTCTATAAAATACAAGGCCCTATAAGGGTCCTATAACAAATGTCTCACACACAAAGAAAAATAAAAGAAGTCCTTGGACCTCTGCAAGATACCCCATCCCTCATATGGCTCTTGAGCTCGAGTCAACTACTCCTCAGAATCTGAAAGGGAAAAGAAACAAATGCGTGAGCTTTCGAATCGAAAGCCCAGTAAATACCCCTGAGGGGATCATAAAGTCATCATAAATAACAATAAAGTGATCAACAGTCAAAAATCAAATAGTGGGAACTCTAACTCTAGGAGTCTACCAAAAACATCACAATGGTAACGAGTCCTAATCTCAGCAGCTCTCAAACTCTGAGAAGAATTCCAAAGAAAGCTCGCAAAACGTCTCCCCCGGCTAGCATCATCAGCAACTACTGGAATTCAACCCTCCGGTCGTATGGCCCTCAGGTCTTATATCGATAGCGCCACCACTCAAACGTGTCGACACGGCTAGCGAATCATTCCCACTGACGGGCAGGACAACCAAAGTATCGTCCCTCTGGCATGGCAAGTCGAAACGCCAGGGTGTCCCATCCCTGAACGTTTCCCAAACCGAGCCCCCAACGCTCCACTAATCCCGGCGGAAGACTAACAATAAATCAGGGATACCAACATCCCAAAAATAATCAAACATGCTCAACATGAATCCAAACAACCAGGAAAGCATGTACGCACTCAACTGATCAAGCCAAGAAAATATCATGAATCATTAAGCATGATAATAATGACAAGAATATACTCCGGAGAGTAGGCACTAGGCAAGTGTACTTACCTTTACTAGCGGTGTCTGGAATCACTCGGAAATCCCTCCTGTTGATTCTCTATGTCAAAATCTGATAATGAAAACTATATCAGTACAACGATAGTTCATAAACCTAGATATACATGCATGATGCTCTAATCGGGCTCAAATCAAAGCGCATGGGCCTTCCCTTAGTTTCCTTTTAATAAGCCCGAACTCCACTTTTTAACTAAAAGACTGTTATGTCTTTGTAGTTAGGATGTTCTACTACACTTGAGAGATATTGGGTTTGAATCCCCTATTCCCTTTATTTATTTATTTATTTTTGTTCCTTTTATATCTTGGTTAGATCTAGTTTGATCTCCCTTAACTAACTAAACCTGACTTTCTCTTCAAATGTGCTAAGGTGGCCTGGGTGTTAAGGCCCACTACTTAGCTTTGGGGGTCATGGGTTCTATTCCCCTCACTTGCCATTTTTATTCATTTTATTTCTGTAACTCGTTGGGCCTAGTTTTATCTAGTTGGACCTGTCCATTTAACAAATGTGGTGCAGCACCCGTATGGTTAAGGCTTTCTAGGTTTATTAAGGACACTTGAGTTCAAACCCCCACCTTTACATAGTTTCTTTTTTATTATTTTTGTTTGTTTGTTTGTTTGTTTTTTTTTTTATTTTTTTATTTTTACTTTACTAACCAAGAATTGATCAGACCCAATCCTAACTTGACTGGACCCAAGTTACCTGGTTAGACTCCTTCCACTTATTAGGATTTGATTAAGTCCAACCTAATCTGATCAAGCGCAAAACTTTGAGCTGATTAATTTTATTTCCTCACGTGACTCAACACAGCCATTTGATCTAACCAACACTCACTTGGGTTTAACTAACAAGACTAAATCGATTAATTAAGTTAGTTACAACTAACCCGTTATCTCTATTAAAATTCAGACCCGTTACCATCTTCTTCGGCCGGACCCTTGCCGATGCATTTGGGAAGCTCCATCCCTGTACGGCGATCGCCATCGGTGTTTGAATGGCCGGGGTCATCTCTACTCTGAGGTCCCTGCCGATCGGAGGCGCCCTACTCACCTAGGGTATCTCCAAGACAATGGGTAGGTTCGTGCTTCTCTTGCCATCACCGGAGTATCACTCCTCAACCGAACTACCCCTCTCCGATTTTAAGCTCCTCGATAGGGAACAATGAGGGATCAAAGAACTCTCTCCCTCTCCTCATAACTATTCTCTATGCATGCATGACACTAATAAAAGATTAGTAAAGAACAGGGGGCTCACCGGAGAAGTTCTGGCCGTCACTGCACTTCCCGTTGAAGTTAGACGCGTTTTTCTATGCCCCTCTAATGTGATTACCATCCTCTGAACAAGGGGTACCAGATCGGTGCCCATTTCATAGCTTGGCTCCCTCGGTTTCTCCTCCCCCACCAATCATTAGATGGTAGTTCCTCCTCTCCCGATCTTCCACGATTGAGAATAATATCGCCGCCGCTTAGATGATACTTCTAGGGTTTGGGGTGTTCCTCTCTTTATAGGATGAGCAGGGGAGGGAGGTCGGACGGAATCATGATTCCTGTAATTTTGGAGAGATTAGTCCCTTCAAAAGTTGGTTGATGGCAAGATCAATGGAGAAGTTAGGTCGCTGCTCAGTGGCATCGGCTCGCTAGCGAAGAAGAGGTGCCATTGCATCGTGATCGTGTCCCTACAGGGCGAGTGTCTTGGATAGCCAACATGGAATCCAAGGGTGAGGGTTTCTCATCATGTCTCGGGTTCAGCTTCCATCCAAATGAATGGACATACTCAATCTTCGATGAACGGTTGATCATGGCCCTCTTGCCTGGAACTTAAACGAAGACCAACAATGAGCGGCTAGGATAAGATCATCAAACAAAGAGGGTTGAGCGGTGAGATCTCATCCCTCTGCCTAGACCTTAAGACAGAGCAATGGATGAGCGGTTAAGATCCACCCGCATGGTAGGGGTCTATGTACCATTGCCTTGGTGATCAAAAGGACGATTGGATCATGTCTCCTGATCAGCACACTCACGGGACCTTTTAATCTGATCCGTAGGTTGTTTAAATACCACTTCCACTACATGATTTCTCGGAACCTTGCAAACACGTTCTTGCTTTTAAAATGTTTTACATGCAAGTCCCTCGCTAGAGAGAGACAAATCTCCTTTTAGTCATCGTTATTTCTCAAATTACCAAAAGGTCCTCGACTGCCTCGTTTAACCCTAATTAAGGAATTAATCAACTAAATTCCTCTTTTCCAATTTAATACAAATTTGCGAAATTACTTTAGTTACCAAACTAATTAAAGAAAATTTAGAATCCATTTATTCCAATAAAATCTTGGATTTTACATACTCATTTGTGATTTGATGTATCGCCTGGTGTCTCTTCCTCACAGATACGATGCCAGGCGTGTATTTTTAATCCCACACACAAGTGATCATGATGCTTATGATGTAAAAATAGCATAATAATATTGCGAAATATGCCTGAAGTTCTTTAATCTTGGCCATATTATCAAAATCTAAATTAACACAAACATATATATCAATTTCAAGATGAATGATCTTTTGAGGATGTTTGAGGATGAGAATATCAAGTAAGAACATGTGAAATAAACCAAATTTTAATATTTCAGCTGCTTGGCAATTTTTCTTGAAACTACAAGCATTTACAAGTTCACATTATCAAGAGAATATCTTAGAATAAACTATCTCTTTTATCTATTTTCTTTTTTCTATGATTGTTCATGGTGCTCAACTTGAGCATGTTTAATATTTGTGCTTAACCATGTATTTAAGATGCTTGGTGTTTACTTGTTTTCTTTTTTAGCCATTTCAGATTGATTTTGTTGTTTATATATGCCAATTTATCTCTGCTGTGTGACAGAATAACTAAGCATTATGGATAATTAATTTATGCTACATGCTTACAGCCTTTGTTTGCTCCAGACTTGAGTATATCTTTTTTTTATCTTCAGTTACTATTATATTCTTTGGTTGAGGAATTAGCTAGAAGTGATATTACCCCAACCTTCAGTGAAGAGCAAATATCATGAAACAAATAGCAAGTACCACCAAGAAAGAATGTATTCAACATAGCTTTTGTGAAACTTGTATATTCAATTACAACTTCAAATAAAAGAGTCTGAGACTTTCATTATCACATTTCCATAATGAAGCTGCTCTAAAATATTACAAGGGTAGATTTTAAAAGGTATTGGATACCATAAGCATGTGTGCATAAGCCTTCAGTGAAGAGAAAATATCATGAAACAAATAGCAAGTACCACCAAGAAAGAATGTATTTAACCTATCTTTTGTGAAGCAAATAGCAAATATCACAAGCAATACAAAACAACAAAGCCATACAATCAAAACAACAAAGGCATACAAAATAAAAGATATTTAGGAACAAAGACATACAAAAAATAACACAAATTTAGGAACAAAGGCATCAAAACACACCCTTGCCTAATGCTAATGATGCAAAGCGCAAACCTTGGAAAAGGGACCTAGGGCTGGCAAGTGGTGCGTGGAGGAGCAGGGTGGATTGGCGGGGGGGGGGGGGGAACTCACGGACGGGGCGTTGAGGGCCTCAGGCTTGAGCGATTGCAAAGGGCAAAGAAGGAGGAGGGACAACGTGTAGAGATTTGGGAGGCGAAAGAGGCTTCAAGCGTTGATTTGGGCTGCCTGAGAGGATGCTGTTGCGCAGTGGTGGATTAGGGTGTCATTGAGAGGGAAGGGAGCAGCGAGAGACCCTTTCTATCGTTTGGTTCGATGAAGGGCAAAGATGATATTTCCCAATCTGGGAAGACCCCATTTGGGAAGAATGCCACTCATGCCTATACGGGAAAGGCATTCCTTGATTGAACCCCTCTCATTCCCATTCTTACCAACCAAACGAGGGAATACTCTACGTTAGGAAAGAAACCCATTCTAATTGCTGCCAACCAAACGCACCCTAAGGGAGTAACTCAAAATCCAGGGATTTCAATAGATGTTATTTGGTTGGATTGCTTTAGAAATCCAATGTAACTATAACTACATAAGACATAGGATTTTGACTTAAACGCAAATTGGGCATAAGTCGAAATCCATGATTTGTATTTCCTAGCTCGTGTTGTGCACATGAGGGAGACTGGATCTGCGGTTTATAGGATTTTGACTAGGCCTTCATCTCTTCCAATCCCTAGCCCTTCTCATCTCTCTCGAGCCCTAACTCTTTATTTCTCCTGAGCGCCGCCCTCATTTCTCCGGAGCCCTAACCCTTCATCTTGTTTAAGTGTCGCCGCCCCTCCGAGTTCCCGAGAACCGCCATCTTCTCAAACTTCTTGGTAAATACAAAGCAGGGTATGTTTTTGTATTTCTTGATTCGGGGATCTGAGCTGTGATTATTTATTAGGTCAAAGTTTTTATCCATTTCTCGCTTTCTATTTGATGAATGAATAAAGGAGCGTCCTGATTTTTTTTTTTTAATAAAACGTGATAAACCACGTTCATTGATTGTGGAAAAGGCTCCTAGATGATCCTCTATTACAAATTGTTCCTGGTTTGTGGTGAACCAAATAGCACGAAATAGGTAGCACTGACGAATAAAAAAATTAATGTAGAGGAGTGGAGCAACAAAACCCTCTCATGCTAGTACTTGTCAAAATGAAGATTTTATACACTTGCAGCAACATGTTGGTGTAAAGGTTCTTTCTCAAGGGTATTGTATGGCATATGGATAGATGCCTGCAGGGAGGAATATGAATAGCAGCATGATCCATTCCCTGTTAGTTCTTTAACAATTTCAAATAGAAGGATACACAACAACAAATTAGGGCAAACTATTGCTCCCACCTTTTTGACTATCTCTTCTCCTTATTTGCCTTTTTTGCTTTGTGGCACAAGAGAGACATCCCGATGTTTAAAGATCTCACTTGTACCCCTAAGGGATAGGACAACCCTTAGGGCAAGCTATTGATCCTACCTTTTTGATTATGTCTCCGCCTTTGTTTTTCCATTTTTATTGGTTTAATTTGTGGCAAAAGAGACTCATCCCGATGTTTAAAGAGCTCACTTGTACCCCTAATAGTTGTGATCTGCCCTATGTGTCCAGGTTTACTTGGCCTCCAGGAGGTTCATACCCTGTTCCTATTCCGTCATACAGGTATGTTTTGATATGGCATACAAACCCGAGTGGTAGTCAAAACTATGTTTACAATCCTAGCTGCAAGAGTACATACTATATGTGACTTTCCTAAGTATGAGGGAATCGTGCATATCATTAATCTTGTTCCTTGGTGCTCATTTCTGCAATGCATGCAATGCATATCAGTGTTACATCGCTCTCTGTTGATAGAGGAAAGTTGGTGTTGTGCGTGACTATAGTGAGGGTTTATCCCTTGTTGGATGTCCCCCGCCCATCTCTAAGTTCACATTAGGATCGGCTCATCCTCAATGTCTGCACTTGCATGTTGTGGGCATACTTGGTCCCTTGTAAGCTTTAGGCTTCATTTCGCTATGTTTTTCGCAGCGAGTAGCTGCTACCGTTAGGTAAGGTAAGCTGCATCTATCCATGAGATTATGAGGAAAGTGATATTATGGATTAGTTTTTTGGAAAGGAATTGTTTCTCTTGATAGCATCTCCTGTTCCTTTCTAGCCATACGCTCTAGGTGATTACCATCACTGCCATGTTCTAACCTGGTCTGTCATCCTTGTCTACTTATTTGGAAAAGGATTATATGCTCCATATGTCTGCAAGATGTCTTGGGAGGCCCTATATGCGAAATAAACAACAAAAATGTGACCAGATTTGGGTCGTGTTTGGCCATTGTAATAAGAAGTGCGTCGTTGTTTCGTATTTCGACTCGTATAGGTAGTAGCTGGTTCTGTCTCCATTCCACCTTTGTTTGGCGAGGTTGTCGAGCATGAGGATTTTGTCCTCCCATGCCTGCCATGCGAAATATATGATTTTTAGCAAGCGTGGAGTTTTCCAGAATTCTTGTCCTAGCGGGCATCGTAGTCCTCCATTAGTTTTAAACTTGTAGAGGGACTTTACAGTGAACTTGCCATTCGCGGTTAGTTTCCATGTTCTATCTTCCACTTGGTGGTCTTCGCTCTCCTGGATATAGTGATGTAATATATTTAGTTGTTATTCACCTTATGGGGTGAGGGGTCCCTATTTTAGGATTGTTATGTGTGTCTATATACACCGGTGCGCCTCTTGGACGGTCATGTTCTCATCCATAATCATTTGCCCGAGGTCAAGGAACTTGTTGCGCTTGTCCTTGTAACCAATTTTCCTTCCAGCAATTGATCTAGGATCTACTTCTTGTCTTCACGGCTATGTTGAGTAGGGTGCAGTCCCTATGTTCCGTAATGTTCCTCAAGAAGAGTGATTTGTACTTTTCATGTTCACTAAAGGGGTCTATTTTCCTATTCATGTAATAGGTTGCTGCTAGTAGTCTTTGACATACGCCAGATTCCCTTGTCAAAATCTGCCACCACCGTTTCCCAACAGGGCCTCATTGAACGTCTTCAGATTGATGATGCCCCATCCCCCTAGTTTTTCGGTCTGCAGATTTGGTCCAATTTAACCAGTCGGTATGCTTTGGGGTTTTGCTCCGATCCCCTCCATAAGAAGTCATGGCATAGTCCGTCGATGCTATTGAGTACCTATTGAGGTTGTTTGTACAGTAACATCCAGTACTTGGGGATGGTGGTGAGTACTGAGTTTAGTAAGGCTACTCTCCCGCCCATGAAGAGGAGTTTGCCCTTTTAACTGGCGATGCATCCCCGGATTCTGTCAATGGGTTTCTCCCAACCATGCTTCCTGGACTTTAATTTGGTTAGGGGCATCCCAAGATATTCAATAGGCAGGGATTCTATTTTGTAGCCTGTTATGCCTCCCAGAGATTCCGCAATATACCCAATTGTGTGTACAGGGACAATGGAGCTTTTGTTATAGTTCATTTTAAGGCCGATTAATCCTTCATATACGTAGAATATCAATTTCAAGGCTTTGAAATCGGTGGCATCCCCCGAGCAAAGCACGAGTAGATCATCTGCATACTACAGGGATGTGAGGTTATCCCTGCTCGACGGTCCTCCTGATACTCCTCTGAAGATGTTTGTCTCTGATGCTCTAGATAGCATGGTTGTGAAGACATCTATAGTGAGTACAAATAGTAGTGGTGATAAAGGATCTCCTTGTCGCAACCCACTTCTTTGCCTAAGATATCCTGTAGGGGTTCCTTTTATTACGAAGGTGGCCTTGGATGCGGTTAAGATTGATCTTATCCATCCGATCCATTTGGTGCCAAAGCCTCGTGCTTCCATGTTTTCGAGTAGGAATTTCCAGTCGACCGTGTCAAAAGCTTTCTCAAAGTCTACCTTCATAAGTGCTCCATTCCTTCAGCTTCTTTTCATTTGATAGATGAGTTCGTCAATGACCACAATGTTATCTTGTATGCATCTCCTCTATATGAAGGTCGTCTGGCTTTCCTCAACCAAGTCCACGATTTCCCCTTGCAGTCGATTTGCAAGAACTTTGGTTATTATTTTTATTGAACGGTTGACAAGGCTAATGGGCCTGTCCTCCTTGAATTACTGTGGGGAGGTAGTTTTTGGGATAAGAAGGATATCCGCTCTATTAATTCTTTCCAACTTTGTTCTTCCTTGATAATGTTCTTGGAAGAGTTGGCATATGTCCTCATTGATGAAGTGTCATCCTTGTTGGTAGATGTTCATCGGGAAGCTGTCAAGACCTGGTGCGTTTTCTAAGTTGAGTTCTCTGATAGCCCTGTAGATTTCCTCTTCCGTGAAAGGGACTTCAAGATGTGATAGATCCATCCTTGCTCTTTGTGTAAAAAGGATCCCCTAGTTTGCCTTGACCCTATGCTCTCTTAGAGTACCAAATAGGAGATTGACGTTGTCCGAGATTTCCTTTGAGATGTCTTCCATTTTAGTTATTGTTCGGCCCTGTGCTCGTAGTTGGTTGATACAATTAATTATTCCTCTTTGGTTTGTGATGGCTTTGAAAAATTTGTTGTTTCTATCTCCTTCCCTGAACTAGGTTATCCGGGATTTCTATCTCCAAAGGGTTTCCTCGCTTTTGATTATATTTTCATACTCCCTTATCTAGACCTGTAAGACTTCCTCTTCCTGTGTGTTCAGGATCCTTGTTTCCAAGTTTCTATTTGTTGCTTTGATGAGGTTAAGGAGCTCCTTCTTTCTCCTTGTTTGGCTTCCCTCTATTTCTCTGCTCCACATTTTCAGTTTCCTTCGGATATTCGTGAGCTTCTTTGCTAGTTTGATGGTTCCAGTGCCGGCTATTATTTTCCTTCCACCAGTTTTTTTATTGATAAGTGTTTGAATTGCCATATTATTATATTACTTTGGTACACATATGATAACAAGTTCATCCTAGGGTTCATTTGTCTTATCAAGCACCACAAAAGGTTTAGCCTCTCATACTATGGAAAGTCATAATAGAGATACAAGAAGACATAAATAAAAGGATAGAGAAATTCCTTTGTTGATGTGTCCTTTACCTTTATTCTTCTCCTGAAACCCTAGCCTTTGTTGTGAAGAATGCCCATTACAGATCCGCTCAAAAAGTCCCCCTATTAATGTAAGATACGCGGCTATATAGGTTTCACATCTATGAAGCACGGGTGTGTTGATCTCAAGCACGCCCGTATAGTCCTCCCACGTCAAGAATTCATGCTGTTTTGAACTCTAGAGAGATGCACAGGCAGATGTACGCCCGTGCTCATCAGCACACCATGTAACTTGTAAGAATGGTCGTGCACTTCTCTGCGAGACTCCTTTCTAGCTTTTTTCACCATGGATTCTCCCATTTACTATTCCTTTCACTCTGGGTACCTAGTTACCTATTCAATCACACAAACATACCCAAAAGAGCACATAAATAGAGGAATCGATGCACAAAACCAGTATAAGTGCATGCAAATATGATACAAATATATGTATAATTATGCACTTATCAATTCACAAAGCCATTAAACATGACTTGACCTTTTAATCAATTCCTTTTCTTAGTAAATATTATTTACTGGGAGAGCATATTATTTTTGTTTGGTCAAAATAAATTTGATTTCTTCAATGTGAGGATCTCATTTACAAGAACTAGAGTTGGAAATTGTAAGATTTATTTTAACTTGATATATCCCATGTAGGAATAAATTATTTATTTAGTCCGTTGATTTTTTCTTTCGAAACCCTTCCAAGTTTTCTTATTTCCAACTTACTCTCTTACTTTGACAACACCTCTATTTCTCTCTATTTAATATTTGTTGTTCTATTTAATATTGTTCATTTCTTTTTGACTTTTTGTTATTAAATAAAGCCCAAGGTACTAAAGGAAAGTGATTCCAAATTCAGTAACTTATTGGAAATTTGGAACCATTCTTAATTGTGTGAATTAGACATTGTTGGCTGAGGTTTTTGAGATTGTTGTTGAGCCAACATTAGTTCAACCCACATTTGTTCTTGATTATCCAATTGACATATCTCCTATTGCAAAACCACATAGAAGGTGATGCTTCTTAAAATTTTTCATAAATGAGGATCTACTTCGTATCTATTTGTTGCTTCTACTCTTAAATGGTTTTCGTGACTTTTGATTAAATGCTTTTTTAAAGATCTTGAGAATGTTTGGTTTTTGTCTAATTAGTCGTTACTTCTTAGGTGAATTTTAAATTGAGAGAAAATACTTATTTCTTAAGTTGACTACTTAATCAATATGTGTGCATTCCTAACTAAGAGATTCGAGCTTTCCATTTGTGGCCATGAAATTGGTAAAGCATTCTCTGAATTGACAGATCCTGTTGATCAGGTAGATGATTCTAGTTTTCTTTTTCTGTGTTTTTGCTCAACGCTTTTAAACTGATACAATCTAGTTGATGATTAAGCCACCCAAAACAGGAGGAATGACTAAAAAAATGCCATGAATCATGATGGTTTATTATGTATTAGCTTATTTTTAATGAATTCTTAAAAGACAATATGTTCGTTCCTTCTTGGTTTCATTTAATTATTTAATTATAATTTGGAGAGAAAGAGAATCAATGAATATCAATCATATATATACTTCACGCTATTAGCTATAGTTGTTTACTGGTTGATCGATGTATTAATTGTTCTTGTGTTTCCTTTCATCAACATATTGATGCAATTTTTCTATCATTCTAACCATTACAGTTGGCATATTGTTGCAATTTTTAATGACCCTCTTTATAATTGTGTTATTTATGGCTCCTCCTTAGCAAATTCATTGTCATAGCATCGCTTAGGATTTTTTCGCGCGCAGATGTTCCTTTGTGGGTTAAACCGGTACCTTAAGTTCTATTCATTGTGATAGCATGGCTGCTATAAGGCGAGCTATGAGTAAATCCTACAATGGGAAGAGTAGGCATATACGACTAAGACACAATATTGTGAGACAATTGCTTGGTGATGAAGTGATACCTCTAAATTTTGTAAGATCAGAAGTGAATTTAGTTGATCCTTTAACTAAAGCACTAGGTAGAAAACTAGTGTGTGAAATATCGAGAGGAATGAGACTGTGGCCTATAACAAAAATCAACAATGATGGTAACCTAAAAAATAGGTTCATATGTGTAAAAACAAGTCATTGGTTGATTGGAGATACACTATTTTAATGTTTGTCCCTTTCCTATGGTATATAGTATAATTGCAATTAATAAGGATGAATATTAACTCTTAATGAAATCCATGTCCATTATTTGTTGGATGGTGTGTAATTCAAACTTGTGGACTCACCTATGTAAAATCCAGGATTTTATGGGTTAAATTTTTTTAGCTATTTGCTTTAATTATGTGGTTAAAAAGGGAAGATTCCTAAGTTGGACTATAGTTTAGGATTTTCGATTTGTTTTAAGGAATTTCTATGAATAATTGATTTTTAAAATTTTTGTTAATTATTTTGATGGATGGAAGAATTCTCTAAACGTGGATAATTGGAATTATTGGGATTTAATTGGATTTAAATCTTGATTTAGTTTATTGGGGTGATGGAGGTGCTAATATGTGACATTCCATAACGAATGGAACTTGCATGTAGAGGATTGTGGAAATAAAGACTATAACGTAAATTTCTAAGGGTTTCATAGTGAAACAATGTGGATAATAGGGACTTGAAGGCAATTTTCCACCAAATCATTACCATCCACTGAAATGAATTCTATTTCATTGTTGAAGCTTCATAGCAAGAGTGGAATACTACTTTTATACATATTCATCATGGGTAATTAATGGCGATGACGTATGGTGGTAAGTTACAGTCAAACAAGATTGAAGTGGTCCATGTTTGTGGCTAAAATCAATAATGGTGGCTAACTATTGCTTGAAGTTTTCATTAAAAAGGAGGGGTTGCCATGCTCTGCACAATATATATAAAAAAAAGGAGAAATCAGATAAGGTGAAATAAATAATAAATAAATAATAATGAGAGGGTTGAATAGCAAGAGACCTCCATTTGATGAGCTGAGGTATGGACACGTGAAGTCAAATAAGGAGATAAAATCGCAATCTTTTCTCTTTGTTTTTTTAAGTCGTTCTTATCTCTACGTGCGCGATCATCGCCGTTGATCCGAAACGGAGATTGGCAACTCCGCGTCACGTCCTTCATCAACGGGATAGCACCCTTTGAAACCCACCATCACGTATCTTTAAAAGGACGTCGCCCTGAACCCTAACGCCGCCATCGAGAGGTGGGGGAAACCACCGCAGCTACAAAAAAAAGAAAGGAGGAGCCGAGCAGCTCACCGGATCTAGTAGAATCGTTTATTCGGTGACAAACAACGCCAGAGAAATCCCACTGAGGACGCAGTGAGCCACAACATCAAGGTAAGCCTCCGACCTCGTGTAAAAAGAAATCTATGGTCTTGTATATACCTTCATGCATGGATGCTGGTAGAGATAAGGGACTGAGATAAGATCCAACTAGTGATACTTTGTGAAGTGAGTATATGAGATAAACTTGGTTAACAAGCATGAACAGGTCAGGGCTTTTGCATATGAATATGGAATTCATGTAGAGAGGTTAGACAGTGGAGAAGGAGGGTGTTGTTGTAGTGTAGTTGTTCACCTGTGGTATGGAGATGGAGAGTTCCCTGTAGATGCTAAGTAAGTGAACATTAGAGTTGATAAAAATCTCTTGAAGGAGAGGTTTAGGAGGGTGGTGATGGTTAACTGTTACACCATGAAGAAAGCCATGGGTTCTCTCTGAGGGCCAGGTGTTGTATGTTTAGTTCTCATATCTTCTGAGGCTCAGTTTAAAGGTTCCATGTATGGGTTTAGATGGGTTGAAATTCTAGTAGTTGTTGGTTGGTCAATCTGGTGGTTGCCTAATAATATGGGCTTATATATATAGAAGGATAAATGAGAGGACAATGCTGGGCTTGGTTTTTAGGAAATGACAAGGAGTTGGGAGAGTCATTCATGATATCGGGTTCATGGCTAGGAGTGAATCCGATTATTTATGATCTGGGTTCACTGGTAGAAAGTCATGTATAGAGGCTTTATGTTAGTTGTGTTGGTGTGACTCTGTGGTTTGGTAATGGTTGACAGGTATGCAGATGGGGAAGAGCTTAAAAGAGGGACACACAGTAGTTAAGACTTGTATGAATGGATTTGTTTTATTATTCTACATGAATATTATGTGACTTTAGTTGAATGTTGTTATGAATTAATATGGTCTTACCAATGATTAGTGGCTGGAGGCTGGCAACAAGTTATGAGGGACCTTCTGGATTGTGATGGTACATAGTTTGTGTATAAGGGTTTTGATGACCATTGAATGGTACTGGTTTGAGGGGGCAGAGTGGTGCTATGATCAATGGTTTCGTGATGGCATACAATGTGAATTTTATTGGTTACTGATTAAAATTCTTTAAAGGTCCATGGTTTGATTTAATATAAATGGCTGGAGAATTGGGAGAGAAAGTGCGGCATTTGTTTCATTAATATTTACTATTGAAATATGGAATTAATAGGAATTTATTCTCATTGCTGGGTTGACTAGTGGGCCTTGGGTCGGTTTGGGTAAATAATAAATCTGAAGAATAGAAGCTTTTGTGAAATGGCTCAATTAATGTTATTTGTCTAGTTAAAAAGTTTAAACTGGGTTTATGTAATGGGCCGAGTCCATTTGGATCGTATGTGATAAGTTTGGGATCCGTGTTTACCAGATATTGCCGAGGAGAGCGGCACTGCGACGGGACTGATTCAGAGCGTTCAGTGATTGGACTGCGATTAGAGGTAAGTTACTCTTGCCTAGATTCCACCCATTGTCTGGGTTTCTTGATTTGCTAAATGCTGGTTGTTGGCATGTCTTTCTTTGTGATACCTGTTGTTTTTGGATACATGCACATACATGATAGTTATTGCTCTCTTTCCTCGTATGTGTGTGATTGATGTGCTTGTGGTAGTATTGTTACTACCTGTTTGGAATGCTCTATTGGGCTTGCCCACCCGTGGGCGACTTATTTGTATGGCTTTCGTGGTGCTTGTGTCGCGACTAGGTAGGTATCGTCGATTAGGAGTGGCGGGCTTTCGTGAGCATAAGCCTCTGTTATGCGGCATGAGACCATGGAATCTGCGATACTTAGATGTCTTTGGCCGGGTAGGTGTCGCGCCAACCGAAGTTTCTTCTTCCACGGATTGATGGAGCGGAGTGAGCTCTGGATTTTCGCGAGGCGTTAGGGGCCGAAACACCACGGCGTTCCGGCATTCCCCGGCGAGGAAGGGGCGATACTGCAGGCCGTCCCCTACGATCGATTAAGGGCCGATCACTGATCGTGTCGACATGAGAGAGAGATGGCGCTACCAAGGCGGCAGGAGTTAGTCGGCCCAGCGGCCGGAATCTTTGTGTGTTCTTGTAGGGAAATCATTGTTGAGCTTGTTATTGGAATTCTCTTTGAGCCTTGAGGGTCGTTGTTGGATAGGAGTCATCACAGATTCTTGATGTTTGTGGTAGACTCCTAGGATCATTTATGCAGGGGTGTATCCCCATTGCTTGATGATTTTTGATTTTTGATATCATGCTTCATCTTATGTCTTGGAGATCCTTGCGAGTGCTACTTTGGGCTTTCCATTCGAAGCTCACGACTTTCTTCTTCTTCTCATTTTAGGGTTACGAGGAGTAGGTTGACTTCGGACTCGGGGACGTCATTTAGAGTTGGTTGGGGCTTTTGCAGAGGTCGGAGGATCTCTAGGATATTTACTTGTGTGTGAGGACACTTACTTTGTTTTTATTAGGACCCTGGTAGGGCCTGGATTATGTAGAGGGCAGGGGAATCTTATTTGATTATTTCTCTTCCGCTGGATTTTATTGTCTATTATTGATTAACTTTTGATTATGTATGTTATCTGCTTATCATTTTTAGGCCTTGTATCCGAGTGGGGCTCGTCTCCACTTGGATACGGCCGATCTGTTGACGTGCCCGAGGTCCCGGGATCCGGGTCGGGGCGTTACAACCTATATAAGTGTGAAAGTGGGGGTCACTTTCTATGGAAACTTGGGCAAGTTTTCTAAAACACTTATGAATTCTAGGTACTTGGCGTATAGCCTAGTGGTGCCACTACGATTAGAGTTGTTCTGATTTCGAGGAGATATTGTGAATTATAAGACAACTGATTTATGGTAAGGAATTTTTGTTTATAGAAATTTTTATTTTACCAAATTCTTGTACGTCACTTCTTATATATCCTAAGGATTGTTTCATATCTTAAAAGACACCAATTTTGATACATTATATTCTCATGCTCCAATTTTCTTTCTTTCTTGATTTTCACTATATTGTTGGAAGCCCATCTAACCTTTGGGCTTTATTGTGGGCTTATCCTCAACTTGGGTTCAAAATATTCAAAAAACCTTTTGAATGTTTAGTCCCACATTGCTTTGAGAGAAAACTTACACTCCCCTTATATGTGTTTTCATTCTAAAAACCAATTTTGCTTATCTGTGAAAATTGAGGGTACAAATGTTAGATTCGGTTTTGCTTAAAAATAAATCTTTCAATCATATTTTACTATTTCTCATTTGATTGAGATTCCACAATTAACAATCACCTAACCTTTTTCCTCCTCTTCCTGTTTTCATCTTATCTCTTCATTGTTTTTCTTTGGAGCAATCTTGAGCACTCGCAGTTATTTGGTTTGTGTGCATGGTACAGAGGACTTTGTGATTGTTCTATCCTAGAAGAACTATGGCATCAAGTCCTTTCTGTACCGAATAATACACTATGAGGAGGCGAAATACTTCTTAAAGTCAGTGCGCTCGCACGCCTCAGCCTACCAGATAGCAGTTCATCCTTAACTCCAACATGAGATTGCTCAAATTGTAACAATTAAATACACAAACTCGTATTTCAAATGGGCACCTATTTAAATAAACAAAGTAGTAGTTTTTAGGAGCAATAACTTCCACTATTTTGATGCAACCAAACACAGAGTTGTGAATTTATTAAATCATAAAACATTAATTCTTGAATGCTTGATGGTTAACATTTATTTTCAAAAAATTATGTAATCAACATGTGCTGTTAAGGCTACTCAAATAAATTCCCTTTTCAAGGCCAAATGATCGTTTATACAATACTATGAAATCTGTACCATTAAAGCTAAGGATTGAATGTTTGCCACAAAATTACTACAATTTGAAATCTTAAAATTAATATTGATTGTTTAGGCATATGATGTTCGAAAAGACAAATACAATGGCCTAATTAAATTGATAGCAAGAAAACTCCTTTACATTACATTACATACAGCATATACACTATGGTTAAGTATATCTATTACTTCTGTAAGTTCAACTCAATCAGCACATTGAGAGCCGAAGTCAGAGTCGGTTATTATAACAAAGACAGAACTTTAAATAATAGGGTTTACTTGTGGACCATGAAATGCTATAACTGAAGAATTTTCAAAATTTTTGGTATGAAAGCAAATGATAAAAAGTGTTATTTGGCTTATCTGCCGAAAATTATCTTTTAATATCTCATCAAAACAATGAAAAACACTATCTTTTTTGAGAAAAGTTCTCTTTTAATATCTCAAGACAAGGAAAAACACTATTATTTTTATAGAGGTAGACAAGTAATAGTTGTGGTTCAAGCCCACAATCTCTCTTTTGTCATAAAGAATGGGCTAACCCTTTTTTTAAAAAAAAGTTGGTATAGAAAATACTGTCAATTGATGGAAATTTTCAAAGTCTAGCTTGTGATATATATATATGTTTAATTTGTCACTCCAGATGTAAGACTCATTTGATACTCACGCGCGGGCCCTCATTTCATGCATGTGTGTGTGTATGAATATATGCTCCTTGCATGCATGGTGTCTTCATTTTCCAAAGTCTGGCTCTTGATATGATTAACAATGAAGTATAATTTACAATGACTCTAGATATATATAATAAATAAGAAGAAAACAATAAAACAGGAATACTTACTTTTGAAATCTTGAACTCCTCTTGAGTTCTACTACATAAATACAAACTTTAGCAATTGGGCACAAGATATATAACTAATTAATTTGTCAGCCAGTATTAATTATGCAAATAAAGAGTCTGCAAAAGAGTTCATCGGAACTAGATCGTCCTCTGTGTTCAAGGCGTGCAAGTACTCCGAATATAGCCTCTCATGCAAATCAAGGATAGGGGAGAGCTCATTGATGGCAAACTGATCAAAAAGAAAGCCACAATCCTGCACAAACCCTGGAATGTTCAGATACAGCATACCAGAGTTGTTACTTCTATCCTCTTCTAATTCGGAAATTAATGTAGTTTCATTCACGTTATCATTCTTCCTACTTCCTTCAGGAGGGATCCTTATGATACCCGAAAACCTACTAGGCTTTGGAATATAGACCTCACTTGCTTTTAAGTCATCCTTTCTCTTTTCACCGTTGCCATGATCAGTGCTATTATCATTATTTCCATTATTGTTGTTGTTACTGTTGTTATTCCTTCTCTGCGAGGAGCAGCGACCAACTTTCGCCATGCCCTGTTTGGTTGTAAACCCTTTTTCCTTGAGCTTCTTGCTGAGATGACTGTTCCAGTAGTTCTTGATCTCGTTATCGGTCCGGCCAGGAAGTCTTCCGGCTATCAGTGACCATCTATTGCCAAGCAATGCTTGAAGCCTGACGATAAGGTCTTCCTCTTCTGCTATGATGTTCCCTCTCTTGATGTCCGGCCTTAGATAGTTCATCCATCTCAATCTGCAACTCTTAGGACATCTAAGAAGCCCTGAGTTTCACAAACATGCAAGAAGATAAATTAATTAAGGATTATAAACCACTCTCGCTAGCTAGCTGGTGTATACATACCGCAAATTATTAAGTGATGAGCACAATTAATTAATATTGAGATATATATATATATATATATATATGCATGATCACTTACCTGCTTTGTTAGGGATAGACTTCCACTGGCCTTCGCCATGGCCTTGTATATATTTAGTAAGCAATGCATCTTCTCTTGCAGTCCATGGCCCTCTACGAAGGCCAACCTTTGCACAACAAGGTGCTCTTCCCATGGCGAGCAGTAGTGATGCAAGTGCCTGTGCAACACTCTTTATAGATATAGTTCAGGGATGGAAAAGGGTGGCTATAAATTAATATCATGAACGAATGACTTCCACGGCGTTCAATTTGGCAGTCAAAATAGACTGTTATTTAGAAATAGAATATAAACTCCCACTAAAATGGACAAGTGTTTGTTTCCATGGAGTGCATTTATTTCGTGTATTTAACTGGATACAAGATGACAAATTAATAAAGTTGGAAACGCAACCAAAAGATGGTCAAGTTGCTTAATTCAAGAGGAGATAACTTTCTTACCTCTTTTGGAAATTATGCTCACCTTGCCACCTAAGTCCAAATTAAGTAATAATGAAGAACGATGTGAATTCCTTTTATATTTGAAAAATTGGCACTATATTCCTATAAATTTTACAAACTGACCAAATAATCTCTCGGTTCATTTTAATTACTTTTTTTAAAAAATTCTTTCTTTATTTTAGAACTCTTCGATCCCTTGAAGTTCCTATAGTTGCTTTTCAATCCAAACTTCTTTTTAACATTGGAATTACCCTTATTTTTTTAAATGAAAAAGATCCCGTAGTCAGTACAACCCCATTTGAGATTGAAGCCTCATATCACTCTCATTATTCTCCTCTTGGAGTGGGGCTTGGTGATGATAGTGGTGGTGGAGAATGTTAGGATTATTAGGGGCACCCCGCATTCCACATTAGCAACAATATTGTCTGCTTTGTACTCGAACACGCACGGTTTTGTTCTTGGGCTTAACCCAAAAGGCCTTTTGCTATGGAATGTGTCTCTCTATATTTATACCCCTTCACTCTTCTCCTATTAGGCAATATGGGACTATTGTTTGAACCCAACAGAGGACAACCTTCACTTCAGCCTTTATCCATTGCACCTAACAAAATATCATCGTGAGTTCCATCTAGATACAAAATTCCCTTATACCATATCACCGGATCCCAACTGATATGACGATGCTATTTAAATTGGTTTTATCCACCTTGCATCTATACCATATCAGTGGATCCCAACTTGCAACATCACATTAGTGAAGAATTCCTCTGCACAACCTCTTTATCCATCCAAGCCTATTTATATAAGTAAATTAACTCCAAGTTCACTTAATACGTTTAATTATTTATATGCCCACAAAACCTATATAAAGGGTCAATCCTTGTGTTTTTGAATTATTGGATTGGATGCCATATTGATACCTTCTCCGCTTTTGTATAGTTTTGATCCTAAATGTGGAATGATTTCCATTTTTTGATCCATGGACACGCCACTCACAATCATCTACAACACATACAATAGTAACAATTTGTTACCATTTTTCAATAAGTGGAAGTTAAAATTGTGTTTGATCCCAAAGTTGCATAAGGCTTCTTAGAAGTGTTCAACATTTTGATATCATCGGGCGACTTCCTTGGTCACCATCTTAGATTATTCAAAAGGAATCGCATGGTTGTGATGGTATCATGGGTTTGGGTTGAATTTATGAAGCACCGACACGCCAACTTGCCTTACGTACCCGTGTCCGATACGTCTGCGACACGGACACGTGCTCAACACGCAAGGATATGTATTGGATACGTTGAAAATCATATCCCTTTTTTTTCAAAAAAAAAGAAAAATCATCACCGACACGTCCGCGACATGCGAGGACACGGGCTTGAGAAGCTGATCATCGTCGCCGGAGTGGACAATCCGGATCACCTCCTGCTCGAGCCAGGCCTCCTCTTGGCCAAGGCGGCGACGACACTTCTCATTGTCTCCGGTGAGAGAGAGGGCATCATAGATTGGGTCGATAGTAGCAGAACAGAGGTGGAGGCGAGGCTGGCGGGCCATGAGGGAAGAGAAGATCTAAGGAAGATGAGGGGGAGGAGGCGCCGATTCATTATGCGAGGAAGCCGATTCATCACGCGGGGAGGATCTAGGGTTAATGTCCACCGTTTGATCATATGATCCAACGGCCAAGTATCATTGTTATAATAATAAATTTTTATTTAAGAATTCTGATTTTATTTTTATTTAAAAATATAAAAATATAAAAATAATATCCTTTTTATTTCATTTATTTTATTTTTAAAAAATCAAAATTTTAAAATAGATAAATTTATGGATTTTAGTTTTTTTTTTTTAAAAAAATATAAACATAACTGTCAAAATTAAATTCGAAAATCAAACCAATGTAAAATGTAAAATTATAATTAAAAAGTATTTCAAAAACCAATGCTACTGGTGATGATGAAGATGATGAGGCAATGAAAATTGGTTCTAATGATGGATAGAGAGGACTTTAATTTTATTACATTTTGTTAAAACTTTGGTATATATTGATATGTGACTTAGTGGCTATATGATGGTGAACTTTCATTTTATGCTTGTAGTGGACTTTCATTTCATTTTATGTTTTTGATTCATGGATATAATTTTTGTTTTATCTTCTTTTGATTTTTGTGTGTTGAATTTGTGGATTATTTGATATGATGAAATGGAATCTAATAACTATATTTCATCAAAATATTATACATATATATTTTTATATGTATTTATATTCAACATGTCAAGTATCCTAATTTTTCTAGAAATATGGTAGTAATACAGTATTAAGGTAATAAAGTCGTGATCCGTGTCAGGTAATAGTGTCAGTATAGGTCTTGTAGTTCCTTATGCATGGGACGGAAATAAAAAGTTAGAAAAAAAATGCTAGAAGGTTAACAGTAACTTTAAAAACTATGCAGAACCGCATAATAATAAGCACTATTATAATTAATGGTAAGTAAATATACATAACATACATTTCCACAGCTAAATTATAGACTTTCGAAATACAAAATTTTTCAAAAGTAAAAAATAGAGATAATTTACATCAAGAACAAAATTTGAGAGAGAATTTTTGTTGTTTCTCCCTCGGCCTCAAAAAATCATGCGTGTCTCACCCACGCTCTTTCTTAAACATATAGTATATTTGTACATTCGTAAGAAATCCCCATCTATATCAATGGGACAAATTGTTTGGGATTACAAACGTCAATCTTACATGAGAAGCTTCTAGCCTTCAATGTTCACATATTTTCTCTAACACGGGCTCCATTGTATTTGTAGATAACATGTTGAACTGTGAAATGTGCCCTTCTTTCTTATATTTTACAATAGCAAAGAAGGTCTATTCTAGTAACTTGCAGGATCAGTAACTAATATATAAGCAAAGTAATAAGTGTAGGCTCCACAAATATAAGAGAATAGAGAAAAAAAAAATCATAAAAATCTTCGGGAGCTCCATAAAATGAGGTCCACACCTGTCCTACACAACAATGACCTCTGTAGATGCTGAGAGGCACATGAGTGAGTTAGGCATGTGGATAGGAAAAATTAATAATGGTGGAAAAGATCAAGAAGATGGAGCAAAATGAATAAGATCGGAGAATTCAACTAGCATCACCATTAACAACGACAAGGCAGACTAGGATTCTTTAGAAAGAAAAATCCAACAAAAGGATAACAAGACTAGGGACGGAGGGTGAATGCCTTCAATTCGAAAAGAGGGATTAAAAAATAACAAATCAGATGAAAATTTGTTTCGACTAAAAGAGCATTTTTTTCCCTATATTTTGGGCTGACATGGACTATGAAATATCTATGTGATGTTGGATGTGGTTTGTAGATGTTATTTACAGTACTACATCACGTAACATTTGAATTTTATTTTGACTTTGCAATTATTGATTTGGTAATTCATGCACATATATGCCATATCACACGCCACATAGCTAAGGTTTAAAGTTTACGACAACCTAAAAAATATTATCTTTGTTAATTAGCGTAACACGTGGCGAAAGACCTTAGTTAAGACACCTAATTAACCTACTTTTGGGTTCAACTAAAAAGAAAAACCCTTCATTTAAAGATTAATAATATAGTGATTCATAAAACCTAATTTATTGGCTCTGGCTATATATCTATCTCAAATAATTACAAAGATTAACAAGTCCCGGGACCGAGTCAAACTGTAAATCCTTAGCAACACTGTCAAAGACAGGTAAGACCTACCAATGACCTCTTGACCTATTAGTATTGGGTCCCTTGTATAGGGTACTGTTAGTTGGGATAGATCCCGAGTTCAACACCTTCCGCAGCATTTATAGTAATGCATAATCCACACGCTGTCCACCTCCCATACCGGGAGGTGTTTGTCGCCAAGTTAAAAAGACAGGTAAGACCTTGAAATTTATAGAGAAGCAAACAAATATTTTTCTAGTGCTTAATTTTTAGACTAGTAAGATGGACTAACTCATCGGAAGAGTTATGTGTTTTGATGTCATGCATCCTTGCATGAATCATGCACGGAAAACCATACCATATACCTACAAGCTCAATTAGCACGCTGCTTACTTTTCCTCATTGACTAAGAATTCAGGAGGCCATGCATGCATTCTCTCTCTTTAATTCTATATATATATATATATATATTAATGTTTATTCCCAAAGGTTGAGAAATCTCTTTCTAAGATCATGCTCCTTCAAAGCATGTGCCCTACCCATATTCCTTAATATCACTAATTAAAGGCCATCTTAATTTCTTTCAATATATATTTATGGTTCTGCTTGCATGCATGGTTTTGTTGTTAAAGCAGGATGATTTTCTTGGATGATGCATGAAAATGTCCTTCTCGTTTCATTCAAGTGAATGAATCAACCGTTCAACACAATAACTATAATTTAAATTGCAAATGACTTTTCAGAGAAGGCACTAATCAATATTACCATTAATGTTGTTATTTTCCAAAACATGCAGTAGAGACTTGTTGTGCAGTGCATGTGTAAGCAAGAAGATGTCTCTTTTCTAATATATTCTGACTAGAATTTCTCTTTATGGCCTCTTTTTTATTTTTCCATTTTAGTTATATCATGTGATTGCTTTTGTTTGTTTGAATCTCTTGTATTTAGTTAATATTTTATTATTATTATCTATCTTATAAATAAAAATTGCCATTTATCCAGCCACCTATCTTGAATTAAAATTGGTTGACTATAATTAGTGTCAGCAATGTCATACAACTGAGTGAACTAATACATCCCCTGCTCAGAGTTTCTTTCTTGAAAAAATTCACTTTGACTGGACATCTGTGCCACATTATATGGCGACGTAGGTTTAGGTTTTTCTTTTTCTTAGCTTTGATGAGGTATTCTTTGATTGTCTACTTTATGTAAAACAAAAAAAAAAAAAATGTTTTATTTGATTATTCATTTACCTTAAGAACTTTACAATATATGCATGATGTGCGTTTTTCTTTTCATCCAAGTCACAAGGAAGGGAGGGTCTGTTTTTTATATTTAGATTTATGGAAAAACTTGAGAGTTGGAGCAAGATGATGGTAGGAACTTGACAAAAAAACATTTTGTTTTGGAAAAAAAAAATTTTTTTTTTGAAGTCTGACTAACTATTAGAGGGAAGGAAAGTGCAGAAGATTTGAATAGAATTGAGTGTTTGGTAGTGAATATTCATGCTTTTCTCTTACTTTTTCTAATTGATATATACATTATATTGTAGTTTTTAATATCTCATCTTTCTTTGCAATTTCCGCCTTCCAATTTCAATGTTCAGACTGTGATATTTGGATCTACACAATAGGTATGCAAGACATCAAACCTTCTTCGAAAAATATTACAATTTAAAGATTAAATCATGTAACAATTTATTTGAATCTTTCACTCATTTGGAGTTAAATTGTCCCAACATACAAAAACCTTACTCGCAATGTTGTCTATTATTTCATCAGAGAATATATATAGCTTCTACAAAAGATAATAAAGCTCATAACAAATCACTTGAACAAGTTTGTACTATAAACACAAATCTGGCCTAGCTAATTAAGCCACTTGTATAATTAAGCTTCGTTGAACTCTAACTTATTTATTTCTCATTATCTCATAAATGAAAAACAACTTTATGAAGTTATAGCTTAAATAAACAGATAATTTAACTAATCAAGTCATGCATTAGTAGAAGTAATACAAAAAAAAAAAAAACAGAAATAAAGTGCTCTTTATTTCTGTTGGATGGGTGAGCTGCGTAAAACCTGATGTTATAATATATATAAAGTGACAAATTTATCTTTTTTTTTATATATATATAATATAATTTTCAAATAAATTTTCTAACATTTCCTATTTTCTAAACCTTTGTCCTCACATCACGTTGAAACTTTTCTCAGAGCTCCATTCCAACTCCATCCACCTTCCAGCTCACAACTTTTCTCAGAGCTCCATCTGCCTTCAAGCTCACACCTTTTCCTATAGCTCCATTTTGAGTATAGAATCCCAAGCCCAACGGTTCAAATTGGGGCTTTTGGAAAGGTATGAAATTTCCAGGAGACCCTTGGATTTCCTTCTTATATTTTCTAACTTTATAACTTTTACGAAGAAAAAAATTATTGTTCCTACCTTTACAACTTTGAGCTTAAGGCATTATGTTTTTCAACATTGTTGAAATTATATGATTCGCCTTAAATTGTCAAGTATCTAAGTGATTTAGTCATGTAGCCAAGTAATATCTAAGCAACTAATTTTAGTTAAGTGATTTTAGTCAGGTAGCCAAGTGATTATATTTATAAGATTTCACAATTAGCAAACAAAACATTGAGAGAAGTATTACCAGAAGAAGTAGTAGAATGCAATGCTTGGACTAATCAAAGGAAGATAAAGTCTTTGTAGAGAGTAATGGAGGTAGGACTCAAGTGGTTGGGAGGTTGAATAGCTTCTATTTTGAGAGAAAAAAACATTGCAAGAATGAGTCTCATTTATCTAAAAAAGGAAAGTGTCTCTGAGATGTTTTTTCATAGAAAAGTCAAGATAGAAAGTACAAAATAAGCCTTCCATTGTTCACCATTTTAATTATAAGTTGCTTTTAAGTTTGCTGATTAGACCTTGGAAGATTAATAACAAGTAATTTTTGAGAAACTAATCCAAATATTATGTATTGTCCTTAAGTTTCTTGCATTGAGCAAGGTTTTTTCTGGATTCAATCCACAATTAATTGTTACTAATCTTTTCATAGTTGATATTGTGTAGATTTGTATGTGGATCATAGAAGAGCCATATAAGATCATATTTTACTATGGAGGTTACTGGAAAGCATTTAAGAATAGTGGAGGAGCTAAACAAGTCTCAATATATCTCTATTGATAACTATAACTTCATCAAGCTAAGTGAAGACGCTTATAGATCAGCAACAACAAGCCAAGGGCATGTGATATCTCTGAATTACACAGTTTGCAATACTTGTCCAACCCTTTATGCTAGTATAGATGATGACTTCGACATTTATACAATTGTTGAGGCCAATAGAGAGAACCATGTATATATGCTATGTTTTTGTGTCAATTAAAGATATATAACGCTAGAAAGAATAGCAATTATTCTGCGGGCTAGTTGCAACCTATCGATTGCCAAGGAAGAACGCAAGAAGACACCCATACAAGAGAGAAACCTCTCTCAAATTTTAATCAATTTCATAAAATAAAGTCTAATCTTAAAACTAGTCCACAAGCTGGACTAAATAGCTGGAAACTCTCGAATCCTACTATTTTGTAAATTTTTCCAAAAATAGCAAAAGTACAAAACTATCCAAATTTTAAATTTAAAACAATCCAAATAATCAACCAAAATCCTATACTAAATCAAGTTCAAATTACTTCATAATTTGATAGACGATTTATTACCAAAAATACTGAAAAATATCTAAAAGGTGATCCGGAGGGAAAACAACGGAATTTGAATTTGAAAACGATATCCATTGAGCGTAGCTTGTTGACCATGTTGTGCCCACTGAAAAGATCTTTCCGGATTGGGGTCATATGCACAAATCTGACACCCGTAGTCAAAGTTATGACCATACAACGTGAAACACATCATGTGGATCCAATCCTCCTACATCAGTCACCTCGGGTTTAAAAGAACTCGTTCTCGAGTTTACAATAGAGTCTTTAGAATCCATGAAACAAGGACTCAAAGGATCTAATCTTCCACTCCTTGAGCATTTTATACTCGCCAACAAGAAATGATCATGAGTTAATACAAACCTAAACTAAATCACCAACTTTAAAAAATACCTGACAATAATGACTATTAGCTTGAATCTTATACTTGGCATTGTTCTCATGAATGGCTAGTTTTACTTGCTTTCGTGGATACCCGAAAAGTGCTCTTCGATTGCATCGGTCTTACCAAAAGTAGCAACAATAGTAACATGAATACTTACAATTCCAACCACCGCAAACTTCTCAGATGAGAAATCAAAGTAAAGCTGCTTTAAAACCTGAGATCCCCAAGATGGAATTTTCAATATAACTTAAAAAACAAATGCACTAGCAACCATAGAAGCATAATTTGATGGATCTAAAATGGGTGGCTTGCTTTATTTACCACTTGGTACAACATGAACTAGCTGAGTCTTCTCATTAAGTTCATTCTTGATGTGACTTTCCAAAAATTGATTATCAAATCATGTATGTGCACTTCCTGACACTAAAAACGAGATATGAGATGAATTGCAAGGTTTGATATCATACCATATAATCATAACACCATGGGAAACTCATGCAGCTTGAAGGGGTGGCAGTGTAGCACTCACACGATTCTTAAGTTTATTACCTGGAGCTTCAATATTCAAGAGAGCACTGAGTTCATCTTCTTGAGAGGCCAAGTAGTAAGTGTCTGATCTGCAAGGTAATCCACACACAAGAAGCTTCATTTCTACAACTGTCGTTGTTTATTTCTACAAATGGGAATCTTCAGCTTTATCACGAGGACTTTTATCTAGTGGTTTAATATTTATTGATCTTTGGAGCATCTCCAATTAGATGAGGCCCAAGCTTGTCACTAGACTTTTGATAGTCATCCTTGGACACCACATTTGCACAACTGTCGCTATTAATGATCATTTTGTAAACTTTATTTGTAATTCTGCAAGTTGTGTGAAAAATATTGGTTCTCAACCAATCGTCCCCTGAATCGCTCTTGGGAAACAAGCTGGTGAGAAACTAGATTCTCATGGCTACCTCCATACAACACATCGCTAGTCTTATAATCGTCATACATAGGCTCGCCAACCTCCTCCTCGTAATTGCCATACACGGGTTGGTCAATCTCCTCTTCATACACGTCATACACGGGTTCACGAATTTGATTCTCACAGCATCATACATGGGTTCACCAAACTCCTCCTGAACGCTAAGATCACAGTGCTGGACTTCCTCATTCTAAACCTGTCTATGACAAACACGATCAAAATCCCATCACGCCGTGACGCCAGATAACCACAGCGACTTGCCTCTCAGAATCGTTATTCATCACCTCTTGTATTCTATGATAATGGCGTTGGTGCGTCCTCATTTGGAACTTGCCCAAGACGCATCAAGATAGAAATTGCGCTACCGCCAGCTGGGATAACTCGTGACTTGCCTCTCGCAAATCCTCAATCTTCACCTTACGAGATACTACGATCACGGTGTTGGACTTCCTTCTTGGAAACCTGCCGATGATGACAGCGACCATGACCACCAACTATTGAAGTTGATGAGATCTTACCCTAGGAAGATGTTAAGGCTTTGATACCAACTAAAGCCTGACAGGATAGAGATAATTCTGCGGACTAGCTACAACCTATGGATCACCAAGTAAGAACGCAAGAAGACACCCATACAAGAGAGAAAACTCTCTCAAATTTAAATCAATTTCATAAAAATAAAGTTTAATCCTAAAACTAGTCTACAAGCCGGACTAAATAACAGGAAACCCTTCAATCTTACTATTTTGTAAATTTTGTCAAAAAATAGCAAAACTATAAAATTATTCAAATTTGAAATTTAAAACAAGATAAATAATCAACAAAAATCCTAGACTAAATCAAGTTCAAATTACTTCCTAATTTGATAGATGATTTATTACCAAAAATAGCAGAAATTATCTAAAAGGTGATCAGTCGGGAAAACAGAGGAATTTGAATTTTTAAATGATACCCATCAAGTATGGCTTGGTGACTATGGTTTGCATGCCAAAAAGAGCTTTTCGGATTGAGGTCATATGGGCGATTTCGACACTCGTAACCAAAGTTATAACTAAACAGCTAAAACACATCATTTTGCTCGAGTCCTCCTGCATCAGTATAGGTCCACCAAATAGAACATCTATGCAAGTTTGTCCAAAAACTTCATTATAATAACGATAAGCAATACAAGGCTCTGCAACTACAAGACGTATCCCTATAGTCCCCAATAGAACAAATACAAGTTCATCTTCACCAATCATCTCCCTCCAAACATTACAAGTCTTGAACCAAAGCAACATATGATTCAAAGTAGAAAAAATCTTAGTGATTTCAAAGAGGCAAACTTTGATGGGGAGTTTGTAGAGATTGATGTACCAGAAGATTTTGAAGTAGAAGATGATTTAGATGATTGCATATCAAAAAGTAGCTACCATAGTTTAATGAACTCTTTTGATAATGACGGTGAAGATGTTGATGAAATTTGTGGGTTTGAAGGAAAATCATATAAACTGAACTTAGAATATTTAGATATGCGTGTGGTAACTAAGTTTGTGGATGTTCACTAATTTAGGATGGCCTTGAGGAAGCATTGCACCATAAACAACTTCCAAGTCACATACGTGAAGAATGAAAAAAATAGGGTGACATCTAGTATGTGCAGTTGCACATTGTCCGTGTAGGCTACAAGCATCAACTTGTGGCAAAGATAATGTTACCTTTCAAATAAAAACAAATGTAAATGAGCATACAAGTGTTACGATAAACATGGTTAAAAACAAATTGGCCACAGAGAGATAGGTGGCAATTGAAGTTTTGGATTGGTTAGTAATAGACCCAAAATTATCAAAACCACAAATATGCAAATACAAGAAGGGAGAGCGATTATTCATTAGAGCTATCTTATGTTGATGCAAGAAGCTGAAAAGAAATTACATTTATGATGATGTATGGTGATTTAGCCAAGTCTTTTAGCTTAATACCATTTTGGCCAATGAGATATTAGTAGAAATCCACAATCAAACATTCATTATACTCAAGAATCTAATTTAGCTTTTCAAAGGTTACTTGTTTGTCTTGCTGCTTATCGATTTGGTTTTATTCAAGAATGTAGGCCATCGTTAGGGATTGAAGGTTGTCACTTGAAAGGTAAATATAGAGGTTGTCTACTAGCAGCCAGAGCTTTAGATTGTAATTGTGGGCTTTTTCCAGGGGCATTTGTTTTCATAGAGGGTAAGAACTTTGAGTTATAGAAGTGGTTTACTTAATCCATAGGAAATGTTCATAATTTGGACATCATGTCTGATTGGTAAAAAGGACACGGGGAATCAATCAAACTTCAAGAAGGCCTACCTTGGTAAGATTTTGAAAGGCTAGTTTGGACAACAGTTAAAAGCTTTTCGTAGATTGACTATGACAAGGAATTAGACAATATCTAGGAGCTCAATCAGCTGGTATGGGAGTATCTTAATGGGATTAAGAATTATGTTTGAAGTAGACACAAGTTTGGAACTAATGCAATGTGTCACTACATTACTAACAACTTCTTAGAATAATTTAATAACTTCATATCTAATGAAAGGAAAAAACCAATAGTTGATTTGATAGACACCATTAGGCGAAAACTAATTATAACGCTAGAAAAGAGGAGAAGAATTGCTTCAAAGTGGAAAACTAAACTGGTTCCTAGGATTTACAATTATGTAAGGACTATTAGCAGGCAAAATGGTTCATATCACATATGGAGATTAAGTGATTAGGTATTAGAAGTAAGTGACCCTAATTGTAGATGGGTTGTAGACATTAAAACTAGAACCTATGATTGTAAAAAGTGGCGATTGACATGTGTGTCATGTGTTCATGCTAATCTTGCTTTAGTTGGGATTAGGTATGAAATGCATGATTATGTTGATGATGTTTACACTGTTGAGAGGTATAAGTCAACCTATGCTATACAAATTTCTCTAATGTCGGGGAAGAACTTATGGAGAAATGTGGAAGGCATTGCACCCGTTTTGCAGCTTCATACAGACAAACCACCAGAAAGACCAAAGAAGAAAAGGTTTGTAGATCCAACAGAGAAACAAGGGAAATATACATATCAATGTGGAAGATGTGGTTGTTGAGGTCGTAACAAGAGATCTTACAAGGAAAGTTTGGTAGAGGATTAGTTTATGCATGCAAGGCTCCAATAACCAAGCTACTCATGTTACAATGGAATCAAGTGTAACATCAAGACGAAGAGTGTGTAATGATCTGAATTTTATACAATTCCAACCCTCCGTATAATGCATCAACATAGGACTTAGAGTGGATGAGTTATGTTAATGAGTCATGGAATGGAGAAAAGACCATAATGCCCATAGCTCAAAACTTGTAATTATAATAGAGATGAAGAGCGAGAGAGAGAGAGAGAGAGAGAGAGAGAGAGAGAGAGAGAGAGAGAGAGAGAGAGAGAGATAGGGATAGAGTAAAGTTAAGAAAGAGAGAAAAGGCAGAGAAGGCTTTAGAAGGTAGATATTCTTCATCGGCTGCAATTTGGAGAGGAAGTGAAGAGAAAGGGGAGGTCTCCAAGTTTGGCTACAAGGAGAAGATAAGTACTTGAGAAATTTATAAGTTAGATCTTCTCTTTTCATTTGGGGATTTTGATTTTGTGTTCTGCTTGATTGGGGGATTTTGAATTACGGTTTAGAAGAAGATATGTGAGGAATGAATGGTTAGATGTTGATGATTGTATGGGATTAGAGTAATATAAGAGCAGAAATGTATTGATAAACATAAGATTTAGTAGTAGAGCTGATGTAGAGAGTGAGAATTTCGACAGTACTGCCACATATGTATTGTATCATGAACAATGTAGCAACCGACTTAAAAGAGGTTGGACTGCATTGTAGCGGCGGGACGAGCACTATAGTAACCGACCTAAAAGAGGTTGGACTGTACTGTAGCAGGTTGAATCATGTAGCAACCGATCTAAAAGAGGTCGGACAGTATTGTAGAATGCTGAGAATTCTAGCAACCGGCCTAAAAAAGGTCAAACTAAACTGTAGCATTCTAAGAACTCTAGGAGTTGGCCTTAAAGGGGTCAGACTGTATTGTAGTAGACGGAGTACTATAGGTGCATTGTAGACCGAGCATTGTAGCAGGTGACATGAGATCGGACGAACGAGTATAACAAGTAAGTCGGTTATGTAGTGTGACTATAGCAAACTACTATAGCAAAAGTATTATAGCACATAAAGTAGAAATGATGGATTTTGTGTCACCTAGATGGGTGATATTGCATTATAACCCCAAGGATAAATGAATTTACAATTTGAGGAACAAACAACACCAATGGAGCCGACATTTTATAGTTTATTTGAATAGTCCATATTGATAATCAATTTTCTTCCAAATGTCATGAAGTTCTAAGAGATGATGAATAATCATATTTACGACGCGGGAAAAGCATCGGAGACTCAACAAGAAGGTCGTAGAGCTATTTGTGAACAAGGACACAGTGGTGAGTAGGAAATGGATGATCCCCAATCTTTCTCCCTTTTTGGTGCTTTTTTATTCATTATGAATTTGTGAATATTTTTGTATGTGTATTTTCAGTATGTATACCATAATTACCCAAACTTAGGGTTAAAACTTGAGCATTATGACATTTTTTTCATTATGGGTTTTATGTATTGATTGTATTGAACATGTGATGATCAAAACCTATTGAGTGCACACAAAATCTCACATAAGTGCATGTGTTACTAGAAAATAAATTTTGATCAATACTAGGTAAAATCCACAAGGAGTGGGGACAACTAGTTGAATAGGAGCCTACTTAGGTACTCCGATCCTTCGACAATCGATTTAGTGGGAGAAGTGAACTAAACTACACGAAAACAAAGAAAAGTAAAGGAATAATGAAGAGTACAGGGGAAGCACTCAGTGATAAGGATCTAGGGTTGCATGGCATCTGGACATGATAAGGGTTTTCTCTCTTGATTGGGGATGGTTTGTCAAGCTGGATGACAAAGGCTATTGAGTGACACGCTAGGTGATTCCATATGCACAAAGCGTAGATGTTGATTCCCTAGCTATTTCTAGGGAATATGCCTATGGCTTGTAGGCAAAGCATTAATAGACCTAGACTATGCCTTGTCTAAGGTTGATCCACGTATAGGTCTATGTTATAGCAAATGTCGGTTTGTCACACCAACCTTCCACCTTACGATGCATGGTCCGTCTACACTAATGTCCACATGCTATTAAGCCTATGATATGTCATCGCCTTTTGGATCGATGACTAATTGGATACACATGAAAATTAATGCAACCAAAGATTTGTTACGGCCCGCAACTAACAGTTATGATGAACCATATGACAAGCACACCAGGACAAGTTAACAAACCATATACTCAAGAGATATTGTAGATGTTCATATATCCACATCATCATATAACCCTAGAACAACGTTCTAGCCAATTAACATGGAGCTTATAACCAAAGAATCAAAACATTCATACATCAAAACAACCATGTTTAAGATATAAGAGCTAAAATCAAATAATAATGTGAGAGGATGTGGATCTTTGTCCTTATTAGTGTTCCCTTTCCTCAAAATGTGCTCAAGGCCCTCCAGATTGATGGAAAAATGATGGAGATGACGCCCCCTAGTTGTTGGCCGTCGCCCCTAGTGTTAAGCCACAAAGCCAAGGAAAAGCCTTAGAAAGTAAGCAAATTCTCTTATATCTGTAGTTTGTGATGGGTCCCTTGAGCTAAGTGACGCGTTGCAAATTCTGAGCCATTTTAGAGCTCCTCTAAGCAATTTGCGATGCTTCTTGGATCGAGTGATGCGTCTAATATTTCCTGGTTTATGCAGTCTTCACAAATATTGGATCGGATGACCATTTCACCTCGGATTGACCTAAAATTTATTTGGATATTTCTAACTTGTTTATCTTTAATCTAAATAATGGAGATTGGGATTGGAGTCCTGTAACTCTTCCAATAAATTTTTAATCTCTGTTGCTCTTTTAAGATGTCCGCAACCCTCCCTCCCTTGTTATTTAGCTCTTCGTCATAGAACACCCTTTCCTTTGGCCATATGGTCATCCCTAGATTGGTCATCATCTGTCAATACTAATAACAAATTGCATTAGTCCATAAATTTATCCAATCAATATAGAAATTCACTAAAGCAAGTGTACATGCCACTTTAAATTACAAATGCATGCAATTGAACCAATTCATCATAAATACAACATTGTTTGCCCATTTTGGTGCTCAATCATACATATTAAGCTCTCTAAATAGCTCTCCTTTAAGAGTTAACAAAACTACCTTGTGTGGAGGGATGGTTTGACTTGATGATCTACATGTTTGAAGTTGCATACATGAAATACAAGCTATGATGTAATATAAATACCAAAGTGGGTATTGGGGAATATGTCATGTATGCACAACATCAAGATGTGCTAAATTATGCCTACGCTTAGAGTATGAAATGATTAGGTTATTAGGACCATATTTGGAATCACATTTGGGATGAGAGTTACAAAACCAAAAAAGTTATTTTTGCAAAACCCCCTACCTATACTCTTTGGGAGTACTGTACTGGGTGTCTTGCCCTTTGGGGGCATTTGTACATTCGTGACATATATGAGCTTCGTGTGGTTATGAGCTTTATATGTTGATATTAGGTATGACTTTGTTGATGAGGTCGGATGCATACTAAGCATAGATGCTTATTGATCCACATGATTAAGTGTATGCTTATAATGTGATGCTGGTGATATTATATTGAATTTCCCTAGGATTTCCATATGTTTGGCATATTAACTAGATTGGAAATATGAACAATAACCCGCATGGATATCTTGATTCATTATTTTTATGACGGTCATCTGCATTATGATTCTATGCATGAGACCTGGCCTGATTTAGGTTATATGATCTTCTTATGAAATTATACTATTTTCTTATGATAACCCATGAGGGGATGTTTTCTCTCACTTAACTTGCAAAAGCTCAATGCTCTTCTTTATTAGCTAGTTCGCAGGTACAACCAATAATAGAGGTCAAGGAACCGTGAGGTGAGGTGTGTACTAGATCTTATTTTTTGTTGGGACTATGTAGTAGGCTCTAAGCATTTTGTATGGTTTGGCTATCATCATCTACCTGTTACCTTTGATGATGTTAGATTGTGCACTCTGATGTTGTAACACCCTAATCCCAATAGGGACATGTGTCACACCAAACCCATTTCGAGAGGGTGTCCCAGCCCAAGGCCGCCCAAAATCAAATCAAAACCTCATGGAATGAACCGAGACAGTGGTAATAAAACATAAAATAGTATGGAGCTCATCCAAAAAGGAGAGTCATAATCGATACAACACTCTACAGACTACACGCCTCAGATCTAGTCTCCAAAATAGAATACAACATCTACAGAGTGCACAACATCGAAGCTAATTATGGGACGCCAGAGCCGACTTAAGAGTCTCCTCACATCTCACCCTCGTGTCTAGCCTCAGAATCAAGACTTCTGCCTCCCGCCACCTCGCATAAGGTGAGTAAGAAAGAGGGATCGAAGCTACAGAGCTCGATGATTTGTGACCCCTCATCACACGCCAACTAAGACCGTGCATCCGAAAATATAATCCTCAGTATATGGAAAGTAATCTCTACTCATATACATGCGTAAAATACAAGAAATCATGAAAGTCTTTGCATTATCTTCTCGATCGGAAGATCATCTAATGCAATGTCCGAGAAAACCCGAAAAGTCATCAAACCACTATCATGCCGGTCTATGTCTCATGAGATGTCTAGATATGTGAGCGTCTATCGATAAGAATGCAACAACAGAGGATCACTTGCTAAGATCTCGTGATAAATAGCCGCGAGGTATCCCTCGATCTGGGCCGTATGTAAAGCCGCGAGGTTTCCCCGACTGGGTCTTCACTTTCACGTGGTACCGAAAGCACTCCAAAGGGCCTGAAAGGGTTTTAAGATAAATACATTTTGAAAACAAGGTTTTGATGCCAAAAATTCATTTTGAAAACAAGAAAACCTTTCCCTACTTTCGGTATCACGCTCTCGCATAGCAAGGACCGCCTAACAGAAGCAAAGATCGATGCTCACGTCCTATATCTATCTCATGTCTATCTCAATGATCTACAAATAGTCATATGCGTAAATCATCGATCTACAATAGTCAGAATAATCGAAAGCATTCTCAAAACCGAGAATAAATCATAGCCGAGGAATGTAAATGAAAACACGTATAAAACCGATCAAAGGCCGAGAATGTACGAGGGACCACTCACCTGAAGTCCTAAGCAAGTCAAGTCTGACTCGAACCTCCCGAAGATCCCGACTTGTATCTTCCTTTTACCTTGCAATCAGAACAGTATTTAAATTAGATTCTAGGTCTCTATCATCATCTAAGCTATCAGTTCAAAAAGTCTACATCTTTCCATCTAACAACATAACTATGGGCCCAAGTCCAACCAGCTTAAGGTCCAACTACAAGCATGCAAAGTATCCCCCTATCAAACATTAATCTATACTAAACATGAGATCACTTAACTATCTCTTGGTTTAATGGTCATCAATATAATCTTGAACTTAATCTTAATTCACTAATGAGCCCAATGTTCATGCTTACACACAAGTACACTGAAACTCCAAGTATTCTCTTCTCCTTGAATCTTCAATTCCACCCTAATACAATTCTTTTCTCTTCCACACTACATCTATAGCACGAAATCACACAACAGATATTAGAGGCTTAATTATTAAATACTAACTTATCCAAGATATGAAATCAAATATTAAAGGCTCTCATAACCTTCTCCAAATCTTTTTCTACTAAACCTTCTTGGGCCCATTAGGTTTGAGCCCATTTCAAAGTGATTTAAGGTCCCTAACCATATCATGGTTGCCGTGGAGACTAAATAAGATTACAAGGTTTTAAAACAAAGAACAAACATCAAACAAATACCATTTCTATACTTAGCATGAAATCTAATAATTACCCACTTACTATACCTGTGTTTACTAATAGCTCTCTAAGCCTATTCAATGTACCATTGTCACTAACCTTAAAACCGGACAAAGAACTATTTCCTCTTACTCTAATCGAATCCGTAGACCACCATTTGCATCCTAGGCAACTGGGGGTACTTCATTGCTCAAATTAACAACAACCTCAACTCCATGGTTACTCATTCCCACCCAATCTTCATATAAGCATACTTTCTCCAACACCTTATGAGCAAAAAGGAAATTTAAACATATTTCCCTCTTCTTGAACTTTAATTCTTGCTAGTTGTCAGAGCACACCGAGACTATTTCATCAACAACAAATACAACAACACAAACAATACCATAGCAACAATGCCACAATAATCATCTTTATTACTGCCCAATTATTTTCACTGAAGCATACCATCGAACACTAGTTAGGCATAAATAATTGTGCAAGAACATCACTTCTCTTTGATCCTTCAATCCCAAATGACTAAATATGAACCCACTACACAGCAGCTTCAACAACTAAAACACAACAACAACTAAACACCTCCTTAACAACCTTCACAAGCTCACTGCTTCATTTCATCAAACAGTTCGTAGGCACCAATGGTATTTGCTAACAAATCATCTCCCTATCCATTCAGATTTTCAAATAGTACAAACAAAATTCATACAAATTGTTATCGTTGTTTGAGTTCATAATACTAAGTACTAACAACATTAACAACTACAATTACAACCTCATCAGAACCTTAACAACAACAAGTTACCACACCACAGCACAAGCAACAATAATAACTAAGCATCATCATCTATATCAACACCTGAACCACAGCGGCAAGAGCAAACACAACAACAAGATGAAGGCCTCTTCTCCCACCAACCTACCACGAAGAATAGACCTGATGAGAGGCTCCGCTGACAGGCCGGTGACACTTGCAAGAACTGTTGGCTCGCCGGGGCTGGAATCAAGAGAAACCGGGACTCGTGAGCATTGCCGGTATCTTGACGCATCGAGGTAGTCCCGCCGCTCACCGAGGACGCAGTGCTACTCGAGCTAAAGCAGAGCGAGTAGGTCGCGGTGATCAACGCCACGGAACAAATAACGGTGTCCGTGGAGCTCTCGGAGAAGTCCACCACCCTCTCGGGAGGCAAAACTATAATGCATTTTTCTCACCTCAATGCCTTCGTGGCGTCATCTCCTCCACAATGACATGCTTAGTGCCACCTCCACCACCAATTGCCACCGAAGCTACTAATGTACCCCACCTCCTACTTGCGGCCAGCATACTCCTCTCTTCTCCTCTCCTCTCATGTCAAAATGACCAAAACAGCCCTGCTCATTAACATGACAGCCAGCTACAAAGCCCCTTGTCTATTAATATCTTTGACCCATTTAACCCCTTTTAATAAATCACAATGTCGCACCTTGATTTATAATCAAAAATAGTCATCTTCATTATATTAAAACCTCGTGTTAAAAACCTAAGTAATACTTCCCCTTAATAGTTTCATCAACTCTCTCTCTCTCTCTTAATAATATAAACATTCCTCCAACTATTATTGTCTCAAACCCCCGGCATTATTTTATTCCTGATATATATATTTTTTTGCAGATAAACCGGGGTGTTACAGTTCTCCCACCCTTCGGAAATTTCGTCCTCGAAATTCCCGTATAGAGATAACTAAACTAAGTGAGGGTGTTGCGTTCTCATCTGATCCTCAAAGGACCTTTTCCAGAGGGTTTGCTTGGTTTCTCAGAACTTGTCCCCTTCGGTCTAAAATGCAAACAGGTCCTGCTACATAAGGCAGATCGGGAGCCAATTCCATAGTTGGTCCTTGCAAAAACCTATGGCGGAACCGAGAGGCACTTCCGCACATCGATACGTGGGAAAAACATCATGAATCCTCGATAGCTTCTCTAATAGAGCCAGACGATAAACTATGGGTCCCACTCTGCTTACTATGTCATACGATCCGATATAACGTGGTCTTAGCTTCCCACTTTTCGCTAAGGTGATACTTTCAAGTACACAGAACCTCCTATCTCAAACCTAGAGGTCGGCGACGGTTGTTGGCGTAGCCCCGATGCTCATCCTGTGCCGCCCTCATTCGTTCCCGAATAAACTTAAACTTCTCAATAGTCTGTTGAACCGATTCAGGATCCAAATAACGTCTATGCCTTGACTAGTTCGAGGTCAACCAGTCACAAAATCCGTAGCTATCTTACCCATTTCCATTCCTGAAAGGAAGGAAATCAGTCTAGGGTCTTGCTGTTGAGCTTCCTTGTTCTGAGAAATCAAGGTCGAGCGCAGGTGAAAATTCGCTAATAACACCCCAAGGTCATCTACTGAAAACTGAACTCCAATGGACCGTAAGTCATGTAACTGGGTAAAGTTGGTAGTCTCTAACCGTACCAAAGTTGTTCTGCTCAACGGCATTTGCAACAACATGTGCTTTGTCGGTGTAGTATTCGAAGGTACTGTCGTAATCTCTTAACGGTCCTAACCATTGTTTCTACCACAAGTTAGGTACTGCAATCTCTTGTGGTCGGCGAAGATTTTACAGGCTTCACTCTAGTGATGGCGACGCCTTATCTTCATAACCTTTACCTCTGCCACTAACTCCAAATCTTGAACTGTTCTATTTACTACACAAAATTCGGAGTTCTCTGGCTGCACACGTGATACTCTATCTTGAGGCATTAAGACACAACCTGAACCTCAATATGGATCATCACTACCCAAGTCCAATGTCCTGGTCATCGGCATCTAATACCACAACAACATAATAGTAATCCTGCAGTAACTGAAACTCAGTATACAACACTCCAAAAAGGGAGATAACATACAACAGGATAACATCATCTTTAAAAGAACATTTTTCTACAACACGACCCAGGTACAGGAGCTGCAGTTTGTCGAAAGACTCTAGCAAAGCAACGATGATTTATATATCTACAGAGGTGGTACTTATAACTAAAAACACCGAGGTGTCAGTATTTAACCATAACTAGTACCAACCGATACATACTCTTACATTCCCAGGAAGAGAAAATAAATTTCTTCAACTAGACTTAGTCGAGAAAAGACAACCCTTGTCCCGAACTGATTTTTACATGATTTATGGTGCACTATTTCCGTCTTCATGATCTGTGTTATTCTCAGGGAGTAGGGCTCCTTCCAAGCCCGAAGGTCTCCCGCCTCTTCCTGACGTAAAAGTATCCTCCGGATTGTCCCAGATGTGGTAATGTCCGCCTTCACACCTGGGGCACTCACAAGATAAGTCACTGTTGCTGCCCGATGCTCTCTGGTGTCCAAAGTCTCCAAGCGGCGACACCATACCGCCCAACAAGGTGGTACACGATGGAAACCTCCACAGAAGAGCGAACCGGTTCCAACTTTTCCTCGTGACCTCGATTTACTTGCTTGCGAAGATAGAGTAGGAACGAAGCGTCCCGCATGTATTTTCAGGCTCGGATCACCGATCCACGGCACTCTCCCATCATAATCATTCATTAGCCGCTTCCAAACCGCATCAAGCTTCAGTATTAATTGATGCCTGAGCTGTCTTATCCCCCGAGTTGTTCCTAGGGCGCGGTTCGAAATAAAAGTCATAAGCTTGAAGGAGTCCCCTTGGGCTACTCCCAACTTAATAGAATTCCCCTTTGTCGACCGCGACATTATTAGCTATGAAATAAGAACAAGGTATCAAACCCATTAGGCAGATAACATAGTCAACCCTTGACATATATTTTACACTAATTTGTACATAAGTCGTTACTATTTACAAGCAAGCTAGACGTTTTAGTTTTTACATTCACTCTGGGAGTCAACTGACCCCAAATACTCAGCAAAACTCTCAACTACTAGTTCTCGGAAGCTTCAAGATAGTGGTTTAGTCCCAGATGTTTGTTCAGCTTCTCGTTTTCATCCTCCTAACACTTGTCGCATTGCAGTGCGGAGGCTCTGGCGATATTGCCGCGCCTTGGCGTCCCGCCTGAGTTTCTTTCTTTGATCTTTAAGACATCCACCAGTGTGATGCTCTCGGCTATTACACTTGATACACCAGGGAGGGGAAACTTTCTCATCTACAACCCGGGCGCCTCTGCCACCGCAACGGCGACACCATTCTGCACCAGCCCAGGTCATCGTTGGGTCCTGGCGGGCTCCTCCGCAACGGTCACATCCGGTCCATTCTCTTCCCGCAGGTAAGGGTCCTTTAGCCGGGGAAACGTAGAAAGGACCACGGGTGTTAACAAGTCTCCAGGGTTCAGACTTCCGTAGTGGTCGTCCTTCTTCTTTAAAATTACATCTACACAAAGCGCCATTCCTCGGCTATCATCCGTGTGCTCCACCTCACCATCCGAAGTCAAGCTTCCAAAGATCCGCCAAAAAGGAAGGGCAAGAGTCGGTTGGAGCCCTCGCACACGATGGATTCGCTATGAGAATGTCGCCCCGCTTCGCACTCGCCTCGAAGCTATGTTTCAACGAGGGGAATCGGGTCCCGAGCTGCTAACACTCAGCTCCTCGTAACTCTCTTCCTGGTCCAGGGTTTCGGGTTCTGACTCGAACCAATAGTCTGGCTCATCCCCAACATCCTCCCCAACTGACTCCAACTCCTGTTTCTGTTCTTCATCAGACATGGTCGGATCTGTCAAACAAGAACAAAGTGCGTCATTATTAGGAACGACCTAGTTCCACAATAAGACACTAAGTCAAACTCATTTGACTAAGATTCTTCTGGAGACGCATACTCCCACCCTAAGGCTCTGACTCCCCTAAACTCTAGATCTGAGAGCAACAATGCTCTGATACCACTAAATGTAACACCCTAATCCCAATAGGGACATCAGTCACACACCAAATTTCAGAGGGTGTCCCAGCCCAAGGTCAGCCCAAAATCAAATCAAAACTCATGGAATGAACTGAGACAGTGGTAATAAAACATAAAATAGTCCGGAGCTCATCCAAAAAGGAGAGTCATAATCGATACAACACTCTGCCAGACTACACGCCTCAGATCTAGTCTCAAAAATAGAATACAACATCTACAGAGTGCACAACATCGAAGCTAATTATGGGACGCCAGAGCCAGCTAAGAGTCCTCACATCTCACCGTGTCTAGCCTGTAACCGCACTTCTGTCTGCCACTTGCACAAGGTGAGTAAGAAAAAGGGACTGAGCTACAGAGCTCAGTGATTTGTGACCCCTACTGTCAGGTCAACTAAGACCTGTGCATCTGAAAATATAATCTTGTATATGGAAAGTAATCTCTACTCATATACATGCAGAAAATACAGTAAATCATGAAAGTCTTTGCATTATCTTCTCAGTCAGGAAGATCATCTAATGCAATGTCCGAGAAAACCCGAAAAGTCATCAGTCACTATCATGCCGGTCTATGTCTCATGAGATGTCTAGATATGTGAGCGACTATTGATAAGAATGTAACTCAGCAGGATCACTTGCTAAGATCTCGTGATAAATAGCCGCGAGGTATCCCTCGACCGGGCGTATGTAAAGCCGCGTGAGGTTTCCCCGATCACGTCTTCACTTTCGTGGTACCGAGCACTCCAAAGAGTCGGGAAAGGGTTTTAAGATAAATACATTTTGAAAACAAGGTTTTGATGCCAGAAATTCATTTTGAAAACAAGAAAACCTTTCCCCTACTCGGTATCATGCTCTGCATAGCAAGGACCGTCTAACAGGAAACAAAGATCAATCCTCACGTCCTATATCTATCTCATGTCTATCTCAATGATCTATAGCTAGTCATATGCAGAAATCATCGATCTACAATAGCTGTAAATAATCGAAAGAATTCTCAAAACCGAGAATAAATCATAGCCGAGGAACAGAAACTGAAAACACGATAAAACCCGATCAAAGGCCGAGAATGTACAGTAGGACCACTCACCTGAAGTCCTAAGCAAGTCAAGTCTGACTCGGACCTCCCGAAAATCCCGACTTGTATCTCCCTTTTACCTTGCAATCAGAACTGTATTTAAATTAGATTCTAGGTCACTATCATCATCTAAGCTATCAGTTCAGAAAGTCTACATCTTTCCATCTAACAACACAACTATGGGCCCAAGTCCAACCAGCTTAAGGTCCAACTACAAGCATGCAAAGTATCCCTCTATCAAACATTAATCTATACTAAACATGAGATCACTTAACTATCTCTTGGTTTAATGGTCATCAATATAATCTTGAACTCAATCTTAATTCACTAATGAGCCTAATGTTCATGCTTACACACAAGTACACTGAAACTCCAAGTATTCTCTTCTCCTTGAATCTTCAATTCCACCCTAATACAATTCTTTTCTCTTCCACACTACATCAATAGCACGAAATCACACAACAGATATTAGAAGCTTAATTATTAAATACTAACTTATCCAAGATATGAAATCAAATATTAAAGGCTCTCATAACCTTCTCCAAATCTTTTTTTACTAACCCTTCTTGGGCCCATTAGGTTTGAGCCCATTTCAAAGTGATTTAAGGTCCCTAACCATATCATGGTTGCTGTGAGACTAAATAAGATTACAAGGTTTTATAACAAAGAACAAACATCAAACAAATTCTATTTCTATACTTAGCATGAAATCTAATAATTACCCACTTACTATACCCAGGTTTACTAATAGCTCTCTAAGCCTATGCAACAGCCATTGTCAGCTAACCTTAAAACCAGACAGCAACTATTTCCTCTTACTCCTAATCAACGTAGACCACCATTTGCATCCCTAGGCAACTGGGGTACTCGTTGTTCAAATTAACAAAGAACCTCAACTCCATGGTTACTCATTCCCACCCAATCTTCATATAAGCATACTTTCTCCAACACCTTATGAGCAAAAAGGAAATTTAAACATATTTCCCTCTTCTTGAACTTTAATTCTTGCTAGTTGTCGAGCACACCAGACTATTTCATCAACAACAAATACAAACAACACTAACAGCACCATAGCAGCAATGCCACAATAATCATCTTTATTACTGCCCAATTATTTTCACTGAAGCATACCATCGAACACTAGTTAGGCATAAATAATTGTGCAAGAACATCACTTCTCTTTGATCCTTTAATCCCAAATGACAAAATATGAAACCACTACACAGCAGCTTCAACAACTAAAACACAACAACAACTAAACACCTCCTTAAAAACCTTCACAATCTCACTGCTTCATTTCATCAAACAGTTCGTAGGCACCAATGGTATTTGCTAACAAATCATCTCCCTATCCATTCAGATTTTCAAATGGTACAAACAAAATTCATACAAATCGTTATCGTTGTTTGAGTTCATAATACTAAGTACTAACAACATTAACAACTACAATTACAACCTCATCAGAACCTTAACAACAACAAGTTACCACACCACAGCACAAGCAACAATAATAACTAAGCATCATCATCTATATCAACACCTGAACCACAGCGGCAAGAGCAAACACAACAACAAGATGAAGGCCTCTTCTCCCACCAACCTACCACGAAGAATCGACCTGATGAGAGGCTCCGCTGACATGCCGGTGACACTTGCAGGAACTGTTGGCTCGCCGGGGCTGGAATCAAGAGAAACCGGACTCAGAGCATTGCCCGGTATCCTGACGATTAGAGGTAGTCCTGCTCATCGAGGGCGGCCGGTCTTGCTGAGCTAAAGCGGGGCGGGGAATAGAGGTGGCCGGTGATCAACGCCACCGGAGCAGTAGCAACGGTGTCCGTGAGCTCTCGGAGAAGTCCAACACCCCCTCTCAGGAGGCAGCCTATACGTACTTTTTCTCACCCCTGAATGCCTTCGTGGCGTCATCTCCTCCACAGCGACATGCTTGGTGCCACCTCCACCTCCAATTGCCATTGAGCTACTAACAACCCACCTCCTACTTACTGACCAGCATACTCCTCTCTTCCCCTCTCCTCTCATGTCAAAATGACCAAAACAGCCCTGCCCATTAACATGATAGCCAGCTACAAAGCCCCTTGTCTATTAATATCTTGGACCCATTTAACCCCTTTTAATAAATCACAATGTCACACCTTGATTTATAATAAAAAATAGTCATCTTCATTATATTAAAAACCTGTGTTAAAAACCTATGTAATACTTCCCCTTAATAGTTTCATCAACTCTCTCTCTCTCTCTCTCTTAATAATATAAACATTCCTCCAACTATTATTGTCTCAAACCCCCGGCATTATTTTATTCCGGATATATATATTTGTTTGCAGATAAACCGGGGTGTTACAGATGTATTGATTCATATACCTATGTTGTAGACATACTTTGTTTGACATACATGTACATATGATTGGATATACTTTGAATTTTGTACTTCTATTATTGTTTAAGGATATGATAGCAGCTTGAGACTACTTGATCGCGGCTGGTGTAAGAAGCTCATCGCGGTGATGTACAGCCGTTGTAGCATGTGGGGACGGGTCTTTAAAAGCATGGTTAATAGTAGCGGTAGAGGAAGCATGTTTGGGATTAGAGGAAGGGGAAAAAATTAATATATTTTTTCCACCATGTAAAGCTTTTCCTCTCTTGTCTCATATTTAGATTTTATTAAATTGAAATGTCTTTCTCATGCATTTACCTTAGTTTGCTTTCTTTGCAGGACAAGATTGAATATTCTTACAAAAGATGAAGCTACAGAGAAAGAGTGCTGATCCCATGGTCTCGGTACCATGGAGTCATCCATGGTACCGAGACGTGGCATCATCTCGGCCGCAAAAACTTCTCGGGCTACACATCCCGAGGCACGTCATAAAGCAAGCCTCGGGATGTGTGACGAGCACATATCCCGAGCTGCCTTTTGCGGCCGAGATGATGCCACGTCTCGGTACCATAGATGACTCCATGGTACCGAGACCATGGGATCATAATTCACAAAGAAATGAGTTTCCATAATGAATACCATTATTTCTTCTAATTGGTTAGTTACCATATTTAGTGATTATTTCGTGTAATTGGTGAGTTAGCATATTTAGTCATCCTCTTCTATTATAAAAGAGGACTCTCTTGTACAAATGAATACACTAGACACATTCTTCATTCTCCTTTTGTAAAAGCTGCAAAGCTTATGGATTGAATAATCTTTAATCGGTTGATAATTGTATTTTGAGTAATTTAAAATTGCACAAATAGGTTGAAGATGAATTAACATCAATCAAGGGTTGTAAAAACAAAAAGGGCATTTAGGAATTATAGTGGTCGAAGGTTGAAAGTGGAAACTATCAGATAGTTGGGATTTGATGAAAAAGTGATAGTTCATGGGGGTATGGATAACGTGGACCTGCATGTAAGCTCAAAGGATCCTTGGGTTTTGTTGCAAAAGGGTCATCATTTCATGCATGAGTATCTAGAGTTATGATAAGAAAACTGGAGATAACTTGGACTAAAGTACAAAGAAACCCTCTTATAAGGTGGAACAAGAAAATGACTTGTATGAAAATTTTAAAAAGCCAGGGAGTGCATTAAATTTCAACCTAACCATGCATGGGATCAAATCCCATAATTCATACTAATAGGATTGTTAACGGTGGAGATTAGAGGATGATAATAAAGATAATAATCAGACTGTGAGGATGAAGCGGCGTAGCTATCATGGATAAAAGAAACGGCATGAGACAGTCGTTTCTACGCGAGACCGATCTCTAGATCCGGGAAACACGACTTGCGCGAAATTAGTTGCTTGCCAGAAGGAGGGAGATGGTTTCCCCTTAAACAGCGGTCCTCTAACCCCGCCACGCGGACTGTTCTCTACCTCTTATCTTGAACAACCCAGATCCAAGGCAGAGGATTAAAACCTACCCATTTATTATCGCCACGCAGGGCCACTTACTCGCTGTCTATCTGGGCGAAACCAAAATATGAGGTAACACACACCCATCCTTTTCCTCAGCCTCTATCCACGAGTTAGAGGGGGGCCACACTCGTATGTATGTCGGAGCTCCGTCGAATCCATAGTGCTAAGAAAGAGATGGTGCGGCATTGGTGAGTCTCATCGCCAACCACCCCTCAAGTTTCCCGAGCCATCCTTCCGATATTTAAGGGGGCCTAAGCCTCCGGCAGTAACTCACAACTCCGTTCGTAAGCTGGGGTTCCAAAACCGATCATGGTTTGAAGAGAGGAACATGAGAACTACACCATATCGTGATAGCGCCATCTATCTCTACACACTGACCGGAGCTTGAACCTTGCCGGCGCTTGATAAACAATAGCCAGTACCGCCAGGTGTCGGAGTTTGGGTGAAGCGACACTCGCGCTTACAGGGCCTAGAGAGTTCATACCAGAAGAGAGACATTACTAGGCAAGCTGCCGTGGACCTGGGAGCGATGCCAACCATCAGAGCACCACCATAGAATGCTGCAAAACATTGCTCCTCCGGTAAGCATTCTGATCTCATTTGAGAACCTGCTTAAGAGGGAAGCGGGCCTGCATGCATACATGCATACATGTATGAATGTGAGATATAGCTTATGGATTTGTGGTTAATCATGCATGAATATTCACAAACTATGGTAGCTTAAAGAAGCTAGGAACCTACAGTATGGGTTTAAGAAGACTAATTAAGGGAAGAGGATAAAGTTGAGACCTCCATAATAACCTGATAATCAGGGGAGTTGACTAAGAAGTTTAAAATGAAAACTATTAGAAGTAAGAAACTATTAATGTAGCTTGAGGGGGAAATAATGATGTTAAATAATTAAACTTATTGAACCCCATAACCAAATAGAGGTAGTCATGTGGCAATTAATTAGGGGTAAGAAGTTGGAGAGAATTGGCTAGATTAATGTGTGTGTTACAAGGCCATTCACAAGTTGTTACATTGATAATGCACGAGAAGACTAGTTCAATAAGTTGATGGATAAATAGGACTTCTATGGCATAAAGTGGCTTAGTTGATGAAGAGTGAATAATGGGCTGGACAGAAGGAGAGAGAATGTATGAGGGATTCTAAGGTTCCAATTGCTTTGAAGAATTATATATATATATATATATATATATATATATATATATATATATATATATGTTGGGTCCAAATTTCAAAAGTGAGTGTGCATTAATTTAAATATCAGCATGGACATGATTAAGGAGGGTAAGTCGATTAACACCTGGTAGGATTAGTCGACATGCTTATGAATGCATACCTATTAAGTTCATTTGTAAGTATACAAAATGGATTTAAATCATTAGATACCGACGTAGGGCGTAGAGCCGCGACAAGAGATAGTATCGATTAAGGTTGCGCACCGCTGAAATTATTGGTAAGTATTTCACGCGTATCACCTGTACAATAAGTATTTTCTAAATTAACATGGAATTTCTGAAAATACTTATATGCTTTATGAATTGTTTTATTTGGTCTATTTCTTGTATTTAAATAGTTGAACTCATGTATCTTTGTTTTCTGGTCATGACACAGAATTTTTGCATGTTCTGTTTACTCTGTTATCGTATTTACATGTTGAGCATATTTTTGGTTTCTACATGGTTTTGAGGATTCTCCCGTTCCTACGATGGCCACTAGGGGAGTGACCCTTGGTACTCTTCTTGTACTGTTGAGGTCAGTGGGGAGGATACATTGGTGCCTGTTTGTACTAGTCCAGGATACCTTCGTACTCTGCCTGTCCCGTACTTATTAATGGGATGATACGGTGACGATGTATGTACATGTCTTACTGTAGTAGTGTTACCGAACCCTTGGGTCTGATTAGGTCGACATAGGTCAACGATACGGCTTAACCGTTATCACTAGGGAGATAATCTGTGCATTTCTAGATTTCCTGATAGTTCTGTGTACTCTGACTATTTGTCTGTTCCGCATCTGAGTACTTCTTTTCACTACTATTTATTAATGAGATTTCCGTTACGCTATGATTTATCTGATATCTGCGCTATTTGTTACTCTGATCTGGATAAAATATTAGCAGGTTTTACATTACCATTATATTACCATTGAGACTTTAGATTGATATGTATTATTTTTATTGTTTCTTATGAGGCATGACTTCATGACTCTATAGCGGGTACTTGCTGAGCTTTCTTCTAAAGCTCAAATACTTGTTAAAAACCTTTTTCAGACCCTGAGGAGTAGCGGATGTTAGACTTGGGGATTGCCGCGAGGTTGCGGGATTTTGTTAGGGAGGTTTGCCAACCTCCTTTTGTCGGTGAGAGTGAGACTCTGTGGGACACTTATAGGGCCACATATATTAGGGACTGTATAGGGTATATGTGCCCTTTGTATTTCATTCTACTATGGAATTTTACAAGACACTTACGTTATCTTTTATATCATTAGTATTACTTCCACTGTTTAGCGGGCATGCAATTTTTGAATACTGGGGCCTTGTATCTGTGTGGGACCCATATATTCTTAGGTACACCCGGTTTGTCGTATGCCTGGGGCCCGGGATTCGAGGTAGGGCGTGACAGATTAAATTGGTATAAGAGCGTTTAGATAAAGGACACCCTAGTTGCCCTAATGACTTAGTCAAATAGGATGGATTGAGTGTGGGATAGGGTAGGCTAGGCAACTTAGATTATGGGCTGATGGTATTGTTTTTTGCTGGTAGGCTATGTCTAACCAAGAGGACAATGAGGTGGTGAGTTCTCGCTCCCTGGAAAAGGTCAAGGAGACCTTCTCCCCCACCAAGGTTAGAGGAACACTTTGCCGAGAGGTCCTATGCCAGATCTGTGGCAGGCCGTCGAGGACCTGCCTGATCTTCAGAGGTCCATCTAGGGAGTTGGCCACAGCCTCCTAGGTCTAACGTTAGTGGTAGAGTGGATTTTGCAGCGGATAGAGGAGGAAGACCTGAGGAGGCCATGATTAGTGGTTTGATCCTAGGACTACTGTTGAAGCCTCGTGGCTTACTACGGCTACAGTGTAGGACAGAAGCGAGACAGGGATAGTGGTAGGAGTAGGTGCCCTTACTGTGGTGGTGTTTATATCTTCCCTTGTGCTGATGAGAGGTCTATCCGATATAGAGACTTTGGACATCATGCCACGTGTTGTAGATATGGCCTATGCTTTTGTACACATTACGGGAGCCCATAATATCTGACGCTAGATTGTTCAGAGGACGTCCTTGGGGCAAGCGAGGACAAGAAGACATGGCAGACCCCATCTCCAGGAGGGGAGCCACTATCCTAACGCGTCCATACTGACCAGAGACTTGGAGCTTTGGACCTCAAGGATTGTTTGATAACCATATTACTTGTAGTAGTTCTGACATCAGGATTGTTGTTTTTGTATTACTGAACTATTCATGGATGAATGTATTCTCGTATTTCCATATTTAGCTTACACTATCATGTCATGGGTGTTGTCTTGGAAATTTAATTCTGTTGATAGCTAGAAGACTAGTATGGCACGCGGAGGAGGACGTAGAGAGGGCCGTGGAAGGGAGCAACCCCGAAGGGGGAGGTACCCCACCCCTGTTATACATGGATTGGGAGTAAGATGTACCTTCTTACTATAATAATGAAGGACCAACTTAGGTGTGTCCTGAGCACGTGGGAGGAGCACCCCCCCATCTCTATAATAGAGCTTATGAGGGAGGTGGTGCACCTAGTTCGTGAGCAAAGGCAGCGTCAGCAACAGCCACCGCCTTCTCCTCAAGCGCTAGACAGCGATAAGGGCCTAGTGAGGAAGGTTAAGAGGAGAGTCCCATCCCCTTTTGGGGAAGATGCAGACCCTAGGTGGCAGAGTTATGGATACGAGAGATGGATAAGACAATAGATATCTTCTAAACCATTGAGGTCGATAGAGTGAGGACTACTGCGTTTCTTCTCCAGGGCAGCACCGAGGATTGGTACTACAGAGAGGTACGACTCCAAGGAGGAGTACCATTCGACGCGTGGGAGAAATCCAAGTCAAAGAATATGAAGCCGAGTTCGATCGGTTGGCCAAATTTGTTCAGCCTTGGTGCTGAATGATGCGACCAGGGCCCGAAGATTTAAGATCGGCCTTCAATTGTCTCTCAAGAAGATTGTAGTTGTGTTTATGTATACCAACTACGGAGATATAGTGGCCCAGGTGTAGTACATAGCCACCACTGACAAGGGATATACCCATGGGCCACCAAAGAAGCAGTAGAAGAATGACACGGGACAGGGTGGCCCCTACAATTAGTATGTTAAGAGTTCTAGGTAATCGAGGTTTGGGTACAAATCTCATCCCTACAACAAGTCTTCTGGTTCGGCAGCTACATCAGGAGGTGGAGGATCTTTCGCTAGTGTGTCACGGCAATTGAGATGTTACCACAAAGGAGGGTCACATAAGAAGGCAGATTGCCAAATCATATCTGACATGTGCTCTGGATGTGGCAGCTCAGACCACTATGTAGTGTCGTGCCCTTGTAGCCCGCCTAGGTAGGAGGCTGACCAAGGGGCATAGGAAGCACCATACCGATCACAGAGGTCCTCTGGTACACCACCACGGACTGGTGCATCAGGACAGAGTCAGCCAGCTGGAGACCGCAAAGGGAAGGCGGCCGTGTCAAGTTAGCCATCTTCTTCTAAACAGTCGCTGATGTGAGCCAATGCTCATATGTAATTCCACAAGTATGGGTCGTATAAATAATTATAGTGGACTGATGAGTCGGATGTCGAACTATAAGGATTGTAGAAATACTAGTACTCGCTCCTTATCTACTATTTAACCTAACAGAGTGATGGAGAGATGTGCTATTCTTACTTTCTGAAACTAAGAGAGAACTGTAAAAATCACCGTGAAATGATGGGTGAGATAAAATCAGGCAAGATCAGTCAATAGAAGAGATACTCAGGCAGGAATCCCTCTTGGGTTCTCACAAAAGATAGAGACAATATCTTCTAATTGCTAATTAATATGGATTGGTCAAAGGATTCCTATATTGCTTTCACCCCCGCTATCGCGGCTAGGTTACTGACTCTAAATGGGGATCTAGGGAACCTATATCTTTGAAGGATTGTGGGACTACAAATTCTAATACTAAATGCCCTAGTTCTTGGCGCATTCACAGTCCTCTCTAGTGAGGTAGTTCTAATACAAGGAGGCGTTCGCTTCTTCCCTCATATGAACATATTGACATGCTAAAGCTGTCGCAACGTAAGCATGCAATGAATGGAATACAATCAATAGATCTCAATCCAACAATTAATTTAGCAAATAAAAGATACTATCATACATTAATACGAACCCAAAAGTTCATCCCAACACGAGTATCTAAAGAGTTAGTTCCTCATAAATGAGGAACACATGGCAATTACAACAATGAATGCTAGTAAAGATATGGGAAAGTGATACGCTGTTGATGAGGACCATTGCATACACTCCCCTGATACTCAGCTATGCTCCTCCCATCCTCTGACTCTATTGTGTCCTTTCAAGACTGGCTGATCTCCTACGGTGGATGGTTGAGGATGATGGATGTTAGTAAGAGCCTCCAAGGAATATGGTTGATGGAATTGAAAGCTGCTCTCATAACCCTAATCCTGGGTACTTATAGTTCCAAGTGCCTTCAGGGTGGGAATACAACTTACGAGGCATGTGAAATAGGTAGATCACATTTCTGCTCTGTGAGCCTGTTGTAGATGGAGCTGTAAGGAAGGGGAGGAGGCTTTCTAGGTATTCTCATTTTGAAATGAACGGCCTCAACATTAATCTAACGGCCCCGCCAATGACCTCGTTCATAATTCGCGAAGGGTGGTTAAATTATTTGGCCTGCATCCCAACTCCTAGAAGATCCTATCTATATGTAGACAGCTCCGTCTAGATCTCCTCAATTTCTATTCAATCTGGATGAAGACCCGTCCGTGAATTGGATGACCCCATTACTGACCTTGTATCCATTTTGCATGGGGTCGTTAGGTAAGCTGGCTCTAAACCCTAGCTTCTCACTGTGGACAGATGGTCTTGTCTAGATGTAGACGATGTTGTCCGGCATTTTTGTGCTTTAGACAACGCGGTCTGAGATTAGACAACTCCGTCCAGCTCTGTGATTCAGACTTCTTATACTGAATCCTACTTGACTTCATAATTTCCTCATCGAATCATCCCGGTCTGTCCTGATTCATAAGAGTAAAACATTTGAAGTACCAGCGACCTACAAATCATCGAAATCCCATGCTAAATGCACACAATTATAATAATCAAGTATGGAAATTTGAACACTTATCAAATATCCCCACACTTAAGTATTTGCTTGTCCACAAGCAAATAGACAGAATGAAAAACAAACAAGGAGATGATAAGTGTTCAACCTCAGACTACACAAGATCAGTCCAACTCTACTCAAAGTTTACCAATAAAATGTGTATTCTCCTATTTCATTTAGGACTTAGGTTAATCCTGTGACATGTACAGTATAGCTCTAGATACAACTCATTCACTCCACATGCCATGTTTCTAAGTCCTACAGAGGCAAGCATAACTTCAATGAACTCTAGAGGTTCCTTGGGATTCTATGTTCCAAAGAACGAGCCCATTATAAAAATAATTCGATTTGATTTGATTTTTATTTATTTATATATTTATTCATTCATTTTTTTAACCCCGATAAGGCATCCCTACTGGATCCAACTTTCCGGGTCACTGGAGATTAACATAGAGTGTGGATTTCCCTTTCTGAAGGATGAACATGCCGATCAAACACCATAACACCCAACTACTCGAAAAATTACAACTCTACATATACGTGCTCGTGCTCACAGGGGATTTTTTGGCTTGGAAAATACTCTGATTAAGAGCCAAAGAACCCGAGCTTACATCATCACCAAGAGTAGAGGAGCACTATCTCGGTTTTTATTCCCACAGTCTCTTTCTATAGTGCTCATTTATTTACTAAAACTTTACTCACTGGGGCTAGAAACCTGAACTAGAATCACAAAAACTCTTGGAGCTTTTGAAAATAATACTTAACACTATAGGTCAAGAGAAACATGGAAATGGGTTATCTATTGTCTCCAAACAATTGTAGTTGTCACATAGATTGTCTCTAATTGTCTATTAAATTTCAAAGGAGAATCTAGAAAAAATTGTGTTTCTATATGGTGTATACAAAAAGTGTAGTAGGACTGAAAATAGAGTTAATTCATGCCATCATTGGCTTACACTAGCATGCAAGATAAACCATCCCCACACTTAAGATTTTCAATGAATTTCAAGACTACAGTTACCCATCCCCACACTTCAAGAATTGCGTTGTCCTCAACGTAAACAGGAATTCATAAAATGGATAGAAAGATACGAAACAAGGGGGGAGTAAACTAAGACTTCCCGATTTTGCAGAGTTTATTTCCAAAGTGCGCGCTTGAATTTTGGGAAGAATGGGGCTAATATTTGAACATTCTCACAACCTGTGAACACTAGAGGAATCATTATAGCTCAAAAAAAAAAAAAATAGCATAAAGTTTGAAATAAACAGAAACAGAATATAGGAGAAAATAAAAATCAGGAGAGCCGGGATAAGCCCTTGCTCACTGATACATAACAGTGACGTGTCCTAGTCCCAAATATACTATTCTTCTAGTGGGACATCATCCTGCGGGGGTGTCGGGGTACAACCTACAGAATAAGGTGCCAGAAACATCCCTGATGAGGATGAGCTCGGTGCAAAGTGTCTCGGCGAGGGTGTGCGTGCGCGGAGCTGAAAACGAATCTGCCTCACATGCTAGTATAGCGTCTCGAGTCCAAAGAGAATATGGCGGTACTCCTAACGTATGCGAGCCTCGAGACGTGTCTTCCCCTCCATGATCTGTAGCTTATTGATCCTACGCTCCTTCCGAAGAATCTCTAAAGTGGATCGTGGAAGCTCAGGCGGGGATGCTGTGGTAGTGGCGAGTGCCGGGGTATCAGCGGGGGCTCTGTCTGCACTTGTCCCAGTAGCCTCTGCTACTGGGTCTGATGTTGTGATGAGGTCACTCTACACGAGGAGATAATAACCTTCAGCTCGCCGAACTAGATTCATAAGAATCAGTGTGCAGAGGTCCAATGGCATAACAGTGAGGAGCTCGGTCCAGTCTGTGTCTCGCCGAGTATACCCAAGCCTGTGAGGAGCCGAATGACGTAAGGTCTAGCAGATATCGTCTTGATGTGTGTGGCCTAGCCCTGTCGAGCAATGTAGTCTGCGAAGAAAGTCCCCAGATGGACGGGGTATTGTCTGATAATTCTGTACATCACGAACAAGTCGGCGAGTGTGTATTTCCTCGTTCTATCATCCCTGTTGGTCATCGATCTGCTGATGGCTGAGTGGATATATAGGTGGACAGGATTGGAGATATAAGAGGCATTCCTCGTCTCTTCCGCTGTGCCAATAGTGATGGACTCCCAAAGTCAACAGGGGAAGGGGTGTCAGGATGCTCGATTGCTAGCTCATGGTATCCTGGCTCTGTGGTGAACTAGCGATCATAGAGTCCCATGGTGATCGAAAAGTATGTATAACTCAACCTATGGAGCTCGCCCTTGAACTGGAAAGTGATAGCATCCGACTTCTCCTATGTGTAATGTGAGGTGTCCACCTCAAAGCAGCTCAATACCTCAAGGGCCAGCTCGATATAGACTGGTAAATTGATAGCTAGTGCCCGATCCTATCCTTCGAAGGAGAGAAGCTCGCAGACTTCCTCGGCGACACCCAACTCTTGCAGGACTTCCCAGTCGATGATCACGGTACGGCAAAATTCCTTGTTTACCAAGCGGTCGTAACGCTTCTTGTACCGGGTATGAAGGAATGTAGGTGTAGTGTACGAGCCCAGTTCGACATGTTGGCTCTTGGCTTTAGGTTGCCTCGGAGCCATTTGCAAAATAGAATTCATTGAACAGAACAAAATAAATAGAAATCAAAACGATTGATGGCAGCCTCACTCTCAGGCTTTCAGAAATCACAGATAGGCATGTCTAGAATAAAACCAGGCCGTCTAAAACTGTGAGGTGGGACCGTCCAAGGCAAAGAAAAACCTATCTCCCACTCAAATTAAACCCTGAGCATTCTAAGGAGGATGAGGAACAATGTTTCTAAATGGGATTTAACTAATCCTAGATCATATTTGAGATGCCCCGTAGACGTTTACACCTAAGACTCCATCGATGCCCTCGAAATCAAAGGGAATACAAAATCAAAGGTATGGGCCTCTAGAACAGGATGGAGGTATACTTGTCGAGTTCTTGTGCCAGAAAGGTGTGAACAATGAGTTGCAGGCCGCAAGGATGCTTGCCGATGTTCCAAGGAGGAATGGGATCGGAGTAGATGAAGACTCGTGACGAAGGGTCACTTAAAATAGGTACAAGCCGTTCAGTCTACGAGCGACCGCGCCTTTTTAAATACCTGTTGGGCTTTACAAACGGCAATGTCTATAGTATAGATAGGCCCGTCTATATATACGCTTCGTCAGAGTGGTTAGACGGGGCTGTCTACTATAGAGGTGTGGCCGTCTATACTACTAATTAAGCTCATTTTCAAAAACTGGTCGAGTTTTTAGGGAGTCTGTTGATGCTCCAACTCATGGTGTACACTTGGGATTTAAATGGATTAGAATTGATCTAGGTAGGATAGCAACACCAACGGGGTTAGAGGTGGAGGACCAAGCATGTCACTATGTGTTGCCTCGTGTACCTAACTACATGACAGTAAAGAAAACTTTAAGAAATTTATGTATTATTTTTTTTCAAACCTTGGGTTGCCTCCCAAGAAGCGCTTGTTTATTGTCATTAGCTGGACATTACTTGTTCAACGCTCATGGTGCGTTGAAAATTTGCCTTCTCTAGGTCCTCCCATGAAACAACTTCTAAATAATGAAAATCCCAAATTAGAATAGACAGAGGACTCACCATGATGAGCACTCGCATAATGCTCTACCTTGCCTTGATCGAAAACTTTCTGCTTTTGCCTCCCTCTGACCTTTTCTTCCGTATGGGTCAGTACTAGTAGCTATATTTTTTCTCTTTTCTACAAGCTGCTTACTGGTTACCTCTTCTATCTTTTCAACCCGGGGGCCGAGTATTTTCTCCAGAGGGTCCACGACTAGTAACTCCTGCACACAATTAGCAGTGATTAGATCAACATCGTCTAAACAATAGGATGTGTCATCGTGGATTAATGTCTGGAGCATGGCTGATGGGAGTGAAAAGACGGCTTCATTGTCTCTAACTCTCAGAGTTATTTTTCCTATATCATAATCTTGGAGAGCTCTTGTAGTTCTTAGGAATGGCCTACCGAGGATGATAGGCACTTTTACGTCATCGTCGATATCTAGAGTACAAAGTCCACAGGGAAAACGAATTTGTCACATTTGATCAATATATCCTGTGCTACTCCTATAGGCCGTTTTATAGATCTCTTAGCCCGTTGTAGGGTCATCCTGGTTTCCTGTGGCTCTCCTAGCCCAATATTCATAAAAAGCTTGTAAGGCATGACATTAATGCTGGCCCCCAAGTCGGCTAGAGTACTCTCCTTAATCCCGTCCCCGAGTGTGCAAGGAAGTACCATGCTGCCAGGATCCTTTAACTTTTTCAATAACCTAGACTGGACCACTGCAGAACATTGCTCCTTCAGATTCACAGCTGCAATTTCTTCTAATTTCCTTTTATTGGTGAGCAAGTCCTTCATGTATTTAGCATACTTGGGCATATGTGAAAAAATTTCCAGCATGGGTAAACTGACATGCAACTGCTTTATCGTTTCTAGGAATCTCTTGAACTGAGCACTCTCCTTGTCTTTCTTTAATAGCTCAAGATAAGGGATTTTAGGCTGATACTCATGGAGGGGTGATCGTTCCACCTCCTTCTCTTCCTCCATCGCTTCGTCATCTTTCGTAGCAGATTTTCTAACAATACATTCTTCAATAGCAATTTCTTCTAAGGCAGATTTCTCAACACCAGAACCTTCACCAATTTCCATCTGAGTTGTTTTCTTAGGGGGGGTGGGGGGTTCTCACCAACAATTCAACCTCATTCCCATTACTCAACATCACGACCTTTAGTTGTTCTCGAGGATTTGGTTCGGTATTACTGGGGAGACTGCCCTGAGGCCTTTCGTAGATAAATTTGGCTAGATTCTATCAAAGCCAGGTGTGCTTAGAGTTTTCACTTGCATGTCTCTGTTAAGCATAGATCCATATGTAATGAGTTTGATTTGCATACCGAAAGATCAGATGTGGTTTCTAGATGACGCAATTAGCGAACTCCCAAGAATTATTAAATGGAAACTAGTATTTAGAATTCACTTATTAATAAAGTAATCTTTGGTGGATTGGGTTAAGAGGTGCCACGCTCATCTCTTATTGCTCACAACCTACCAATTGTTCTTGTTAGTTTCTTTAGAATAAACAATCAACAAAACCATTTTTGTAGTTTTGAACTAGGTAACAAAGATTAGTTAGTACTAGTATTCCAGTCCCTGTGAATTCGATAATCCTACCTTTAGGTATTTTACTACTTGATCGACCCCGTACACTTGTGGGTAGTTGTTGCATACCTTGTACGTGCATCATGAGTGTATGCGAGTATAGCCAGTCTCAAGCCCGAATAAAGGAGGAGGGTTGCGGTAAATTGACAGCAATCATAAAACTTTATCAAAAACCTAATATGAATTCTCTCTACAAATATAATGATGGGACGTGCCCACCTAGGCACGTGCTACATCGGCATCAAGGTGTAGTGTTAAGTGAGCGAGAGGTTCTATCACATCACCACCTGGGTATGATGATTATAGGGAAGGGTTCCCACATTATGGACAGTTGTGGGTAAAGAAGTTAGTCCCACAAAACGGTGCCCAGATATTGTGACAAATAGGCTAAAGTCCTCGCATCTTAATGGACATGTGCAAGTAAAGAAGTTAGTCCATGAAAGTAGGATTAGGATCGGAAGTTGGAATATAAGGTCTTTGACAAGAAAGTCTATGGAGTTAGTAGACAGTAAAAAGGAGGAGGATAGATATAGTGTCTTTGCAAAAAGACTACGTGGATGGAAAACAAGGCTAGAAAGATCGGTAACACAGGTTATAAATTATAGTACTATAGAGGGGATAAACATAGTAATGGTGTGGGAATTATTGTGGAAACAAAATTTAAGGACAAAATTGTTGAAGTGAAAAGGGTAGGAGATAGGATTATACATTTGAGGCTAGTGTTAAGGAAAGAAACAATTAACATATCAAGTGCGTATGATCCTCAAGTAGTTTTAGGGGAAGAAGTTAAGGTTAAGTCCTGAGAAAATTTGGATGAGGTAATTTTAGGGATTCCAAGTGAGCAAGAACTTTTTATCGGGGGAGATCTTAATGGGCATGTGGGTAGACTTTGTGATTGCTATGAGCAAGTTCAAGGAGGTTATGGGTATGGCAACAGAAATGAGGAAGGAAAAATTATTTTAGATTTCACTTTGCCTCATGATTTGATATTGACCGATACTTGCTTTAAGAAAGGAAATCATATTTGATTACCTTTAAGAGTGGGGGTAACCATAGCCAGATAAACTTACTCCTTATAAGAAGAAGGGATATGTTTATATGTAAAGACTACAAGGTAATACCTGACGAAGCAGTAACTACCTAGCATTGGTTGGTGGTGTTGGATGTAAAGAAAAAAGGTATAGTGAAACAAGAAAATAGGATTAGACAACATAGGATTAGATGGTAAACTCTAGAAGGGAATAACCAATTAATATTTATGAATAAAATATGGGACGATGAAGTTGGAAATATAGAAGATGATGCAAACATCTTAAGGAAGGAGATGACAAATCGTATTTAGAAGGTAGTGAGTGAGGTCCTCGGGGTTTCTAAGGGACTTGGACCTCAACCACAAGAATCATGGTGGTGGAATGAAGAGGTACAAAAGGCTATTAAAGAGAAAATATATTGGTACAAGATATTACCCACGACTACGGATGGGGTAGCCTTCTAAAAATATAACAAGGCAAAAAAAATAATCTAAGGTTAATCTTTAGCCGATTTGTATCAAAAGTTGAGACCACGAGACAGAGAAAATGAAATATACAAAATAGTACTACTAAGAGATAAGAAGGGGAAGGACCTGAACAAAGTCAAGTGCATTAAGGATGAGTCTCAACAAGTCTTGACAGGAGATAATAAATTAAGGAGAGATGAATAAGCTGTTTTGATCACCTTTTCAATGCAAGTCATGAAAATAATTTTGTAGATCTTTATGTAGTAATAGTAGAGAGGAACCTTTGCTATACATGTGGAATCAGGCCTAGTGAGGTCAAGGAGGTACTAAAAAAGATGAAGGTTTGGAAAACTTATTGTCCGGATGGTATTCCAATTGAAGTTTGGAAGTGTCTTAGTGAAGTGGGGGTATTATGGTTAACCAAACTTTTCAACTTTATATTAAAAGGGGGAAAGATACCAAACGATTGGAGAAAGAGCATTCTGGTCCCTATATATAAAAAATAAGGGGGATATTCAAATTTGCACAAACTACCGTGGCTAAGTAAATGAGCCACACTATCAAACTGTGGGAGAGGGTAATAGTGCATCGGCTAAGGGATATTACGAAGGTGTCAGAGAACCAATTTGGTTTTATGCCTGATAGATCTACAACGAAAGCTATTCATTTGTTAAGGAGTTTGATGGAAGAAAGATATCCATATGGTTTTCATTGACCTAGAGAAAGTATATGATAGGATACCAAGACAAGTCCTTTGATGGGTGTTGGAGAAGAAAGGTATTCATGTTAATTATATAAATATTATATTAAGGATATGTATGAAGGAGCAGTTACGAGTGTGAGATTAGGTGTAGGAAATTGGAGGAGTTTCCTATAACACTGGGTCTACACTAGGGATCGGCCTTGAGTCTATACTTGTTACTGTAGCAATGGATGAGTTAACTAGTTGTATCCAAGACGACATTCCATGGTGTATGTTATTCGTAGAGGATTTGTCCTAGTTGATGAGACTAGAGATGGAATTAATCAGATGCTAGAATTGTGGAGTAAAACACTTGAGAGTAGAGGCTTTAGGCTTTGTAGAAGTAAAACAAAGGGGAAGTGACACTAGATGGGGTTGTAGTGTAAAACCCGCCCCGAAATAAATAAGGATTTTATTTATTATTCCCAGAATTTATTGAATGGAAATTTAATAAATGGTAAATAATGAAATTTGGGGAAAAGTATAGAGGGGTTGATTAGTCCAGATTTAATTAAGTACTGATTAAATCAGATTAATTATCGAGAAAAACAGACAAATATTTGAATCCCGAGAAAAATGGGTATGGTCGGGGACTGAGGCAGCTTGATGTCACTTCTGCAGTATGCCCGCAGAAGGAATTGACTGAAAGCCGGTTTTCATGGATCCGGTTGGGAGGAAGAAACACCAACTCATGAGAGTCGGAGCCAATTATTAAAACTCATGATCTAGAGGAGAGAATAAATAAAATATAGTTTTATTTTAAATGACTTAGTTAATTTAAAAAGAACTTAGGCTTCCAAGATTGAAAATCAATTTCAATTTATGATTCTCCTCTTTCACTCTTCTTTCTCCTTCTCCGTCCCCTGATCCCGTGACGGCTGCTTAGAATCACGCCCGCCGCTCTGGTGAGGTGCTCGACGCTACGAAGCCCCTTGACCCGCACCTTCGTGTCGACCCCTTAGGGCGCCGCTCTTTTTCCTCACATGATCGGGCTCTGGCTACGGCCAATGAGCTTCCTTCTGACGAGCTGTTTTTCCCCCCAACGGAGCCGAGATCCGGCGTCCCGGTTGCGCGACCGAGCCCTGACAAGCTTCGGCCGGCGACCCCAACGCGTCTGCCCCTTTTCTGCCCACCTGCACATGTGCGTCAGCTCCGGTCGCCTCCTGCACCTAGCTCCGACGTCCCCTTGCGCTCCCCTCACGCGGCGACCTTCGCCATCCACACCGACCGCAATGTCCGATGTCAGCCTGATCCAAAGCCTTAGCTCCGGCCAGTTTCCCTACACTAGCGGTGAACCGATGAGTAAAGCCCATGCAGTAGCATCGAGAGCCTTGTGGGATCGAAATTACACGCCTGGCGTCGTGAAGACACCAAACGATATATCGAAACACAAATGTCATATTGTTTGTTTGTGGGTTCTTCCATTCCTAATAGAGGCAAGCCTCTATTATTAATTACCCCAGACAGTGTCTTGGGAACCTCCGATTAAGGCAAAAGTACAAGTAGAGAGGCAATGAATAAAAATAACTCATTTATTGCTGAACATAATAATTTATTACATATATAAATATCATCATATACATATGAATATGTATTTTATTTATTTATTATATTTATATCAATGACACTGCCTTCCGCCTTGGGACACATGCTTTGCCACTTTGAAATTGGTGTTTTATCGTACATCACGCCCTTCGAATTTGTGTCGCTATATTGCCGCCTTGAGATTTACACCACCCTTTTGTTTCATCGACTGTCCCGAGATGAATGTTTCATCGCCGACTTGGAATATGTGTCGGTTTGAAATTCATATTTATTTGCCTCTCAAAGTAAGTGTCGCTCTGAGATATGCACCACTTTAGAGTGTATACTTCTATTGACCATTTTGAGATAAGCGTTTCATCGTTGCCCCGAGAATCATATTGCTTTAGGATTTGAATTTTATCGAATGCTTCGAGATGAATGCTTCATTGCCATCTCAAGGTTTGTATCGGCTACCTAGAGATAAGTGCCATATCACCACCTCTTAACCTATACCACTTTGTGATTTGAATTTTATCGGTTGCACCAAGATGTGCATTTTATTGTCACATCGAAATATGTGCTACTTTAAGATTTGGATTTTTGTCAGCTGCCCCAAGATGCATGTTCCATCGACGCATCAAGATGCGAGCCACTTTGGGATTCATATTTCATCACCAGCCTTGAAATGTATATCGCTTTGAGATTTGCATTTTACCAGGTGGTCTCAAGATGAATACTCTATCATTACCTTGAGTTTCGTGCCGCTTTGAGATTTTATCTCTTCAGGATTTGTATTTTATTGACCGCCTCATGGTGAGTGTTTCACCTCCACCCCGAATTCTCGTTCTCATTTGCCTCAAAACATGTGCGTTTTTTTGAAATTTACACTATTTCAGGTGGTATGCTTCATCGAATTGGGATGTTCACTTCTAATGGTTTGCGTAGAGTATTGCATTTTGGTATAACTTGTGGTTGAGGAGATTAAAAAAAAAAAATCTAATAAAAGCTTGTGGAAGCCATTATTGTTGGCTTTGATATTTCCTCCTGCTTCTTCAAAAGTAAAAAAAGTGATCACTGATGTGTTTCTTGAGAAAGTGGAAGTGTACCTTTTAGTAATAATAAAACTATTATTATTGTCATATATGTATTCCACTTCCAAGTTGCTTAGAGCCTTCTCAAACCATGCTTACGATTTTTTTTTTATGGCTTTAATTCCAAGACAAGTATTATCTTGATTTTTTTTATGCTCTTCATCCATGGAATAAAAGGCACACTTGAATGATTTTTTTTCTTTTCATTCCATGAGTGATTTTAATATATATTAGTAGTGTTCTCTTTCAAATTCTTTCTTGAATTGTTAAGGATTTTTGTTTGGCAGCACAGGACTGGTTAATGCCATTACATCATCCTTCTGCTCTTGATTGATCATTTTACTCTGGAGTTTCCCCTTCAACAAATTATCTTCAATAGGAAGAGCAATACATTTTTTTGTGAATCACCAGCTACTGTAATCATATCATGCACTGCTACCATGGCATTATTCTGATTCTCACTACTAAATAAGACTCCATCAAGTTCATCAGGATTTTCACAATTTTCCACGCATAGATCTAATGGCTTTATGATTTCAAGTCTAGCAGAATGCTTGAGAGTAGCAACATTGACTATAGTTTCAAATTGTTTGGTTACTAGAACATCTGTTAATCTCCCTTTTTTTTAGCACTAGTAGGTGTATATGGTGCTGCACTTTGGTGAAAATTCAGAATAACAATTTCCTCCAGTTTGGTCTTTGGACGAGGACATTGAGCATAAAGAAGAATCAAATAGACTTCTCTTAGACTTTGAATTCCATGCAAAGTATTATATTTTCTTAAATTCCTTCAAGACAACTCATCCCTCATAATTCCCATTTAAAGGACCTCAATACATTGCATTTAAAATTTTAGGCCCAAAGCTAGGAGTTCCTTCCAAGTATTTCATCAAACACTTTGAAGGCATTTTACATAACAAACATTCAAAGACACAACCTGGAATGTCCCTTCAACAAATATTTACAGTCATCTTTTTTACACTACCAAGCCCGCGATATGAGATAACATGAGATTGCATTTAGAGTATACATTAACCAACGAGCTTCAAACATCAGCAGTCCTCCTTCATCTTTTCTTCTTTTCCCTCCATAGATTTTTCATGGAGTTGCTGTACCTCTATCACTATAGCAATGACATTTTCTTATTTCCCTTCTTAATCTGGATATTGCTCCATGAAAACATTCAGAAAACAAGCTAGTCTCCATAACATCACAAATAAATAACTGAAAATACACAACCGAATCCTGGCATACCAATAGAACTCCTGAAAGGTAGCTATAATCTAACTGGAACACCACCTTTTTTTACCACCGGAGTCACCAGCGTGAGGTAGCAATCCCTTTCCCTCTTTATTTTACTTGGCAACAGCTCTCCATCAACAGGGAAGGCAGCAACGGTAGCAATATCGGTGCGGCAGCAACCCAACGGTGGCAACGGGAGATGATAACCAGCACCTTCTTTGGCAGCAGCGGCACTAGCCCATCAATACAACGGCGGCAGCAGCAAGGGCGATGAACCAGCACCACCACGCTTGGGGTGGTGCTGTTCTTTGGCAACAATGGGGGATGATTATCAGCACCACCACGCATGGGGTGGTGCTGTTCTTTGACGGCGGCGGCGGCTCAGCAACGGTTTCATGAACACCTCCACGCATGGGGTGGTGTTCATGATCTCCTCCTTTAGGTAGCAAGGGCGACGGTGTCTTGGCGGCGGCTCCATGAACACCTCCACGCATGGGGTGGTGTTCATGGTCTTCTTTGTGCAGGGGGGGCAACGAGGCATCGATGGCGACCTCGGCGGTGGCGGCTTGACGGCGAAGGACTTGTGTTTTGGAGCTACATGAAGGAAGATCCAAGAAAATACCTTTCTTTTTCTTCTTTTCTTCTCCTTGTCTCCTCTCAGAAAAATTCCTCTTCTTCTCTCAAAAAGCCCCCTTCTCTGATCTCTCCTTCCCCTTTTATTTCTACCAAAGAAATCTTTTTTTCTCTCCCCCCGATCACAACTATCCGCCCGTTCTTATCTAGATTTGATTTTTTTGTTTTTTTTATTGATTTTTTTTGTTTTGATTTATCCTTTAAACCCGCCACCCACTTGAGCCTGAGATTTTGAGATTATCTTGATTTGATCTCTTTTATTTTATTTTATTATTATTATTGTTATATATATATTTTTTAAACCACTACCGGCCTAAGATTTGAGGTTATCATGATTTGATTAATTGATTTTTATTTTATTTGTTTATTTTATTTTATTTTATTTCTTTATTTTATTTTATTTTGTTTTATTATTATCATTATTATTTTATTTATTTATTTAATTAATTACCTGGACTACCCTGGGATGTGTATTTTTTGGCTACCTGGGAATTTGGGCTTGCCTCGAGATTGGCACTCTCAGTGGCAATTTGGGATTTATTTTAGATCGCCTCGAGATATGTTCTCGGGTTACCTTTGGAGATTGCTTCGAAATCTGTGCTCCCAGGGGAAATTTTGAGATTTGAGGATGCCTCGAGATATGTGTTCTCAGGCTATCTTGAGATTTATATTTCTGGAAGATCCCTTCGAGATATGTATTCTCGGGCCATCTTAGAATTTTAGACTGCTTGGAATTTATTTTCCGACAATCTTAAAATTTGAATTTACCTCGAGATATGTGTTCCCGGGTAATCTAGGATTTATATTCTTGTCCTGCCTTATCATGGACTATTTCAAAAAAAGCAGAATAAACTTATTTATTTATAAAGTCCTAATTCAATTGGGATTAGGATATTTAAATTTATTAAAATTAAACTCCAAATTCTATTAAAATTTGGATTATTATTTTTTATATAAACAAATGCCCCTTCATACTTCTCTCACGAAAACCTCTTTAGTGAAATTGAGTGAGAGAAGTAGGAACACCCAAATTTCCTCTCTTATTATGGCAAAACATCCTCATAGTGAGCCTTTTTGGGACGTTGGTCAAGACCTCCATGAGCTTCCTTCGGGCCAAGATTTCATCCGCCACAACCCCATCTCTTTAGTGAAATTGAGTGAGAGAAGTAGGAACACCCAAATTTCCTCTCTTATTATGGCAAAACATCCTCATAGTGAGCCTTTTTGGGACGTTGGTCAAGACCTCCATGAGCTTCCTTCGGGCCAAGATTTCATCCGCCACAACCCCGTCTTTTTTGCCGAATCAGAACCTGCGATCAGATATGAAGGAGAGGAGCACTCCGATTGGGTGAGGCAATCCTCAACCTTCGTAGCTACTGCCCGCCTAACCTTGAAGTGTTGTCGCGAAGATGGCAATATTCATGCAAAGATATCTAAAGCCTGAAGGAGATATTAAGGATTTGACAATCTTCCAACCTCTTGGACATAAGATTGTTAACCACCACCGGGGATGGAAAGGCAGGAGTCCCGTCCGAGCTTAATCGATCAACTCCTTGCGTTACGCAGATTGGGCCAAGTTCATTATTAAGAATTATTCAAAGGAATTATCTTATGCAGAATTGATTGGAGGAATCATCTCTTCAGTCGGGCATTATGATTTGGATTCCAACTTTTATAAGGCGTTGGTGGAGTTGTGGTGTCCAGACACCAACACTTTTCACTTGCTATACGGGGAAGTCTTTCACTATGGGACATTAAGAGACTAGGAGGGCTTCCCATCAACGGTGACATGTATGACGAAGTGATCCCCAACAACGCCATACTTCGCCAAAAAGGTACCTCTGAATTCTCTCTCCTTAAAAGCTTGTTTGACGTTTTTCAATGGTTGGCAAGGCAGAGGTCATCTTCACGCCACAAAGATGTATCCTTTGAAGATTGGATAGAATTTTTCAGAAAGCCGAGGAGAGCAGAGTTTGACTCCCGGTACCACTCCAAATCTGATCGCCCTCCAAAACTCTTTCCTGCTACGGATTTGGCCGCCTTCGTGGCCCTCTGGATATGCTACTTTATTATGCCAAACGGGTGTAATGTAATCAGACCCGGGGTTTTCCTTATGGCGTCCGATATTGCTCTTGGAAAGAAGATTGCCTTTGCCCCCGCAGTTCTGGCGCGTATATACATAGCACTAAATGCTATGGTCAAACATCAGAAAGGTCCCGGATTCTCCACCACAGTCTTTCCTTCACATTTTCTCAGATGCATGGGCCGGTAGTCATTTCCAGAGAATACATCTCCATGCACCAATTGATGAGGACACGTCTACTATCCCAGGTCTTTCGAGGATACCAGAAATGCTACATTATATGAATGTTTCTCCGACTCCATTTGGCCGTTCTTGAGAAGTGAGGCTATTCAGTAGGAAAGAGGAGAACTTTACATGGCGTCCTTTCCCTTACTTATATCATAATGATGAAACCGTGCGAGGTTCCAGGCTTTTTGCAGGGCCTGAGGAATTGGATTCCTACACTATGGAGTATGTGAAATGCCTTCGTTGCGGCGTCCTCCCTCTACGTTATACTGGGAATTTTCATGCAGAGCCATACAATCCTCGTAGGTTTGTGTGCCAGTTTGCATACGACCAATACTCTCCCAAGTACATTAATATTCCGAGGAAGGCCCTTCTCTTTGGGTTCTCGCAGGATATTGGCTACATTTTTCTCGGGAAAGGACTTCGAGTTCATTCTATATTCCTAATCATGATAGGAGTGGGAAACTTATACTTCTTTATGCACAGAAATGGTTCAAAAGTGTCCAAGATTTATTTAATCAGGATGTTGCAGCGTTAACTCGGGAGGACTTTGGTTACAAAGGATCCCCAACCAAAGGATCCCTTACAAAAGATAAGGATCAAGGTCAATCTTCAAGAAAACTGCTATTCATTTACGAAAGTATTTTTATTAATCGTAAACTAATGGTTCTCCCGGACTCTTCCGCTCCAACGGCTAAGCGCAAAGCAGCTCAAGGTATGCCTCTTTTTTTTTTATTTTTTTTATTTTTTTTATTTTTTATTTTTTTTTTATTTTTATTTTTATTTTTTTTGAAAATTCAGAATTTTATATTCCAAAAATTCAAAAATCTGAGGGTGTTTTTTTTTTTTGAAAATTTAGAATTTTATATTCCAAAAATTCAAAAATCTGAGGTTTTTTTTTTGAAAATTCAGATTTCTTTTATATTCTGAAAATTAGAAATTTTATGGATTTTCTGAAAATTCAGATTTTTTTTCCGAAAATTCAGATTTTTTTTTAAAAAATTTAGACTTTTTATATTCTGAAAATTCAGAATTTTTGTGGACTTTTCTGAGAATTCAGTTTTTTTCTAATTCCGAAAATTCAAAAATTTTGAGTATATTTTATAGTCCAAATTTGTAAAATTCAGAATCTCTATCTTAAAGTCTGAATTTTTATTGTAAAATTCAGAATTTTTATTTAACTCAAAATCTGAATTTTATTTGACTCAAAGTCTAAATTTTATTCGACTCAAAGTCTGAAATTCAAAATTTTTTTATTTGACTAAAAATCTGAATTTTATTTGACTCAAAGTCTAAATTCTTATTCGACTCAAAGTCTGAAATTCAGAATTTTTTATTTGACTCAAAATCTGAATTTTATTTGACTCAAAGTTTTTGGTCAACAGGCATACGAATTGATGATATACCTACATGGATGTAAGGGCTGCTTCCAATTCTCCAATTGGTAATTTTTTTTACCTTGTTTATTTATTTATTTATTTTATTTTATTTTCATATTTGTAACTCTCAATTTTCAAACAGTCCCAAGGATCGATGATGCACTCCCATCAAACTTAGGAATATCTCATGACTCTCCTACCGGTAAGGAAATATCCCCTCACAAATGTTTAAACATATGTAACGGATTTAATAAAACTTTTTGACTCTAGGTCAAATAATCCCGCAAGATTGCAATATTGTGGCTGAAGGAGCTGTTGGAACTAAAAAAGCTCCTCTCAATACACCACAAGGTATCATTCTCTCTTTTTTTAAATTTTATTTTTTGAATTAATTATTATTATTATTATTTTTTTTGAATTTTGAATTTCGCACTTTAGATTGCATTCCAGCTGATAAAGATGATGATAGCTTTTCATCTTTGGGGACTTATTCTGCGGACATCATCAGAGATGCCCCCACCTCCACAAATAGTGATGGCGCTAATGCTAGTGCGGATGTCGAAGTTACATCTTCACTAAAACAAACTGAAGGTTTTTTTATTTTTTATTTTTTAATAATTTTTTTGAATTTTTTTTTTTTTGAAATTTTTTTTTGAATTTTTTTGAATTTTTTTTTAATTTTTTTTGTTTGATTTTTTTTTTTTTAACTTAGTTACCCACAAAGATGACGATTCTCCGCCTTCGAGGCAAGGTTCTTCAAAAGAAATTGTGAAGGATGCTCCCTCTCCTGTGAAAGAGCCAGATGGTGATGGTGTTAATGTCGATGTTAACATTGAATCCCCATCAAGGCAACATAAGAAGGAGAAGCGTCAAGAACTCATTTCAGAACGCCATCAACTTCAGAATGAAGCTCGTGACATTTCAGATGCGATAAATCAACTTCAATCCACTGCTCATGAAATTTCAAACAGAGTAAAAACTTTGGATGAAGAAATAGAAGCTTTGGATAAAGAGATAGCTTGATGAATTTGCAATTTATTGAGCATTGAAGGACTTTCTCATTCCATTTTTTTTAATTTATTTTCAGCTTATTTTCCTAGCTTTTTTTTTTTTGCTTCGCAAGTTGGTTTCGAAATATTTATTATAAACATAGGACTTATGAATATGATTTGATTTTCTTTATTTCTGCCCCTTTTTCATTAGGTTCTTTCTATCAAGAGACTATTATTATTTTCTTCATATAGCAAATATGAGAGGAATAAATTCCAAATAACAAGAACCATAGGGAATAAAATCCATTGACTCAATGACATCTATCAAAGTCCCATATTCATTTTTCAATCAATAATACTCACAAGACTATCACTAATAAGTACATTGTCATAATAGTATATAGTCAAGAACTTGAGCATTCAAATAATTGGAACAACCATCATGCATGTACTTGAGCCTTTAACATTGTATGATGAGTGGGACATCTGCATACTTGAAAACCAAAGCATTAACGTTTTTTTCTTTTTTTCTTTTCCTTTCCTTTTCTGTTTTTCTTTTCTTTTTTTTTCGTTTTTCTTTCTTCTTTTTTTTTTTTTTGCTTTTTTTTAATTTTTTTTACTTCTTTTTTTTAATTTATTTATTTTTTGAAAAAAACATAAGGGGTCAGTGTATTTGCCTCAAGAAGCACATTTAATTGTGCATGACCGATCTGCCTCGAACTAGGAGCCGGACGTTCCATCATAGACAAACACATGCCTCTTTATTTCATTGAATGAATTTGATACAAAAGTACATAAAATTAATGTTTTGCCTCGGGAAGTACATTTAATTGTACATGACTAGTCTACCCCTATAAGGGACCAGACGTTCCGTCATAGGCAAACATTTTTTACATTAACCATAGTATTTCTTTAGAAAACGGCCATTGATGGGCGGCATTGGTCTTTCTCCATTGGCATCAATAAGCTGGTTCTTGTCCTTCGTAGACGACCTCTATGACGTAAGGCCCTTCCCAATTTGCTTTGAACTTGCCCCCAGCCTTTTTGTTGGTGATGATAGGTCTTCTAAGGACAAGAACCATCTCTCCCTTGGTGAAGGTCCGAAACCGAGCTAACTTGTTGTAGGCCTGTGACATTTTGGCCTTGTAAACTTCGAGATTCTGTTGCACTCCTATCCTTTTCTCGTCCAGAGAGTCCAACTCATCCAAGCGAAGTCGAACATTATCATCATTTGAAATTTCATTTTGCACCGCCATCCTTAATGAGGGTATTCGGATTTCGAGGGGTAAGACCGCTTCAGTTCCAAATACTAAGGAGTATGGCGTACACTGTGTTGGAGTCCTATAGGTAGTGCGATAAGCCCATAGTATCTCCGGGAGTCTTTCATGCCAATCCTTTTTATTTTTGGACACTGCTTTCTTTAATAGCTTTGAGAGTGTTTTGTTGAATGCTTCTACCAACCCATTCGCTCTAGCATTATAGATGGAGGTATATCTCCAATCTATCTTATGGTGCTGCGCAAATCTCCCAATTTTGAAGCTTCAATGCAGGTCATATCCGAGATGATTCTCCTTGGAGTTCCAAACCTGTATAAGATATTCTCCCTGAAGAACTTGATGATGTTTTCAGTCTTCACTTCTCTCATTGGAATAGCTTCTGCCCATCTGGAGAAGTAATCTGTTGCAGCTAGTATGAATCGGTGTCCCAAAGATGATGGAGGTTCAATGGGACCAACTACATCTGTTCCCCATATCTCAAAGGGCCACGAAGAGACTGTGGGGTGTAGAGGGTTTGGATGTTGGTGAATGAAATCACCATGTATTTGACATAGATGGCATCTTCTGGCATAATTAATGCAATCTCCAACCATGGTCGGCCAGTAATATCCCAAGCGCTTGATCTTAAGTCGCATCTTGGGCCCAGATTGGTGTGCACCACATATTCCGGAGTGTACATCATGCATAACTTCTTGAATTTCTTCATATGAAAGGCATCGCAGGAGTAATTGATCATCTGACACTGCTGCATAAAGATATCATTTATAAGGGTGAATCTCAGGGCTCTTTGTTTTATCTGAAGACCTTCCGATTTGTCCTCTAGGAGTTTACCATATTTCAAATATTCTATGAAGGGTCGCCTCCAATCTTCCTCTGGCATTTCGAGGGTGAAGACTTCCGCTTTGCCCCCAGTACTTTTCTCTTCGACATCATCAAGGATTGTACTTATGGGCCTTCTATTTCTTATGGTTATATGAATTTCTTCATAGTTCGGATTCGCCAACTCCTTTGCTACTCTTACCAAAGAATCAGCTTCTCCATTTTCTGATCTTAAAACCCTCCTCAACTGTACTTGGGGGATTTTCTTCATCAGAGCTTTGACCTTCTTGTGATACTTAAGAAGTTCGGGTTTGTATATCTTGTAGTCTCCTTCGACTTGCTTTATAATGAGTTGTGAGTCTCCAAATATGTGTATGTGTTGGATTCCCATCTTGATTGCCAGTTCCAAACCAGCTATAAGAGCTTCATATTCTGCCTCATTATTTGTGCATGGCTCCGTAAGGGAGAGTGCATATCTGAGGATTCCCCCTTCGGGTGTGACGAACACAAGTCCGATCCCAGCTTTGATTTGTGGAATTGTGGACATGAGTGCCGGCTTTATAGATGACGCTCCATCAAAGTATAGTCGCCACCTTGTTTCTTCCATCAAGCATCGCCTCTTCATCGGGGAGATCATAATTGAGTGGTGAGTCATCAGGGAGAGGATGTGCCGCTAGGAAGTCTGCCAACGCTTGCCCCTTAATAGCTTTTTGTGGAGTGTACGTTATGTCAAATTCCATCAGAATCAACGGCCACTTTGCAAGTCTTCTCGTAAGCAATGGCCTCGTCATAAGATACTTGAGAGGATCAACCTTTGATATGAGCATGACTTTATGTGCTAGCAAATAGTATCTCAACTTCTTGACTGCGAACACTAAAGCTAGACAATGTTTTTCAATTGGTGTGTATTTACTCTCAGCTCCTATCAGCATTCTGCTGAGGTAATACAATGTGTTTTCTTTGCCCTCTTCATTGTTCTGGGCCAGCATAGCTCCCAATGACCTTTCCAATGCTGCAGTATATAAGATCAACGGCTTTCCAGGGATTGGGGCCGCCAACACTGGCGGATTCAACAAATAGTGTTTGATGTCTTCAAAGGCTTTCTGACATTCATCATCCCATTTGAATGGCGTACTCTTTTTGACCAGCCTGGAGAAGGGTTTACATCTTCCGGACAGGTTGGAGATGAATCTTCTGAAATACGCCAAACGCCCTTGAAAAGACCGGAGCTGCTTTAATGTCTGAGGAGGTGGCATTTCCAAGATTGCTTTTATCTTGGAGGGGTCTATCTCTATTCCTCGGTGTCTTACTATGAAGCCCAAAAACTTTCCAGATAGAACTCCGAAAGCACATTTCATTGGGTTCATTTTCAACTTGTATTCTCTTAGGCGTGTGAAGACTATCCTCGGATCATTAAGATACTTATCTTTGGAACTTGTCTTTACCACAAGATCGTCCACATAGCATTCGACAACTTTGTGAATCAGATCATCGAATATTCTAGTCATGGCCCTTTGATATGTTGCCCCCGCATTCTTTAGACCAAATGGCATTACTCTGTAACAGTATATGCCCATGGGTGTTCGGAAGGCTGTATGTTTTTCATCATCTGGATGCATTTTGATTTGGTTGTATCCAGAGTATCCGTCCATAAAGGAGAACATCTCGTACCCTGAGGTGTTGTCGATCATGATCTCCATAACTGGTAGGGGAAAATCATCTTTTGGGCATGCTTTGTTCAGGTCTTTGAAGTCCACACATATCCTTATTTGGCTATTTTTCTTTTTCATAGGGACTATGCTGGCTATCCACTCAGGGTATTTCTCCTCCCTGATGAAATTTGCTTTAATCAGCTTCTTTGTTTCTTCTATCACCCTTTCTTCAAGCTCAAACTTCATCTTTCTTGGTGCTTGCTTGACTGGTGCTACACTGGGGTCAATAGCTAACCTGTGAATGGCTACCTCATTGTCCAACCCTGGCATTTCTTTATAATTCCAGGCGAAGCATTCTATATGCTCCTTCAAAAGGGCCTTGAATGATGTTTTTTCTTCTTCTAATAGCTGTGTGCTTAGGAAGGTTGGCCTCGGATCCTCATCGCTTCCCAAGTTGACTTCAACTAGCTCATCAATCGTCGCTTGCCCCCCGTCTTCTAGTTCGAGTAGCGCACTTTTCATTTTAATTTCTTCTTCTTCCTCCTGAGACGTTGTCATATAACATGAGTGCCTGGAAGGTTCTGAGTAGCCTATCCCTTTCTTATCCACATGCGCGGGGTTCCATAGCTGACGAAAGCTCTGATATGACTTCCTCAACCATTTGATCTTGCCCCTGCACTCCCCAACTACCGCCTTGAGCTTGCTCGGGATAATGGTTGGGGAAGTTTATGAGTTGAGTTTCGTCATCTTCTAAGTCTTCAATATTTATGATATCATCATGTGAAATTTCATTGCTTTTGGCTTCATAGAAGAGGATGCCTCTCTCCTTTCTATGCCGAGCAGGGACATAGAATGTCTTCAACTGCTCAACGATGTTAACATTCAGATCATCCAAGGATTTATAGAGCCCATCAGGAATCCTTGTGATGTGGAATGTGCTTTCTTGGGTAGACCCTTTAGCTTGTTCTCTGCTTTGGTGTGTGTCTTCATCACTTTCATCCACAAGACTCAAATTATTTACGACCGAAGTGAGGCAATGTTGAAGCATTCCCTTTGGAGAAAGGAATGGACTTGGGTATTTTCACCAGAGACTCTACCTTTGGACCTGGGAATTTTCCCCCTTTTGATGGCTTAAGGTAATATCTCGCGTCTTCATAATAGACTTCATGCATACCGAAGGGTTGAATTTCTCCGTCAATCCTGAATTCTTCCCCATTCACCATATATTTCACACATTGATGGACTGTTGAAGGGACCATTTGGTTTTCATGGATCCACGGCCTTCCCAAGAGGGCTTTGTATGAGGCATCTGCATTGATCACATGAAACTTCACATCAGATGTCTTCTTTCCAAATTTAATTGGGAGAGTGATGGACCCCAATGCCTTTTGGCTATGCTGGGTAAAGCCTTGAATGATGATTTTCTCCTGAGATAAGTGGCATATTTCGAGAGCCAATGCCCGGAGAGTGTTTAGGGTCATTAGGTTAACCGAGGATCCTGGGTCAATCAGAACCCGGTTGATCTTCATCCCATCACAATAACCAGTCACATATAATGTTCTGTTGTGTTCTGTAGTCCCAAGCAATAGATCTTCATCAGTAAAGAGGGTGTATGAAATGCGTACAGAGCCTCTTTCATGTTGACCTCGGCAAAGTAGGCTTGATACTCCTCAGGGTTTTATAGGGCATGTATTAGAGACTCCCTGACTTCAGTTGACATCATCAGTGCATCATACATACTGAGAAGTGCCGGGACTTTCTTCAAGTGTGCCAAAATGTTATAATTTGGCTTCTTTGAAAGTCTCTTTGGTGAGAGGTCTCTTTCTTCAATTATCTTCCCTTTGTTTTGATCATTGGAGCTAGATGCCTATCTTGGCTGAAGTACCTTCCCAGCTCGGATCTGCATTTGATGCACATGGTATGGTATTTCATCACCTTCATTATCTTCTTCATCTGGGAAATTTAATTCCTCCTCAGAATCTTCTTGGCAAGTTATGGCTTGATAAACACCTTTCTCTTCAAAGTAGTCGTCTGTCAGCATTAAATTTCCCATGAAAATTTGTCTTTGCACTCACTTCTGAAAATTTTGCCATTCCTCTATGATATGCCCCACAAGCCGGTGATATGGACAGTAGTTTGGATGACTGTCAAGATGCATCAAGCGCGGCCTTTTAGGGTTAGGTAGTTCCAATCCCATTTCTATGACTTGATCAAAGAGCTCCTTCCTCTTACTCTTCTTGATCTTGATGCTTTGGAGAACCGGCTTCCCCTTATTATTGACTCCTTTTGCTGGAGGCGAAGACTCCACAACCTCTGAAAAATTTTTGCCCGATGATTCTGGAGGGTATACCCTGGACTCATCCCATTGATCATCTTCAATGTGCAATCAGAGTAACCTATTTTGCACTCCTCTCTACTCTCTCTCGAATGAAGGTGAATTTCTTCAAGAGTATAGCTTTCCTCAAGACCTTATATTTTGGGGTCTTCAGGGTGTAATATGGTGTCTTGGGCTCTTCTGGTTGGTGTGGCTCCAAGAGTTTGGCGTTCACCTTCTTCACTCTCTCCCTGAACGCCATCTTTTTCTTCTGCTTCTTGCTGATGTAGGGCCGGCCGTGACGGTCATACGACTCTTCTGGCTCGGAGAAGCTATCATCATCATAATCATCTGAGATATACAGAGGGTATTCTCCTCCAAAAATAACCCTGCAGGTTTCTACATGCACATCTTCATCATTTTCCTCTGCCAATTCCCCAAGTAATTCTTCGACATCTTCAGGGAAGTAATCTCTTAGAGTGATCAAGACCCTTTCCTTCTACTCATATTCATCGAGGGACTCAATATACTCTTCTATAATAGACTTCTTGCGCTTTGATTGTTCACGCTTCTGTTTCTTTTTCTTGTTTTTCTTCTTTGTCTGTTTTGTCAGGGGTCTTTTAGGAGGTTCTTGAGAACGTTTCCAAGCGATCCCAGGAACTCAGCCAACCTCTTCAACATTTTCATTGACTTTTTGGTTATAAATACTTCCCACAACTCTTCCCGAACGGCCAGGAGGCTTGTCGCTGTTGTCGATGGAAGGATTACTTTATTACCCACTACTATGACTTCCTTTTGGGATGACCCCTCTGAGTTTAGGGTTGTCACATAGCTGGTATGCTCGGATGATGGCTCGGACAAGACGTTCTTCGAGAGTGTAATCTTTCCCTCTTGGTACTGTCACTCGACTCAGTCTTTGAAAACATAACAGTCTTCAATTGTGTGTCCCAACACTCTATGATATGGGCAGTAGTTGGGATGGTCTTTCTTGTTCTGTTCCTCTAGTCTCTTGCATTCGGGGAGTTGCAGGCCTTCTTTCACAGCATCCTTGAAGATCTTCTGTACCTTATCTCTTCTGAAAGAATATTTCTTATTCATCGTTTCTTTTAAAGAAGGAAGAGGCTTTGATTCGTTACCAGCAGCACCTAAAGTGGGTGGCTTGGCCTGTTCTGGCTTGTGAGAGTCCGCAACACCTTTTCCTTTATCAATGTTAAAGGTTGTAGCATTATACTTGACACCTTCTGTTCTTTTGGGTTTTTCTTTGTCATCTCTTGGAGCTTGAAAATTGGAGAATACCTTCGGGCTTGTCCGTTCCAATTTCTTAGCTTGTGAAATCAAATCCTGGAATGTAGTAATACCGGATGTGCTCAGAAAGGACGCCATCCAACTATCAATGTTCCCGAGCAAAGAAACCCACCGCCACGTCGGGTCAAGGGGTTGTTCACATTTGATGCTCAGATTTCTCCATCTCATAATGTAATCAACCACTTTCTCATCCTTATTCTGACGAGTGGCTGCGAGGTCCGCAATTGTGATTTTGTCACTTACGGCCCCGAACCGTACCCGAAAGGCATCTTTTAATAGTTGTCATGTTTGGATTGATTCAAGTTGCAAGCTTGCATACTACTCAAGTGCCACTCCTGTGAGACTTGTGATAAGCGTTCAAATGAGCATATTTACATACCATATATATACTTATTTTCATGTCAAATGCAATGATTTGTAGCCCGCTGGTACTTAAAATGCTTCATATTTTGTACACAGGGCATAAATAGGCCACCCCGACGAAAAGGAAGCATTTATCAACAAACGAAGATATTTTGAAGATATTTTGAAGTAAACAGGGGGTGAACGGCCTTGTGAACGGCGGTTCACACCTAGGCACAAAGGCAGGCACAAAGAGAGGGTGAACGGCCTTGTGAATGGCCGTTCAGCTGCCGGTTCAGAGCAAGCTGTGAGGTGAACCGGCTGATGAACGGCCAGTTCACCGGCCGGTTCAGAGCAAGCTGTGAGGTGAACGGGGTGATGAACGGCCGCTGACCCGCTCGTTCGAAAGTGTGTCGCGGAGTCGAATCTGATCATGAATGTGCCGCTCAATGGTGCGCTCATCGTAACTTTTGCAGCTTCACAGGCCTAATCAAGGGCAATGTTGTAATTTTTTTAGTGGAACCCTAATTCATGGGTATAAATAGTTAAGTATGAGAGTTTAGAGGGGAGGTTGGCTTGAGAGAGAGGCGAGAGGAGAGATTAGGGCTTGGGGGGTCATCTCCCCCAAATCTTGAGAGTAGAGAACCCTTGGAGCTATAAGCTTGGAGGTAATGGTGTTCTCTATTAACCTTTCATTGTTTTGTAAGCTTTTCCATTTTGGGTTGAGTTTCCCTTTCATGGGGAACTAATCTATTGGTACTTGGGTATGTTGAACTTTTGGATTGAGCATTAATAGCATTGAATGTTTATGACTTGTATCTCCACAAGCTGTCACGAAGTGAGCCAAGTGCTGATCAGGATTACCAATCCCGTTAAATTGCTTGAATTTAGGAACATTGTACCCTTTGGGGTAGGGTACCAAGTCATGATAACTGGGATAAGGTTTATCCCCATCAACCTTTATCTCCTTCCCTTTAACTTGCTTTAATTCAGCAGCTACCATCTGTTGTATCTCCTCCCTGGTCATTGCAGCTGACTGCTCTAGAATATGAGCATATGAGGTCCCCCCTTGTTCTCTTGGCCTAGGGATTTCTCTCACAGGTGCATACGAAGTTCCCTCTTGCTCCCTGGCCTAGGAATTTCTCTCGGTTGTGGAAAGGTTCCTCCTTGCTCCACCAGCCTAGGGATTTCTCTTGGTTGTGGGTTTGGAGTTCTAGGCCTTTGTGCCTTTTGACTTTCCATCAAGGCAACCATTTTTCCCTGCATCTTCACCATTGACTCCATCAACATTGTCATGTTTTCATTGAGCCATTGATATTCAGCTTCCCGATTTTCCATTTGTCGGAGTCTCTCCATTTGCTGGATGCTCCTTGTAAAATCATCCCCATTGTAAACAAAGGCAGATTCATCCTCCGCTTCTTCATTCGGGGGGTCTGCTTCATTGTAATTCATTGGCTTGCGAAATATTGGAAGGCTCCCTGTTCTCTGACCCTCATGTGGCATTTGGCTTGAACCTTCATCTCCGACCCCACTTTGAGAGTCCGTCGCCCTCCTACGAGATCTTGTGAACACCCCTAGTTGTTCCGTTCGGGTGTCGGATCCTCCTGCTTCAAGAACTATTCTGACAGCAGGTGCACTTCTACTTCCATATCCGACGCCTCTTCATTCTGCTATTTCCTCCACCAAATTTCGAAATGGAGGTTGTAGCTTGAGTTTTTGCAGAAGCTATGCGATCAAAGACAGTCTTCCGTGCTTTTGATATTAGTTGCTTCTTCTTTTGGTACAATTGTCTCGGAGTTATCTTTCTGATCGCAGCTTCTTTGATGCCGCATAGGTCTTGTAGAGATTTCGGCTGAAGGACTCCTTGTGGTAGGACTTCGGAGGTCTACCACTTTTGTTTTCATTCAGCTGGACACGCAGATCTGCCGTGGTTGCGTTCTTCTTTACCAATTTAAGTGGTTCAAATGAGTTGTTGAAAGAACCCATTTGATCAGTCTTGTGTCCTTGGAATGACACAAAATCCAGCTTCTTCTTCGGAATCTTCGTCTTCCTAGGTGTGAGTCTTGAGAATACACTCCTCCTTGGGGTATCCTCATCAGACGATTGGAAGATCCCACTCTCTCGCCCTTTTGTGGTAACAGTGAAGGCAGGTTCATCATCTTCATTATCCAGAGAGACTACCCTTTTGGGATGGGATAGCCTCTTAAAAGAAGATATCCTCTGTGGTTCTCTAGCAGCAACATCTTCGCAGGTCGCAGGAACGATCACTTTCGAACGACGCCCCTTAGATGGAAGGCGTGGGACTGTCGGTTCCTCTTCCATTGGTGCAGGTCTCTTCACGAATTGCACTGACTCAGAAATTGTGCCGAACCTCAGTTCAGCTCCAGCGGCTCCGGTGTTGAAAGTGCAATTGGGCAGTTGAACTTCAGCTCTCTCTCCCAAGAAGATGGTAAGCTTTGGGCTCCCAGATGTGATTGAAATCTTCAACGCCATTTAATCTTTCATAAGAAAATTAAGAACGTCAGTTTTCTTTTACAGGATGTAAAAGATGGTGTCTCTACTTGTACTTTTGCCTCAGAGATGGGAGGAGGAATATATGTGTCCCCACCTGGCGTGCCAGAATTTGTGGGATCGAAAATACACGCTTGGCGTCGTGAAGACACCAAACGATATATCGAAACACAAATGTCATATTGTTTGTTTGTGGGTTCTTCCATTCCTAATAGAGGCAAACCTCTATTATTAATTACCCCAGACAGTGTCTTGGGAACCTCCGATTAAGGGCAAAAGTACAAGTAGAGAGGCAATGAATAAAAATAACTCATTTATTGCTGAACATAATAATTTATTACATATATAAATATCATCATATACATATGAATATGTATTTTATTTATTTATTATATTTATATCAATGACACTGCCTTCCGCCTTGGGACACATGCTTCGCCACTTTGAAATTGGTGTTTTATCGGCCATCGCCGCCCTTCGAATTTGTGCCGCTATATTGCCGCCTTGAGATTTACACCACCCTTTTGTTTCATCGACTGTCCCGAGATGAATGTTTCATCGCCGACTCGGAATATGTGTCGGTTTGAAATTCATATTTATTTGCGTCTCAAAGTAAGTGTCGCTCTGAGATATGCACCACTTTAGAGTGTATACTTCTATTGACCATTTTGAGATAAGCGTTTCATCGTTGCCCCGAGAATCATATCGCTTTAGGATTTGAATTTTATCGAATGCTTCGAATGAATGCTTCATTGCCATCTCAAGGTTTGTATCGGCTACCTAGAGATAAGTGCCATATCACACCTTTTACCCTATACCACTTTGTGATTTAAATTTTATCGGTTGCACCAAGATGTGCATTTTATTGTCACATCGAAATATGTGCTACTTTAAGATTTGGATTTTTGTCAGCTGCCCCAAGATGCGAGCCACTTTGGGATTCATATTTCATCACCAGCCTTGAAATGTATATCGCTTTGAGATTTGCATTTTACCAGGTGGTCTCAAGATGAATACTCTATCATTACCTTGAGTTTCGTGCCGCTTTGAGACTTTTATCTCTTCAGGATTTGTATTTTATTGACCGTCTCATGGTGAGTGTTTCACCTCCACCCCGAAATTCTGTTCTCGCTGTCTCAAAACATGTGCGTTTTTTTGAATTTACACTATTTCAGGTGGTATGCTTCATCGAATTGGGATGTTCACTTCTAATGGTTTGCGTAGAGTATTGCATTTTGGTATAACTTGTGGTTGAGGAGATTAAAAAAAAAATCTAATAAAAGCTTGAGGAAGCCATTATTGTTGGCTTTGATATTTCCTCCTGCTTCTTCAAAAGTCAAAAAAGTGATCAGTGATGTGTTTCTTGAGAAAGCGGAAGTGAACCTCTTAGTAATAATAATACTATTATTATTGTCATATATGTATTCCACTTCCAAGTTGCTCAGAGCCTTCTCAAACCATGCTTACGATTTTTTTTATTGTTTTAATTCCAAGACAAGTATTATCTTGATTTTTTTTATGCTCTTCATCCATGGAATAAAAGGCACACTTGAATGATTTTTTTTCTTTTCATTCCATGAGTGATTTTAATATATATTAGTAGTGTTCTCTTTCAAATTCTTTCTTGAATTGTCAAGGATTTTTGTTTGGCAGCACAGGACTGGTTAATGCCATTACATCATCCTTCTGCTCTTGATTGATCATTTTACTCTGGAGTTTCCCCTTCAACAAATTATCTTCAATAGGAAGAGCAATACATTTTTTTGTGAATCACCAGCTACTGTAATCATGTCATGCACTGCTACCATGGCATCATTCTGATTCTCACTACTAAATAAGACTCCATCAAGTTCATCAGGATTTTCACAATTTTCCACGCATAGATCTAATGGCTTTATGATTTCAAGACTAGCAGAATGCTTGAGAGTAGCAACATTGACTATAGTTTCAAATTGTTTGGTTACTAGAACATATGTTAATCTCCCTTTTTTTTAGCACTAGTAGGTGTATATGGTGCTGCACTTTGGTGAAAATTTAGAATAACAATTTCCTCCAGTTTGGTCTTTGGAAGAGGACATTGAGCATAAAGAAGAATCAAATAGACTTCTCTTAGACTTTGAATTCCATGCAAAGTATTATATTTTCTTAAATTCCTTCAAGACAACTCATCCCTCATAATTCCCATTTAAAGGACCTCTAGGTCAAGAATATGATTTCCGTATTCTTATATTTTGTATCCTCAAGCTATAGGACTAAGTTATGGAAAAATGCGGACTTTATATTTACTTAGCACTCTCGTGGATTCTAGTAAAGGGAAAAGGTCCCACAGGAGCTGCTGAAGGACCGAGCGATTCCTAGAAACTTGCAAGGACTTCAGGTGAGGGGACTTTACCGTAGATCTAGAGTTAATTCATGTATTTATCGGGATTTCAGCTTTATCGTATTCTTATAAGTTTATTTCGGTTTGTGGATGCCGATGAATTTATCGTTATACTTGCATAATATTTTCATGCTTGTATAATTGATTTAACTTTAAAGAGCATGAGATATGATTAAGGAAACCCTAAGGGGTAGTTAAAGATTATTTTATGTATCTTAAGCTGCACCTTAGTTAGTTATGTATGGGGGACCCAGCGGGGGCTCAAGATAGAGCCCACATATTTGAGTAGATGAGACCGGGCTAAGGAGGGGGATTTGTTTTCAATTGTTTTTCTTAAAACTAAAAATGTTTGCGAAAGTCGTTCTTTTATATAAAAAAACCCCTTCTTGTCTCTTGGGAGAGCCCGTATCAGATACGAGATGCTCGCTTGACGTACACATGTAGATGTATGCCTCTGGTCGTCAGGCACCGGGTTCATGTAGATGCATCCCTCTGTTCCCGCGTATCAGGATCATGTAGATGTATACCTCTGTTTCTGATGGTTGCTGGAGTCCTTACGGAGATATTTTAACTAGGGGTGCACGCGTGTATGATATGAGGAAATCGCATATACATACTTACTATATGCTTGATATGATATGAGACTGCTTATGTTTTTTCCTCGGATTTCTGATCGTGTTAGCATTCTTATCAAGATTTAAGATAACTATATTAACCTTCATGATTTATACTTGCATAGCTTATGTTCCAGTATTTTAGTACAGATGACAAGTATGTATAATACCTGGTGGAGTAGTCTATACTCACTGGGCTTGTATAGCTCAGCAACTTTCTACACTGTTTTTCTATTACAGGATCTAGACTCGGATCGGGATAGTAGCTCAAGTCTTGCACAGGAATCAAGGTCTAGCTGGCTCTGGCGTACCTGTTTCTATGTTTATTGTTATTGGATTGTATTAGACTCTAGTTATGTTTTCTTCCGCTGTATTTGGGGCCGTAGTTGCCCATGACTCTGTGTGTTCTACTCTATTATGACTTTTATTTGAATATGATTCCCGGTGTGTAACCGGTTATGCTATGTCATATGAATCTTATTTAGAGTACATGATCCTTGATTTCATGTTTAACTGTACAGCTTATGGGCTTGGTGCACTCTCGGCCCGGCTGGTATGACATCTGTTTCATTAGCGAAATGGGTGTTACATTTAGTGGTATCAGAGCGGTTTGCTCCTTGACCTTAGAGTTCTAGAGGTAGTCAGAGCCTTAAGGTGGGAGTCGAAGTCAATTGACATAAGGAACTAGTTGTATAAGTTGCTAAGTAGAATTATGTCATTTAACTGACTCTTGTTGGATGTTGTATAATGCTGCCAAAAAGCGGACGTGGGAGACCGCCTAGGGTGCCACCTGAGGAGCCCATAGAGGAGCCGCACGTGGATGCCCCTGAACCTGAAGAGTATGGCGATGCATCGCACGCACATCCGGCTACAGGGTACAACCCTGGTGCGCAACAATTTCTGGGGATGCAGCAATTTTTCGATCAGATGGCTCAGACGTTTACTGTGTTTCCAAACTTTCAACAGCAACAACAGCAACAGTACCAACAGCAACAACAACCAGGGGTTAGGACTATGTGACTCGAGCCTGACAGATGGGGCTTAATCACTTTCTTGGGGCGAGGCTTGGATCCAACAGCTAGAGATGGTGTTCAAGGCGATGAGGATCCCAAAAGAAGAAAAGGTCATCACGGTGCAGCTGTTGTTGGGACAGGACGCATTGATGTGGTGGGAGTCGGCTCGAATGTGCCTTCCTAGGTCGGGTGTCTGGACCTGGATAGAATTAAAGAGGACCTTCGAGGAGGAATACTCACCCCGAGTATACCGTGACGCCAAGAGAGCCGAGTTCATTTATCTGACTTAAGGAAATTCAATTGTGGTCGAGTACCAGGCCAAGTTCATTGCCTTGAGTCATTATGCACCAAAGATGGTGGAAGACCCTTATAACTGATGCAGAAAGTTTGAAGATGGGCTTAGGGATGAGATCAAGATCCCGGTCAAGGCTTTTGGTTTTGTAGAATTCCGAGGAGTGGTTGAGGCTGCACTCCGAGTTGAGAGGGGTCTTAACAAGCAGAAATAAAGACTGAAAAGGTTGAACAAAAGAAGTACCCCAAGCTCCCGAGGGGGAGAGGCCCAATAAGAAGAGTAACAGCAGCAGCAGCGGTGGTTCCTCGTCAAGTAGGAACTAGAAAGGGAAATCACAGTGTCTCGTTTGCAGCAAATATCATTACGGGACCTGCAGTGCTAATGTATTCTTCTACTACAAGCAACCAGGGCATTTCAAGAAGGAGTGCCCGCTACTGGCCTAGAGGAGCGGAGTTGCTCCAAAGGCTACTGCTGGAGACCATACTGCGTATCAGACGCAGGGATTTTCTGTCGTAGGTGGTGCTGGAGGCAGTCGAGGAGGGTCAATGTACGGAAAGTCTCATGGAGGAGGCTATGGGGCCCCATCTCAACTTCAGGCCCAGGAATTTGCGATGACACAACAGCAAGCTGTGAACACCACTGACGTGATAGCAGGTACGGTGAAAATTTTTAATACCGACGCCTGCTATTGATTGATCCTGGTTCTACACATTCGTACATTGCTATTTTTTTTTGTACCTGAAAATGTGTATGCAACTAGATTAGTAGAACCAATGAGTATAGCATCCCCCATAGGTAGTTCCATGATTGTTAAGTTAGTCTATGAGGGATGTGATGTAAAGATAGGTGATTAGGAGTTGATAGTTAATCTAATCCCGATGAGGATCCTAGACTTTTATGTGACCCTATGGATGTTGGTTAGCTTTCCACCATACCCACGTTGGTTGCTACTGGAAGATGGTGTGTTTCCAGCGTCCGGGAGAGGCAGAGATACTTTTCTACGGGAGATGACCCGAGACGGAGGAAGCTTATTTGGCAAATGTGGCAGAAGTGGAAGCCCCGAAGACAGAGGTTTAGGATATAGTCGTGGCGTGTGAGTATCCAAATGTGTTTCAAGACTTACCCGGATTACCACCGCAACGAGGCGTGGAGTTTTCGATCGGGTTAGTTTCAGGAATAACTCCAATTTCGAAGGCACCCTACAGGATGGCTCCAGCGAAGTTAGAAGAATTGAAGACCTAGATAAATGAGCTGCTGGAGAAGGGCTTTATTAGACCTAGTGTCTCCCCTTGGGGTGCGCCTGTACTATTCGTAAAGAAGAAAGACGGCTCCATGCAGTTGTGTGTCGACTATAGACAACTAAACGATGTGACTATCCGGATCCAGTACCCGCTAGCACGCATTGATGACCTGTTCGACCAACTGCGGGGAGCCTGTGTGTTCTCCAAGATTGATTTGAAGCCAGGCTATTATCAACTGTGAGTGCGGGAGGAGGATGTGCTAAAGACGGCGTTCCGAACTTGATATAGACATTATGAGTTTTTAGTAATATCGTTCGGGTTGACAAATGGACCAGCTGCGTTCATGGGAATGATGAACAGGGTGTTCGCACCCTACTTAGACCGGTTTGTTGTGGTCTTCATTGACGACATTCTGGTGAACTCATGGAACGTGGAGGAGCAAATCAATCATTTGAGAATACTTCTACAAACTATACGGGAGTAGTAGCTGTATACCAAATCAGTAAATGTGAGTTTTGGTTTGAGCAAGTCAACTTTTAGGGGCATGTCGTCTCAGCGGCAGGAATATATGTGGACCCCCAGAAGATTGAAGCAGTAGTGAACTGGTAAGCTCCTACCAATGTTAAAAAGATTAGGAGTTTTCTGGGGTTAGTCGGTTACTACAGGAGATTTGTCGTGGGCTTTCTGTGATTGTCCTAGATATGACGAAGCTACTAAGGAAGAACGCAAGGTTCGAATGGACCGAAGATTACGAACAGAGCTTCCAGGAGCTGAAGAACTGATTTGTGTGTGCTCCTATTCTAACCTTACCTGTACCTGGAGTAGGTTTTGATATATATAGTGATGCTTCATACCAGGGTTTAGGGTGTGTCTTGATGAAACAGGGCAGAGTTATTGCCTATGCTTCCAGACAACTCAAAACCCATGAGGTGAACTATCAAGTGCATTATTTGGAGTTAGCTGAGGTAATCTTTGTATTGAAGATATGGCGACATTATCTCTATGGTGAAGCCTGTAAAATCTTCATCGACCACAAAAGCTTAAAGTACCTGATGACCCAGAGGGAGCTCAACATCCGCCAGCTAAAACGGATGGAGTTATTGAAAGATTACAACTGCACATTTGAGTACTAACTTGTGAATGAGAACGTGGTGGCCGATGCTTTGAGTCGGAAGATGATGGCGCGATTGGGGACCACCAGCCTTACCCAACTCCACGATCTGAGATCCATAGGTGCGCAACTTTCAGTGGATGAGTTGGGGTGCTATTGGCAAGCTTCCAACATCGACCGCTGCTGATTACCCAAATCAAGGAAGCTCAACTACGGGACCCAAAGTTAATGAAGCTGGTTAGTAAACTACAAAATGGAAGACTTTGGGGGCGAAGGAATGGCCAATGGAATTACTCTCTATCTCCAGATGGAACAGTAATAGTGTTGGAGAAGTGCTCTAAAGACAATCACCTTTGGTACTTTATGTACAAATTTATTTATTTAATAAAAGGCTTCTTCATTATTTAGATATTCACTACTATGAATATGATATGAGATCTTAAATCTAATTAATGATGTTCATGATACAAGGCATAGCATGAAGGAAATTATGATAGAGATCATAATATGGGATTCCTATCATGTGTAATTATGTACGTATCTAAATATCCCTAGTCGAAGGATCAATGAGACAAGACATCATTGATCCATCAAGACTAGCACATGTTATGCTCCTTGATCCGATCAAACAGTTGTTCTCACAAGCTGTAAGTATGAAGATGTTTTGAGTGAACATGTGGATGCTTGCTAAGGGTAGCAAGTTCATTGGATTACCTTTATATGCTTGATAATAAGAATGAAGCTTAAGATGCCTTTAAGGTTTTTAAGGTTGAAGCAGAGAAGCAATGCGGTAAGCAAATAAAGATCATTAGAATAGTTAGAGGTGGAGAATACTATAGTAGATACAATGAAGATGGACAAGCACCTGGTCCATTTGCTAAGTTTCTTCAAGAGCATGGGATTGTTGCCCAATATACTATGCCTGGTTCTTCGAACCAGAATGGTGTAGTAGAGAGAAGAAACCGGACCTTATTAGACATGGTACGCAGTATACTAAGAAGCTCTAAGCTGCCTAAATCCTTGTGGCTTGAAGCTCTTAAAATGGTCAGCAGATATATTGAACCAGGTTCCAACAAGGGTGTCCAAAAGACACCATTTGAGTTATTTAAGGGTTGGAAATAGAGTTTGCGATATATGCGTGTTTGGGGATACTCGTCGGAAGTAAGAGTTTATAATCCTCAAGAAAGGAAACTGGACCTAAGGACTATTAGTAGATATTTGTGGGGGGATATGTTGAAAAATCCAAGGGTTACATATTCTACTATCCATCTCATAGTACAAGGTTAGTGGAATCAAGGAACAATGAGTTTCTTGAGATTGACTTAATCAGTGGGAGTGATCAATTTCATAACATAGTTCCTAAAATATATCAACCATCCACATCAAGTGAAGGATTTGTTGTCTTTCAAAACACTCCTCAAGTTCAAACGGGTGTTGAACAACAATTCACTGAAGATCCACAACTTATTGCTGATGATCCTAGAAATCAAGTTATTCATAAAGTGCCTGAAAATAGTTAAACAACCAGTTGGACAACATGACCTACAGGAAAATGTTGAACCAACATTAAGAAGGTCTACAAGAGAAAGGAGATCAGAGATTCCAGATGATTATGTCGTGTATCTACAAGAATAGGACAATGACTTGGGAGTCAAAAATAATCCTGCAACGTTTTCACAGGCCATGAGCTGCAAAGAATGTGAACTTTGGTTTGATGCAATGAAGGGCGAGATGAATTATATGGCATCTAATGGTGTCTGGGATCTTGTAGAGTTGCCTAATGGGGCTAAGGCTATTGGGTGTAAATGGGTCTTTAAAACAAAGAAAGACTCATTAGGCAATATCGAGAGATATAAAGTTAGACTTTTTGCTAAAGGATTTACTCAAAAGGAAGGAATCGACTACAAGAAGACCTTTTTTCCTGTATCTAAGAAAGATTCTCTTCGCATCATTTTAGCTTTAGTTGCACATTTTGATTTAGAGTTGCAACAAATGGAGGTGAAAATAGTTTTCCTCAATATGGAACTAGAGGAAGAAGTATACATGAACCAACTTGAAGGATTCTCCTCTAGTCAGCGTGAACATTTGGTGTGTAAACTTAAGAAATCCATATATGGATTAAAACAAGCTTTCCGTTAGTAGTACTTAAAGTTCCATGATATAATCTCTTCTTTTGAATTTGTTGAGAACATTATGGATCTACCAAAAGGTAAGTAGGAGCAAAATTTGTTTCTTAATTATATATGTGGATGATATTTTACTTGCAACCAATGATAATGGTTTGTTGTATGAAGTGAAACAATTCCTCTCTAAATATTTTGATATGAAGTATATGGGTGATGCATCTCTAAAACCCACCCCGAAATAAATAAAACTTTTTATTTATTTATTTCCAGAATTTATTAAGTAGTAATTTAATATAGTAAGCGAAGTAATTTTGGTAAAGTTTTAAAGATCTAATTAATCCAGATTAATTAAGTATTAATTAATCTAGGTTAATTATTGAAAAAATAGACAAATATTTTAATCGATATTCTCGGGTCTGGTCTAATGAGACACGGACCCCGTGAGGTTACAATGTGCGCGTGATGACTGGAATAACTGACCCAGATCCTCTTTGAATCTTGGTCGATGAATCATGGGGAAGATAATGTTGATTTAAAGCTGACCGACATAAAGATTGAAGAATAATTAAATTAATTAAAGGTTTGGGGATAAGTTAAATTGATGAACTAAACTATAAAGTAAAATAAATAAATATTAAATGTATGAATACACATATGAAGACTTAGGTTTAAAAGAGGAAATCAAATTTCATAGGAAAGGAGCCGTGCCCTTCCCTTCTCCTTCTCTCTCTCGAGCTCGACGCACTCGCGCCCCACTGATCAGAGGGCCACCACTCACCGGCGAGCCTCTCGCCGCTAACCACCGCCACGAGCCCCTGCCAGGTTCTCCACCACGGCCGGACCCGGCCACCAAGGCCCCCACCTAAGTACACCACACCACCGACCAGCCTCGAAGCTCCTCAAGGCCAGCTGGTCTCAAGGCCCAAGACGGGCGGTCCGCCCCTCTTCCTCCCCCTTGTTCTATCCGGGCTGCAGCCTCGCCAACCTTTCTCCTTCATTTTGTGAGTTGGGATTTGGGGGAAACACATCTCTAATTGTTTGATTATATGCATGAATGAAACCCTATATCCATGGATTATGTTAGGGCTTTGAAGGATGAAGATGAAGATGTGAAAAAGATTCTTAATGGTGTATCTAGGGCTAACCATTTTCTCTACTATATATGTTTAGAAATATGGATCTTGCACTCAAGGTGTTTGTTGAATTCTCTTTAAGAGATTCCATGTATTTAGAAGCTTGATTATAACCTTTAATAACTTGTAAACATGCAATTAGGTATTGGAGTTATATGGAGGTGTGGTTGTATGTGTTGAATATAATTTGAGGCTCATTTTATGCTTGTAGAAATGCCATGAGAAACTTGTATGTTTTAAGCCAAGGTTTGGACTGTTGCATGCTAAGTTGGTTAATTAGAAAATCAGCCTTGCTAATGTTTAAATGTTAATTAAGGTTGCATGCTAAGTGCTTGAAGAAATGCCGCTAAGAACCGGTTTGTTGGAGTGCCTCAAGTAGATGTATTTATGGGCAAATCCATGCATGGTCAGTCCCATTCGTGGGACAGCTGCGCTTTCTATACACCTCCGTTCGGAGTGTGTATATGTCATTGGAAAGGTCTTGAGGTCTTCTTTCTAATGAGCCTTAAATGAGAGAAATCCGATTTACGGTCTAAAAGATATGACTATTTCTTTCCAGCTGCCCAGGATCAACAGATTTCTGCATTTTTTTGTGGTTGGACAATGAATGGGTGTTAAATCCCTTAGTGGCATTGTATACACGGGCCGCCATGAATATATTCTTAAGGTTTAAGATGATACGTCTTCATGTTAGTTAAAATGTTTACAATAATGGCTTAACACTTGGTTGGGCCTCAATTTTCAAGCTAGGGGCTGAAGTTAATCATGTAAATTAAGTTAGTCTAAGGAGATGCTTGGATGTGAGACCCTTGTTAATTCTATATTACATAAACTTCACGAGTGTTGTTTTCATGGAGTGTTACATGATAAATTATCACACTAATCTCTACTTGTAATTGCCATGGTGGCCTTGGTTTGAGCAAACATTTGGTGTTGTGATTAAACAAGAGAAATTGGGCCTAAACCTTGGTTGTGGGCCCAATTGACACGAGCTCTTCTTCATAGTAAGGAATTGCTAGATTTTATTAATGAACTTAAGTTCTTTTGATTAATTGAAGAAGAGTGCTAAGCCACACCTAAAATATAAATGGGTCCCTCGTTATGAATGTAACAGGACCCTAAATGAACTACATGTGAATTGGGTCTATGGATAGTTAGTAAAATTACTAAGTAGAAAGTTCATCAATGCGTGGAACTAGTATTCATTATAAATTACCATTTTGGATACTAGGAAAAAGGGAAGGATGTTCCGGGAGGTTCAGGTCAAGCTTAAATAGCAAGGGACCTGGTAATATGATTATGGTTCAGGTGTAATTAGAGATGTGTGAATAACATTATGAAAATGACTATTGAAATATGTGAGAAATCCAGTCGCGTGACGTCAAGGATTATAAATTTATTGAAGAGAATTGAACTCCAAGTGAAAGAAAAATGCGTAAATTACCGTGAGTAATCAAGCAGACATTAGATTTGGTTCTTTTAAACGAGCTATGAGGTGATGGTAATGAACCCCAACTTTTAATCAAAATGAAAGTGTATATTGGGAAGATAATGTATTGAAAGTTTGGGAAGGAATAGTAAAGATCTTGGGCTTCAATTTGAGGTTTCAACTTCATGATTTGAAGAGTTACTGTAGCTACCGACAAAAAGTAAACTGTTAATTTTAATGTCCTCCAAAAGCATCGGAATTCTATTCCGATCATTTTGATAGTTCGGGAATATTTTGAGCTGAGGTTTGCGGACCTCCATTTCTCTCTGAGTGAGAGTTGTACCATTCAGGACCTGCTAGGGTTTTGTAAAAACCTTATATATATATTTCTTTCGCTGATTTATAATTTAAACTCTGATTTAATTATTTGTTTGTGTTACTTAGCCTTGTGTGCTTCTAGGGGCGACCCTATAAGCATGCGTTGTCTGTCGCGTGCGCGGAGGCCCGGGACCCGGGTTCGGGGCGTGACAGCATCTTATGTAACACCCATCTCGCTAATGAGACAGATGTCACACCAGCTGGGCCGGGAGTGCACCCAACCCATAAGCTGTACAATTTAAACATGGAATTAATGATGTACTCACAAATAAATACCATATGAGATAACATAACCGGTTACACAACGGGAGTCATATATATTTAAATCCCAAATCATAAATAAATTATAACCCACGGAGTCATGGGCAACTAGGGCCCCAAATACAGCGGAAAGAAAACATAATTAAAGTTTAATACAACTCAACAACAAGAATCATAAGGACAAGTACGCCAGAGCCAGCTAGACCTCGATCCTTACTCGAAACACGAGCTACTATCCCAATCCAAGTCAAGATCCTGTAATAGAAAAACTGTATAAAAACGGGGCTGAGCTATACGAGCTCAGTGAGTATGGACTAGTCCGCCAGGTATTGCACACACCTATCCCCTGTACTACAATACGGGATCATAATCGATGCAAGTAAAACTCATGAAGGTCAACATAATTATCTTCAATCTTGATAAGAATGCTAGCATGATCAGAAATCCAGAGAAAACACACAAGCAATCTCATATCATATCAAGCATATAGTGAACATATATATATGCGATGGCCTCATATCATGCAAGCATGCACCACAAGCTAAAATGTCTCCGAAAGGAGTCCAACACCCATCAGGAGCAGCGGTATGCCTCTACATGATCCTGATGACCGGAACTACATAAATGTAAAATCCAAGGATTTTTGAAATAAAAAAGGTGTTTAATTTCCTTAAATAAATTATAAATTAAAGAAATTCCCTAAGTGATTAAATGATTTGATCAAATGGGGGAAAGAGGAAAATTTAAAATAATAAAACCCTAATTAGGGTTAGAGGAGGTCGTTAGGGACCTAGTTATAATTTCCAAAAGTTTTGATGACCTAGTGGAAATCATCCTCACTCACTGAGGTTGGACCAAATAGAAACCTAGAAAGGTCTGACAACCTCTGGATAATTTTCCAGATCAAAAATCCCTATACCATTGGTTCAACGGTCACGGTTTGAAGATCTGAGATTGATGTAAATCTCGGAGCATTATAAGGGCCACAGTGGGACCATGTGTTGGATTAAAACCAAATCCATCTCATTAAGTGGTAGATACGAGGCGGAGGGAATTATGCGTGTGGGTGCAACCCCACAGTGCGGGCGTATGAGAAACGTTCATCTTAAGGATTGTCTCCATCTCGAGACATGGTGGTTTGATCAGGTCGTCGGTCATAGTTGGATTTGGGCCGTTCATCCAATAGAGTGTCAGATCCGAGACTCAGTAAAAGGTTGCAACCATTGGATGAGATCCAAGTGATCACCATCGTCCATCCGGGAGTACCGATCCCGAGGCACCACCATCCCCTCCCTCAGCCGTTTGAAACCGCCTCCGCGAGGTCCGCCATTCTTCCCGGCCGTTACACGTGGGAAGGCTAGTCGTTGCCGGTGACATTGCTTCGCAAACGTCCTCGTCGTTTCGTCTACATCGATATATATAAGTGGCAGCCTTGGGTTCGGGTATGATCATTGTTTGAGCGGAGAATCGAAGAAGGGGGACCTCCGTCGTCGGCGATTGGAAGGAGAGTGGGGCACCAACTGCCAGTGCCTGACGAGCTCGTGAGCTCCGTCATTGTTTTTCAGAAGAAGAAGGAGACCGGGATTAATAAAGGAAGGAGGCCGCAGTTGGAGCTCGCCGGAAATAAGTGCGCAACGCTGGGAAGCTCTCTGGAGGTTCTGTTCGTTGTCCACAGTCTACCGCTAAGCTTCCTCCCTCTGTTATAACGTTTAGAGTAGTGTGCATGGATGGGTGGAGGGCGAGCTTCGCCCGGAAAGCTTGATGTGGCTCCTGCAACAAACGCCGCGTAGAAAGAAGAAGGGTGACGGGCGCTGCGACCTTCCAAAGCACGGTCGTGGAGCCTTAGGGGCCTTCCTTGATCGGTGGATTAGTGTCTTGATGGAGCTCCGGCCATCTACAGCTGCCGGTGGACTCCCCACGCATCGCCGGGGTTAAGCTGAAGAAGAAGAAGAGGAGAAAGAGAGAGAAATAATAGTTAATAGAAAAAATAAAATAATAATAAAACGAACTAAACTAAATTAATTAAACTAGGAATTCGTTAATAAAAAAAAATCAATTGCTTTGAATGTGATTAAAAGAATTAATCAAAGTAGTTATTTTGGTACTTAATAATTGATTAGTGGATAATTAAAATTAAATAATTTAGTGTTGATTGATTGAAAAATCAAATACTTTAGTTTTGATTAGATTATTAATCAAATGATTTAGTATTAATTATTTGATAAAAATTAACTGGCTAGGGCTAGCCTGTTAACAAGTAAGTTTGGACCACTCGAGTCAATCAAATTAATTAATTAAGTTACCGAGTTTTGATTAAGTTATTAATCAAATAGGAACTTAGTTTTCTATATAAAGGTTAATGTAGGTAGGACGATTAGCTAAGTCAATTAATCTAAGGTGCCTAAGTTAGTCCGTGGGATTAATTCAAATAGGTTGGGCAACCTATTTGGCTTGGTTTATGGGCCCAAATTAAATAAGATAATTAAAGATGACCAAATAGGGTTCATTCCATGAAAAATGAGTATCAGGTCGACTAATTGACCTAATTTGACTATGGTTGACCAAGTGTGGGTTGAAAGTCAACTAAGGACTCAGAGTTGAGGATAATGGGTCGGCAACCAAGTAAATGGTCTCTAGGACCTGTTTAGTGGGCCTAAGCCCACCAAAAGCAGGAATGGTACATGTGCATTTAGTACCGTAAAGTTTCTAGCATGTTTGGTACTAATAGAAACTCTATTGTCAGATACCCTCGTGGAGTCTTAGAGACATTACAAGAGGAAACTAGGAAGGTTACCAGTAAGAGTTAAGTACTTCTTCCTAGTACCGTTATCTTTGATTTGTCTTTGATACTCGTGTAAGTACACTTGCCTTGTACTCACTCTTTGGAGTTTTCTTGGCAATGTAATTATCATGTTGACTTCATACATGCTATCCTTTCTGTTTTAAACTCATGTTGAGCATGTATATTTGTTACGGGATGTTGGTATCGCTATTTGTTGTGGTCTACTGCCCGGACTCAGTGGAGCGTGGGGGCTCCCATAGGGAAATGATCAGGGACAGGACACCCTGGCATTTCTTCTTGCCGTGCCAGAGAGGAGATACTCTGGTAGTCCTACCCGTCAGTAGGAATGATATGCTGGCCATGTCGACACGTATGACTGGTGGTACTACCGAATTACGACTGGAGGGTCGAACCACCAGAGGGTCGTCATTACAGCGCATAGCTGGTTACGCTGACCGGGAGTGATCCTTGATCTTTGAAACTAAACACAGAGCCTGAGGGTTTCTGTTGTTAAGGGGTCGTACCGTTGTCTTTATTTTGTGGTAGACTCCTAGAGATGCACTTTCTTAGGGATGTGGTCCCCTTATTGACATGTTGTTATCTTATGACTTTGTGACCCTGCGGGGGTACTTACTTAGCTTTCCATTCGAAAGCTCATGCGTTTGTTCTTTCTCTCTTTTACAGATCCCGAGGTTTAGGGGCTGGTGCTGAGGAGATTGTCTTGGAGGTTGTTTAGGAGATCCGAGGTTTGAGGGTCTCCCTTGACTTTTCTTCTGAGAGTTGTTTTATGTAGGACCCGTATAGGGACCTGACTTTGTATAGAGCCTATGGACCATTATGACTCTATGTTCTTTTGGACTTGAGTATAAATTTATTATGGTTTGTTATCTGCTTGTTTTTACTTAGGCCTTATATTCGAGCTGAGCTTGACTCTACTTGAGTACGGCCGGTTTGGAATCCGGGACGGGGCGTGATAGATTAAAGTGGTATCATAGCGAGCACGTTCTAGATTAGAGCAGATAAGAAACACTCTAGTTGCCTTAGTTAGTTGTATATACTGAGGTTGGGTCTAGGGTAGCATAGTTAGTGGTATGCTAGATTGATGTCTAGTTTTACATGAAGGATGTCGTGACCCGGGTACTATCAGGATTCTTCTGAGGAGGAGGTGGAGTTGGTTCGCGAGAACACCCCACCACCTCGTGTTGACTCTCCGGATCCTAACGAGATTTTTGCTGAGATGAGGAGAACTGTGGAAGCCACCAATCGGAAGATTGATAGACTACAATCCACAGTTGAGATGCTCGTCCAGCGGCAGATGGGCGAGAGTATGAGAGTACCTGTGGTTCAGAGGTCAGCAGTCATGAGCCCCTAGGGTTCCGTTGGTGCAGGAGATTTTGAGCCCGAGCATTCCCCCTAGGCAGGTATGTCGAGCCCGAGACTATCGTAGTAGACTTGGTGTGCAGCTGGGAGTTAGGGCTGGAGGCTCGACCGCTAACATGATCACTATTATGAGGTGTCGACGTTGCGGTAGATATGGGCATCGGATATGCGAGTCACGAGGCACCCCCTCCTCTTTGGTGCCGTAGTTGTGGCAGCACCGAGCATCTCATCTTTCACTGCCCAGGTGGCGCACCAGGACCTAGTAGGGGACCCAGGTGTCAGAAGGATATCTGCCCCTTGTCGACTACATCCCACTGTCTCCCGATAGATACCACCTAGATTGAGTCTAGTTTATTATGTCTTGAATAACTTGTAGTCTTACTAACCCTGAGTGTTGTATGAAATACTTATGTTTGCGTTTTCTTTTCCGAAGTTTGCTTTCAGTGGAATAAAAGTTTGATCATTACTACTTGTATGGATTATGTATGGAGTAACCACGCTAAAATTTTGACAATTAAAACATGAACAAAGGACGTGGAGGGCATGGTGGACGCGGTAGAGGCATATGTAGGCGAGGGCGACCTCGCCGGGTTGAGGTGCCACAGCCACCTATGGAGGAGGTACCCCAACCTCAGGGTGGGAAGGTACCCCCACCTGAGATGAGATGGAGGTGGAGCAGGAGGTGCATGCTCAGTCCAATGCTGAGGTGCCTTAGGCCGAGGGCCCAAATCCTAGGGGGGAGGTACCCCCCATGAGCATGCTAGGTCTTATGCGTGAAATGATGGGGCTGGTCAAATAGACCAGGCAGCAGCGAGCACCACCTCCACCTACATCTGCCACCCCCACCGCTTGTAGGGGATTGGCAAGGGAGATCAGGAGGCCCTCTCCCCGACCTTTCGAGGGAGCTGCTGACCCACACGCGGCTGAGTTATGGATAAAGGTAATGGAAAAGACCTTTGAGGTCTATCAGGCTACTGAGGCAGAGAAGATGAGGACAGTTGTCTATATGCTCCAGGGAAGGCCGAGGAATTGTACTTAGGACAGATTAGGTTGAGAAAGGGTGAGGTCTTCCATGCCTGGGAGGAGTTCAGGGTTGTATTCTTCGCCAAGTACTTTTCCAGGGGACATCTGGTGCAGCTGGGACAACAGTTTTCTAAGCTCGTTCAGAGGCTGGCCAGGGCAGGTGGAGCAATACGATGGTGCAATTTGATAGGCTAGCTCGTTTTCTGCCTGATGTGGTTAGAACCGAGGAAAGTAGAGTAATGAAGTTTGAGTCCGGACTGCGACCATCACTGAAAAAGATTGTGAATAGTCACATGTGTAAAACCTATACTAAGGTTGTGGCCAGGGCCAAATACACAAATGACTCTTGCCAAGGGGAAGCCTAGGGGTTGTCCCAAAAGGAGAAAAAGGACAAGGGGCCATCTGTTGGACCACCACTGAGCCCACAAGGGGGTGATAAGAAGGGAAAAGCGACAGCTGGACAAACTTCCACACCTAGCCAGCCCCAGCAGCAGTAGAGGCCCATGACTCATGGATGAGTCTACCATCAGATGATGGAGGAGGCTCAAGCATCTACTTAAGTTGTCGCAGGTACCATTTGAGCTTGTCCTTTTTACGCCTGAACTTTATTTGATCCGGGTGCCACACACTCTTTCATCTCTGCACGATTTGCACGAAGACATACCTTGCCTGCTATAGATCTACCTTATGAGTTAGTGTAGACACTCCAGTAGGAGCTGCAAATTAGTGAGTAGGATCGTACCGGCATGTCTTGTGGTGATTGAGGGGCGGGAATTACCCGCTGATCTTTATGTGATAGACCTGAAGGATTACGATGTGATCCTCAGAATGGACTGGCTCTCTTGCAGATACGCAGCGTGGTGGTGTAATCGCCTCAACCCGGATCCCGGACCTCGAAAGCATCGCGATCAGACCGGCCAGTATTAAAGAAGAGATAAACTCAACTCGAATACAAGGCCTAATATTGTGATAAGCAAATAACATTCCATAAATTAAATAAAACTCGTGTTCCAAGGAACATAGAGTCAACAGGGTCCATAGGCCCTCAAATAGTCAGTCCCTATCACGGGTCCACCTGAAATAACAAAGCTCATAAAATAAAAGATAAAGGAGACTCCTAAAACCTCTGGTCTCCCTGTGTCCTCCCCTCGGGCTCCTCTCCCTCCTAAACCCCGGAATCTGTAAAAAGAGGAAAAGAGAAAACACATGAGCTTTCGAAAGGAAAGCCCAGTAAGTACCCCTGCAGGTCACAGTGTCATGAATAGGAAATATGACAGTCAACGAGATCATAATATCAACAATAAAGTCAGTGTTTTTCCTCTCATGGACCTCCAGAGATTTGCTTCTCTGGTGAGGCTGTCAGGATGGTCAGGGGGTCCTAACCCTGAACATTCCTAAATTGGAGCTTCCCTAGCTCCACCGAAGTCCCGCAAAGAGAATATAGCAAACAGGGACACCAACGTCCCGGAAACAAACACATATGCTCACAGGATTCAAAATATAAGATATGAACAGCATGTATGGCATCAGCAGTGCATGTAGTAAGAATACATAGCAAGTCCAAGAAATCCCGTTACCAGGTGAAAACTAGGCAAGTGAACTTACCTTAGTTCGAAGAAACTAGAAGTCTTTCTAGTCCTTTTGTGCGTGCCAACAACTCCCCGATGGTATCTGGCATACAATGGTTTTATTAGAATCATTGTTCCAATAATTTCTATCTCTCTAAGTGTCCATGCATGCCTAACGTCCTTGTTGGGCTTAGGCCCACTAACGGGTCCTAGGGACCATCTCTCGGGTTACCGGCCCTTATTCCCGTTTTAGTGTCCCTTAGTTGACTTTTGGTCCTACCTTGGTCAAACCTAGTCAACTTCAGTCTATTTTTCGAGACTGACTCTTATTAAGTCATTTTAGTTGAGTTGGGCCTAGTTAAATCGATCTTAACCCCTTTTTACTCTAGAAGGGCATTTTGGTCATTTTGGTCATTTGGCAACCTTTTGACTCTAAGGTTTTAGGCTCCACCTTGTTTAGGGTTTATTAGTCCTTTTTGAATTTATTTAGCTTCCTTACTAAATAATTCTTATCACTCAACCAATTGTCCAAATTTAAGAAATTAATTAATTAATTTCTATTTATTTCATTTCAATATTTCATAATAATTATTAATTATTATGTCACACACCCATAGTTCCATATAGTTACCCAACTATACAGCTATTTGGTTAAGAGTATCATTACTATTAATAGAGACACCACCTATTTAATTGTCACACTAAGGTTTTAATCTTTATTTAAAACCATAAGTTTCCTAATTATTAAATTATGAATAAAGATTTCATAACCTAATAATCATCACAAAACCTAAGTTTCATTACCAAAGGAAAATATACACTTTATTTGATTAATTGAATATGTGTCACACTTTCCAATCTCTGGAACAAATTAATCAAATAATAGCAGTTTACCAATTATTTGTCACTATCATTTAACTAGTATCTTAGTCCATGAGAGGAAAAATAAATGGATTTATTTTGTCATACTAAGTTAATAATTTATTAACTTTTATTTAATGTCACAAGTCCAAAGTTCCCCATTTTAATACCATGCCTAGCCAATTATAATTTATAATAATAATCAACTAATGTTTTTAGTTAAAAAGAGAGGAAAATGAATAAATTATTTTAATTAACTAAATTGTTGTCACACCCCTAAGTTAATAACTAAAAAAACTAAATTAATAATTTTATTTAATTTAATTATTTCATTTTATTTCCTTCTCCCTCACCTCGCTGCCTTCTCCTTCACGTACTGGCCGTGACCACCGGACACATTATCGACTCCACCGGAGGGACGCTGGTCGAGCTCCTCTCGCACCGCAGGTAATCAGCTCTATCCCTCGGGATCCCTTTACAGCCTCCAAACCCTCCGTGAAAGGCTTGCTCCTCTCTGTCGAAGCTTCATCTGAGGAGATTGTCTGAGATGGCAACTCCTCACGGAGAGCTCCCTTCGCCCTATCAAGGGGTACCGAGCTTCGCTGGCTTCACGCTCTCCTGTGTGCGCATCAACTCCACCGCCCCCTCTAAGCGCGCTCCACTAATGTCTACCCCTGTTCCTCTCCGTGAGCTCTAACTATAGCTCGTAGACATTTAACACGCAAATTAAAACAGAAGAGAGTTCCTACCGTGGTCGCGATTCTCCCGTGGCGGCGGTGGCGTCGTAAGCTCTCCCCACGCCAAAAGCTCTTCTCCGAGCCAGAGGCTCACCGGAGTTCCTTACTTCCTCGCTTCGTTGGGTATGCGCTCGCGAGAAGAGAGCCTCCTTTTATAGCCCTCCGTATAGACGAGCAGATGGGTAACAGTAAACGCCACGCTAGCCGCCGTCTTCCACGCTGAAAGTAACGGGCGGCGAGGGCGGCGAGGCTCGCTACAAGCAAATGCTACTTGCCCGTGGAGGAGATGGGTCATCTCTGGATCGCCATTCCGTTGCCAGCGGTGATGATCGGTTGGATTATATCCAACGGCTCGGATTATGTTAGGAGATCTCGAATCTCACACTCACCAGATCAACGCTTAGGATCAAAATATAACCAACGGCCAGATCTTCTTAGTTTATTTCAAGATCTCGACCCATCTCTAGATGAGTGGTTCTGGAGAGCCCTCACCGTGGGTTCACCTCCACCATCCCACCCTTCATTGCCTCGAATCTGATCCGTGATCAGATAGATCTCTTCTAGTGCTGATACGTGGCTCCATGTGAGCCGTTATAATGCCTCGTGATTTAACACGGCATGAGATAATTTAATCTCAGCCGTTGATTCTCTCTATTAGGGTTTCTCTCCCGAAAATTAATGAGAGGTCCCTAACATTCTTTAAAATCACACTTAGGTCCAAGACTGTGAGAGAGGGAACAATTCTCGCTTAGTCCCTCAACTATTTCAAAATTACTATTAGGTCCCTACAAACCCCTTAATAATAAATCATTTAATCCCACAATAACGCTAATCGCGGGAAATAAATAGTTTAAATGTTTTTCTCAAGGAAATAACAAAATATTTATTTCCAAAAATTCATGGATTTTACAGGTGGACTGTCGTGAGAAGAGAGTAGTCTTTGGGATGCCGGGAGATGAAGAGTTTACTTTTCATGGCAGCCAGACTTGTCAACTAGTATAGGAGATCTCTGCTCTCCAGGCTCAGAGGTTACTCCAGGGAGGGTGCATAGGCTGTTTGGCCTCTATCTCTGAGACGAAACAGGATGGGGAGATCGTAGTCTCAGATGTCCCACTAGTGAGAGAGTATCCGGATGTATTTCCAGAGGACTTACCGGGACTGCACCCAAAAAGTGAACTGGAATTCTCGATTGATTTGGTTCCGGGAACAGCTCCTGTATCTAAGGCTCCTTATAGGATGGCATCTGCGAAGCTGAAGGAGTTGAAAATACAGTTAGAGGAGTTGTTGGAGAAAGGCTTTATAAGGCCGAGTATGTCACCTTGGGGAGCACCTGTTCTATTTGCCCAAAAGAAAGATGGGTCGATGAGATTATGTATCGACTATAGAGAGCTAAACAAGGTGACCATAAAGAATAAGTACCCATTACCTAGGATCGATGATCTATTGGATTAGTTGCAGGGAGCTCGGGTATTTTCTAAGATTGATTTGAGATCCGGGTACCATCAAGTAAGGATTAAGGAAGCTGACATCCCGAAGAGTGCCTTCCTACTAGATATAGGCACTATGAGTTCTTGGTGATGCCGTTTGGGCTTACCAACGCCCCGGCAGTATTTATGGATATGATGAACCTGGTATTCCGTCAGTACTTAGACAAGTTTGTGGTGGTCTTCATCGACGATATATTGGTTTACTCTGGTAGCCGCCAAGCACATGAGGAGCACTTGAGAATTGTGTTAGAGACTTTAAGGGAACATCAGCTCTATGCCAAGTTCTCCAAGTGTGATTTATGGTTGGATAGTGTTGCTTTCCTGGGGCACGTGATCAGTATAGCTTGAGTTTCAGTAGACCCCAAGAAGGTTGAAGCGGTTGTTGAATGGAAAAGACGAACCACGGTACGAGAGATACGGAGTTTCCTGGGGTTAGCTGGCTATTACCGGAGATTTGTTGAGGGTTTCTCGGCCATAGCAACTCCTTCGACAAGATTGACTAGGAAGGGTACCAAATTCTTTTTGACCGAGTCCTGTGAAAAGAGTTTCCTGGAGTTGAAACAAAGATTGATATCTGTACCAGTTTTTGCTTTGCCTCAAAGTGGTCACGGGTATACAGTCTACAGTGACGCGTATAAAACTGGCTTGGGGTGCGTTTTGATGCGGGACGAGGCAAGTTATTGCTTATGCTTGCTGTCAGCTGAAGCCTTTTGAGAAAAACTACCCTATGCACGATCTTGAGTTGGCAGCCATTGTGTTTGCTCTAATGATTTGGCGACATTTCTTCTACGGTGTACCATGTGAGATATACACCGATCAAAAGAGTCTCAAGTACATTTTTACTCAGAAGGAGTTGAACATGAGATAGCGGCGATGGTTGGAGTTGATTAAAGACTATTATTTGAGTGTCCATTACCACTCGGGCAAGGCTAACGTGGTGGCTGATGCACTGAGTAGGAAGTCTAGCTATGGAGTTGCCGAATTGTTGACAACTCAAAGACCTCTGTTAGAGGATATGAAGAGGCTGAGTTAGAGGTTATCCTACCAGAAAAGGATGCCACTTTGGCTAGCTTACATATCTGACCTCGTTGTTAGAGAGGATTAGAGATTCACAGAGGCGGGATTCTTATCTAGATGAGATTAGAGGGCAGATCGGCCAGGGAGAGCCTACACGGTTTAGGGTACACGGGGATGATACCCTTAGATTTGATGATCGAATTTGTGTTCTCAACGTCCCCTAGCTGAAGAGGGAGATTCTTTAGGATGCCCATTATTCAAGTTATACCATTCATCCTGGTGGTACTAAGATGTGCAGGGGATTGAAAGATCATTTCTAGTGGAAGGGTATGAAGCAAGAGGTCGCAAGTATGTAGCCCAGTACATCACCTGTCAGTTGGTGAAAGCAAAGCATCAGAGGCCAGCAAGAACCTTGCAACCCTTACCTATTCCAGAGTGGACGTGGGAACATATCAATATAGATTTCGTAACAGGGTTGCCCCGTACCTAGAGGGGTAATGAGTCAATATGTGTTATAGTGGACCGTTTGACAAAGTCGGCACATTTTATACCTTTGAGGATGGGTGCATCCTTAGAGAAATTGGCCCAGCTGTATATTGATCAGATTGTCAAACTACATGGTGTATCAGTGTCGATCACTTCTCATCGTGACACCAGGTTTTCTCGAGATTTTGGGAGAGTCGCACCTGACTTTGGGCATGTGTTTGGCGTTCAAGATCTGACCTTTTACCCATGCAGGCATCGGCCAGGTTTGAAAGGACCATTCAGGTGTTGGAGGACATGTTGGGAGCATGTGCGTTGGACTTTACGGGGTCCTGGGATGAGCGTCTGAGTTTAGTAAAGTTTGCCTACACAATACTTGATTTATCGTAGCATCCAGAATGGCCCCCATTTGCGAGGCACTTTATGGGAGGAAGTGACGGACACCTATATGTTGGGGAGATATGGGTGAGAGGAAGCTGGTAGCTGAGAAGACGCTTGAGCAGCCATACTTTGTTAGGCAGACAGAAGAGCATGTCAAGATGATCAGAGAGAGACTTAAGGCTGCTCAAAGCAGACAAAAGAGCTATGCAGATTGTAAGAGGTCTGATCAGGAGTTTCAGGTGGGGGATTTTGTATTCCTTAAAGTATCTCTTATGAAAGGGGTAGTGAGGTTTGGAAGACGTGGGAAGCTTGCCACGCGTTATATCGGACCTTATGAGATTTTGGAGCGCATAGGAGCAGTGGCCTACAGGTTGGCCTTACCTCAGGATCTTGCCCAGGTTCATGATGTCTTTCATATCTCGATGCTAAAGAAATGTGTTCGGGAACCATATGGAGCAATTCCCCATTCACCCGTGGAAGTCCAAGAGGATATGTCCTATGAGGAACGCCAAGAGCTATATTGTGCCTGGGAGGATAAGCAGTTGAGAAATAGGACCATTCCCTTTGTCAAGGTGAGATGGAGTAACCACTCTGATCGAGAGGCGACCTGGGAACGTGAAGAGGATATGAGGAAGCGTTACCCAAAGTTATTTACTTCCTAGTAATGGTGTTGCAATTTCGAGGACGAAATTATTGTAAGGGGGGAGGATTGTAAAAATCCAAGGAATTTTGAAATAAAAAAGGTGTTTAATTTCCTTAAATAAATTATAAATTAAAGAAATTCCCTAAGTGATTAAATGATTTGATCAAATGGGGGAAAGAGGAAAATTTAAAAGAATAAAACCCTAATTAGGGTTAGAGGAGGTCGTTAGGGACCTAATTATAATTTCCAAAAGTTTTAAAGACCTGGTGGAAATCATCCTCACTCACTGAGGTTGGACCTAATAGAAACCTAGAAAGGTCTGAAGACCTCTGGATAATTTTCCAGATCAAAAATCCCTATACCATTCGTTCAACGGTCAGGATTTGAAGATCTGAGATTGAAGTAAATCTCGGAGCATTATAAGGGCCACAGTAGGACCACGTGTCGGATTAAAAACAAATCAATCTCATCAAATGGTAGATACGAGGCAGAGGGAATTATGCGTGTGGGTGCAACCCCACGGTGCGGGCGTATAAGAACCATTCATCTTAAGGATTGTCTCCAGCTCGAGACACGGTGGTTTGATCGGGCCGTCGGTCACAGTTGGATTTGGGCCGTTCATCCAATAGAGTGTTGGATCGGAGACTCAGAAAAAGATTGCAACCGTTGGATGAGATCCAAATGATCACCATCGTCCATCCGGGAGTACCGATCCCAAGGCACCACTCATCCCTCCCCTCGGGCCAGTATGAAACCGCCAGCGATTCATTATTCTTCCCGGCCGTTACACGCGGGAAGGAAGGTCGTTGTAGGCTTACATTGCTTACAAAGCGTCCAACGTCGTTTCTTCTACATCGATCTATATAAGTGGAAGCTTGGGGTTCGAGTATGATCATTGTTTGAGCCGAAGAAACGAAGAAGGGGACCTCCGCCGCCGGTGATTGAAAGGAGAGTGGGGCACCAATCGCTAGTGCCTGACGAAGTCATGAAGTCTGGCCATCGTGGATTTTCGACGAGGAGAAGGAGACCGGGATTAATAAAGGAAGGAGGCTGCAGTTGGAGCTCGTCGGAAATCAGAGCGCGATGCCGAGAAGCTCTCTGGAGGTTCTGTTCGTTGTCCGCAGTCTACCGCTAAGCTTCCTCCCTCTCTTATAACGTTTAAAGTAGTGTGCATGCATGGGTAGAGGACGAGCTCGTCGGAAACAATGGCGGTGGCCGGCAGCAATGCTACGTTCAAAGAAGGGCGATGGGGTGCCTGCAGCCTTCCAAAGCACGGTCGTGGAGAGCCAAGGTTGCCATGATCAAAGCGGATTAGTGTGCGTGTGGAGCCCAGCCATCTCAAGTACCGCCATGGCGGGACTCCCGCGCATTCACGGGTACAGCTGAAGAAGAAGAAGAAGAGAAAGAGAAAGGAATAATAGTTAATAAAAAAAATAAAATAATAATAAAACGAAATAAACTAAATTAATTAAATTAGTAATTGGTTAATAAAAAAAATCAATTGCTTCGAATGTGATTAAAAGAATTAATCAAAGTAGTTACTTTGGTACTGAATAATTGATTAGTGGATAATTAAAATTAAATAATTTAGTTTTGTTTGATTGAAAAATCCAATCCTTTAGTTTTGATTAGATTATTAATCAAATGATTTAGTATTAATTCAATTAATCTAAGGTGCCTAAGTTAGTCCGTGGGATTAATTCAAATAAGTTGGGCAACCTATTGGGCTTGGTTTATGGGCCCAAATTAGATAAGATAATTAAAGATGACCAAAAATAGTTCATTCCATGACAAATGAGTGTCAGGTCGACTAATTGACCGAAGTTGACTAAGTGTAACGCCCCGACCCGGATCCCGGGACCTCGGGCACGTCGACAGATCGGCCGTATCCAAGTGGAGACGAGCCCCACTCGAATACAAGGCCTAAAATGATAAGCAGATAACAATAATAATCAAATGTTCAATAATAATAAAGAACAATATCAGAGTTATACAACGGAATTAAAAATCATGAAGGGTGCCAGGTACCCTACAAAGCTCTATACAAAGTCAGGCCCTATAAGGGTCCTACAAGTGAAAATCTCACACAACCTGAGGTCCCTGACCTCTCCAACCTATCCCAAATCCCACGCCAAGCCTCCAAACCCCGAGTCATCCGCTCCTCTTAACCCGAAGAGAAAAGAAAGTGAAGTGAGCTTTGAAAGGAAAGCTTCGGTAAGTACTGCAGAGAAATCACGATAAGCACAGTCGAATAGTCAAGATAGACCAATCAAGACAATCACCAACACAATGAGTCAATCAAACGGGGCCCCTAAGCCCTAACCAATCACACCTCCACTCTGCCAAGCACAAGTGCCGTGTGCCTCAATGGTCAAGTCTTGGGACGGTGGCTATGCTCCCTGAGTACGCATACTCCATCCCTGAGACATACCAACCCAACCTAAACACAAACACCATGAGTCGCACAGTAATGTCCCGGTCCACGGTGGCATGCTCAGTGAGCATCCAAAAGCAAGCTCATACCACAACCAATCAACCGATATGGAAGCATCAAACAAAACATGTATACCGGGAATCAACAACAGATATCCAAATCATAATCACAGGCACAATCACGATAACAATCAAGAATATACCAAACCAGGTAATAAGAATGCCAAAGAAGCCCATCTCTGGGTGGGAGCTAGGCAAGAGTCACTTACTTTAAACGCAATCCCACCGATGCGCTGAATCTGTCCCAACGAAGCTCAACGCTTCTCGTCAATACCTGATAATCACAAATCTACACTCAACACACGTACAAGTGTTTAAGAATGTCTACTTAATAGTACATGCTCTACCAAATGGGCTCGGCCCACTATCGAATCCATTCATCCCATGAATAATTTAAGGCCTCTAATAAACCAACTATAAAATATAAAACTATTTCCCTTGTTCATATTTCACTAGACCGGCCCACGGCCCATCTAAAAGAAACCCAACTAATGTAAGCCAACCCATCCATATTTATATCAAATAATTATTTCTCAAAATAATTAATACTCCCCAACCAAACCACTACTTCCACATCCGGCCCAATCCATTTACTGTCAATTCATATATTTACAAAACAAATAATTTGAAATATTTACAAACAAGTCAAGCTCACCTCTCAAAACCAAACCTCCATATTATTCTAAACCACACCAATGCCCCTGCCAGCTTCCATTACCCACAATTAAGGTTTTAATCAAATAAACTCCCATTAAAATAATTCAAGAAATTCCTTCCAATCATTCATGAATGAATGGCAGCCTCACGTCCCATTATACTAATCATTAATTCTTTTTATTTTATTTTATTTTAATTCTTGTGGAACTAGGTCTGACAAGGCATTGGCCTATTGTGATTTCTTGCTCATTCTTATTTGGGCCGAGGCCCATCCATTTCTTCAAGTGTAACTAAATAAAATTTACTACTTAGGCCCAATGTAACTCTTCTAATGGTTTCTTTGTACAAGCTTATAAATCACAGACCCAGCAAATCATGAGACCATTTTTAGCAATTGCATGTAGTAATGCTTTAAGTGTACAACTATTTTACAACCTTCTAATGCATCATGGTTCTCTCAGCATACCATCCTTTATTTTTGCTAACCAGGGTGGTTGGCAACTCTTTTAACCCATCACACACACAGCTACATAATGCATGCAACTAAACAAACTTAACATGCCAAAGAAAAGCACTCAAAGTCTTTACAAACCCTCAACCAAACACTCAACACACAGATTTAATAGATTGCACTCACCATCCTCCAGCTTAACAGACCCATTCTCATAATCCATACTCTCATACTCCTACCAACCCTCTCTCTACGATTCTATTCCCATGTCTAGAGCAAAGAAAAATCAGGAACAAATAACACCTTTTATTTATTTTTATTTTCAAGGCAAACTCTGTAAACCCAAACCAAGCTTTATACAAGAGCCTCATGAAATAATAAAAATCCTTTCTGCCTACAAACATATCTCCACATAAAATCCCATACTTTCACCACCTATTGACAGGTTTTCTCATCCTAATTATTATTAGATCTGATGCTTATGAAAACGGCAGCAAACTTGCCCATCACTTACTAAAATCTTCATGTTCTTTCATGCATGCAGGTTACCGATTATAAATACTTGTTAATAAATCTATTTACTCTCTAATTCCATGCTTCCTTTCTAGATTCAACAAATAGAACCTGGCCATCAACATGGGTTTAAGAAGGCTCTTACCTTACTGTACCCGCGTCCGGCGCTCCGGTGTTCCCTAGTGGCTCTCCGTTGTCCCTCGTCCAAGATGAAGAAAGATTCCCGTCACCACTCAACGACATGAAACTAGGGTTTAGAAACCAACACTATACTTATAGGGTTTGCAAGCGATCCACACACTTTCGATCCCTTCGGTAACAGAATTTGAAATAAGATATGGATAAACACTCACTTTATCCAGTCGATTTAAACGTGGAGGAGAGATTTCCGGCGACGTGCGTGGCTTGATGGCGGACGTGAAACACAACCCACTGTTGGATCTCTCAACTAACCATTTCCACCAAATCCCAACCCTTCATCACTCATAAAATTATTCACGTGGTTAACCTTTACACTTTGCAAAAAGATCCCTCAAATACTTAAAAACTATTCTCGAGTCCCTGACTACCTAAAATCTGTGAGATAAAAACAATTTCTGGTTGGGTCCTCCAATACTTCTTATATTACCAAATAGTCCTCAAAGCCTTAAATTATCTCTAATTAAATCATTAATTCATTTAATCCTTCTTTCTCATGAAGTCCAAGAAGCTTCCTATCTCTCTCTCTTTCTCTCTGACCCTTTTCCAGAAGCAACCATGTAACCCATATTTAGTTAGAAGGAAATCATGAGTGGGGTTTTAATTTATTTACACATAGACCCCTTAAACATTATGAGACCATGATTAATTCCTTAAAACAAAATAAAAAATCCTAAATTATAATCCAACTTAGGAATCTTCCATTTTTAGCCACATAATTAAAGCAAAAAAATTTAGCCCATAAAATCCTGGATTTTACACTAAGGTTGACCAAGTGTTGGTTGAAAGTCAACTAAGGACTCAGAATTGAGGATAATGGGTCGGCAACCAAGTAAATGGTCTCTAGGACCTGTTTAGTGGGCCTAAGCCCACCAAAAGCAGGAATGGTCCATGTGCATTTAGTAACGTAGGGTTTTCTAGAATGTTTGGTAATAATAGAAACTCTTTCGTCAGATACTCTCTAGGAGTCTTAGAGACATTATTAGAGGAAACTAGGAAGGTTACCAGTAAGAGGTAAGTACTTTTGCCTAGTACCGTTGTCTTTGATTTGTCTTCGATACTCATGTAAGTACACTTGCCTGGAGCTCACTCTTTGGAGTTTTCTTGGCGATGTTAGTATCATGTTGACTTCATACATGCTATCCTTTCTGTTTTAAACTCCTGTTGAGCATATATATTTGTTTCAGGATGTTGGTATCCCTATTTGTTGTGATCTACTGCCCGGACTCAGTGAAGCGTGGGGGCTCCAATAGGGAAATGATCAGGGACAGGACACCCTGGCATTTCTTCTTGCCGCGCTAAAAAGGCGACACTTTGGTGGTCCTACCCGTCAGTGGGAATGATACGTTGGCCGTGTCGACACGTATGAGAGGTTGTACTACCGAATTACGACCGGAGGGTCGAACCACCAGGGGGTCATGTATTACAGTGCATAGCTGGTTACGCTGACCGGGAGTGATCCTTGAGTTATCTTTGAAACTCAACACAGAGCCTGAGGGTTTCTGTTGTTAAGGGGTCATGCCATTGTCTTTATTTTGTGTTAGACTCCTAGAGATGAACTTTCTTAGGGACGTGGTCCCCTTATTGACATGTTGTTATCTTATAACTTTGTGACCCTGCGGAGGTACTTACTGAGCTTTCTATTCGAAAGCTCATGCTTTTGTTCTTTCTCTCTTTTACAAATCCCGAGGTTTAAGGGCTGGTGCTTAGGAGATTGTCTGGGATGTTGTTTAGGAGATCCGAGGTCTGAGGGTCTCCCTTGACTTTTCTTATGAGAGTTGTTTTATGTAGGACCCGTATAGGGACCTGACTTTGTATTGGGCCTATGGACCCTTATGACTCTATGTTCTTTTGGACTTGAGTATGAATTTATTATGGTTTGTTATCTGCTTGTTTATAGTTAGGCCTTGTATTTGAGCTGAGCTTGACTCTACTCGAGTACGGCCGGTCTGTTCACGTGCTCGGGGCCTGGAATCCGGGACGGGGCGTGACAATAAATCAGGTACTTGACGACCAGCGTTATGCCTCTATATTTGTAAGTCAAGTATCAATCTCGTATCCTATACAAGCCCTCGCAAGAGACACGAGAGGTTTTTTATAGAAAAAATGACTTTCACAAACGTTTTTAGTTTTAAGAAAAACGATTGAAAACAAAACCTCTTCCTTAGCACGGTCTCGTCCACTAAAATACCCGGGCTCTATCCCCGAAGCCCCTCACTGGGTCCCCATAATGCTAATCTAACTATGGTGCAGCTTATGATACATGCAATAATCTTTATCTACACCTTAGGGTTTCCTTAATCATATCTCATGCTCTGTAAGGTTAACTCCATTATACAAGTATGAAAATACTATGCAAATATAGAAATAAACCATTCGGCATCCACAAATCGAAATAAAACTCTTAAGAATACGATAAAACCGAAATCCTGATAAATACATGAATTAAATCTAAATCTACTGTGAAGTCCCCACAGCTTAAGTCCTAGCAAATTCCTAGGAATCGCTCGGTCCTTTCGGCAACTCCTGCTCGACCCTTTCCCTTTCCTAGAATCAACGAGAGTACTAAGTAAATACAAAATCAATATTTTACATCACTTAGTTCTACTTCTTTAAAATACGGAGATTTAAAAATACGAGAATCTTATTCTTTCTAACTCTAACTTAAGCTCAAGATCATCCATTCATTTCGAATACGATTCAAGTTAACACCCATTTTCATACTTCAAATGCATATGGAAAGTAATATGGCATTCACTACAATTCATGAACTTCTCATTCTCGTCCTTAAAATACTTAGAGAATCTATCATGCTCCTTCATTAATAAGTAGGGCTTCATAATCAAGAGAATTAAGCATGAAATTTCTAGAAAAATTGGGCAGCACCTCCTCTATTTAGAGGGCCCCGAAACTTATACAAACAATCACCATTATAATCCAATAGACTTGGATTTCATAACTTAGATCCCTACATTACATTCGACTCCATCCCTGTAAGTTAACCCAAATTCATACAACATTCTAATTACATAATCCGAAGCACTTCACAGCCCTAGATCTAATCAATTTCTCCATTTATCCTTAATTCAACCATGAAATTGAAATCTTTGAGTTAAGTAGGGTTTTACCCCATAATTAGATCTCGTAGTCGAGAAGAGGAGGAAGAAGGGTTGATGAGGACTGTCCGACGTCGACGTCGCTGCTAGGCTACAAAGGCAAAGGTCTGTCGGGGTAAGCCGGGGCGGACAGTGGGAACCGGAAAGGGCTTGGGACAGTGCCGGAAGGCCGGCCGCCGGAAGCTGCTGCTCGCTGGGCGCGAAGGTGACGGGATGGAGGGACGCTACGATTCTAGCCGCCGCTGCGGCTTAATTTCGCCGTTGGGGTCGCTAATGCACAGCTGTGAGCGCTACTGATCGGAGCTCGAGCGAGGTCGGGTGGCGGTCATTGCGCGGTAATGGCACGCCGAGGAAGGAGGAGATGTGATGTTTTCCTTTCTCTCTCGCACCTAAGTCCGAAGTTTAAAGATATGATTTTATGATATCCTATTTCATTATTTAATCAATACTTTAAATTATCTTCAACCACATGCATTATTTTAATTTATCTCTCCCCACTTTATGTCCCATCGCCCCTTTTAATTAATATTATCTTTCTAATAATGTCCCCGACCCGTGATCCCGGAATCCTGTGTCAATGATATCACCAAGCCACTTGGGCGCATCAGAGCCTCACGGGTTCTGCATCCTCATTTGACCCGGATCCGCCAATACCGCTTTGACTCGCCTCGACCGCTTTCTTTATTGGGACTCTAACATTTGTTCGATTCTCCTACTAAATTAATCTTGATTACTTAACATTTACATAATCTCCCAATTAATTAATCGAGGTTATCTTTACAGCCCGCCTCCAACTATTCCAAGTGTAAACGGCCTTGCCCAATAATGCTTTCCCTAGGCCCATTAGTTGCGAGGCTGGATTTTAATTCATTAACTCTCGATTTTCCCTTTAATTGGGCTTTAAAATAAATAATTAATTTCCTGTTCTAATTAATCTCATTAAATGTCCAAAATTTTCTGATTTATTCAATTAAAAAATTCGGGGCGTTACATTTTATGTCATTGGCATAAAGATCTTTAGAGATAGGTATAAAGGAATTTTTGGTTATCACAAGAAACCTATATCAATAAGGTTTCCGAGAGATTTTGGATGAAAAATTGTTCACCAAGTGTTGCACCCATTGTAAAAGGGGATAAGTTCAATTTGAACCAATGTCCTGTGAATGACTTCATAGGAACAAATGAAGAACAACCCTTATACATCAGTTGTTGGTAGCATAATATATGCTCAGGTCTGTACCAGACCTGACATAGCATTTGTTGTTAGCATGTTGGGAAGATATTAGAGTAATCCTGGCATGGACCACTGGAGAGCTGCAAAGAAGGTTTTTAGATACCTTCAAGGGAAGAAGGACTATATACTTATATACAAACGAACAGATAACCTGGAGCTGATTTGTTATTTAGATCCAGAATTTGCCGGCTGTGTTGACTCACGTAAATCAATATCTTGATACATTTTTAGGCCTAAATATACTATTTATCCTTATACTATACCTTAATGTTCATTTTCATTATTTGTACTTTAAAATAAGTATTCAATATGGTCCTCAGTATTTTGTATATTTTGTTCAATATCGTTCCTAATCTTGAGCCGGTAGAAGACGTATGAAATACAACATAATTTTCTGATTTTTCTTATTTACACGTGGCAGTATTTTGTTGATGTGGCATACATATTCTGCCACATTAGCAAAATAATAATTTTATGAAAAATAATTTTAGAATAAATTATTTTTTTAAAAAAAATTTATTTTAAAAAATTATTATTTTGCTGACGTGGCAAAATACGTATGCCACGTCAGCAAAATACTTCCACGTGTAAATAAGAAGAATAAAAAAAAGGTTGTATTTCATATGTACTGCCACGTCAGCTTCAGGGCTTTTATTGAACAAAATATGTAAAGTACAGGGACCATATACATTTCTAAAGTACATGGATGAAAATGAACATTGGGGTATAGTATAGGGATGAATAATGTATTTAAGCCTAGATTTTTATGTTTACCGGTGGATCTCAGACTATGGAGGAAGCGGGAAGTGTATATTGGACAAATTCGCCCACTATGTAGGCTACATTGCATGGTATATGGTTGAAGAGTTTCATTTCTGGCCTTAGAATTTGTTGACTGTATATCTAGGCTATTGAGGATATTTTTTGACAATTCAGTAACAGTCTTTTTGGCTAAATGGTAGGTGAAGCAAGCACATCGACATTAAGTACTTAGCCATAAGGAAGCGTGTTAAAGACAAAATAGTGGTCATTGAGTACATTAATACTGAATTAATGATTGTTCATCCTCTGACAAAAGGCATGCCACTATTCAGGTTCAAGGATCTTGTAGACCGTATGGGACTTGGGTCTTTTAGTATAATTTCATGAGACAATGTTATTTCAATGAAACTCTATTTCAGTTGTGATTTTTCTCATTTATATTTTTACGTGTATTTATTGTTTATTGGATAAATATCAATTAAGATTGGACCAAGAATAAACACGGGTTTATTCATTCAGTTTGTGAACTATGGTTAAGATGCAAGTACTAGGTGATACACGGAAGATACTACTCGTTCTAAGAGGAAACTCTGCTATGATTCATGTATTTGTTTCTTACTCTCGCAAAATCATAGTATATATTGGCCAAGTGGGAAAATGTAAAATATTTACCCGTTTGAATATACGTATTAAAGGAAAAAATCATGTATGTATGGCCAATATATTCTATTAGTTATATTGATTTGTATTAATGATGGTTTCCATTTAAGTTTGGCTAAAATTGAAATTGTTCAACAATTAGTCCATGATTTCCTCATTACCGGAAATCAATTTGAAAAATTTTGAATTTAAAAAAACTCTATGATGGATAGAGTTTATAAATAGGTTAAAAGTTGGGTCCCTAATGCTATTGAATCTTTGAGAGAACTACACCATCATTTTGAGATTCAAGAAGGCATTAGAAGCTCTCAACTTCTCTTGACAGCACGTGCGTTCCGGCATTTACAATATCCAACTATTCGGTCAATGGTTGAAGGTTATCCGATCTTCTACCACAATTTATCATTTTATATATTTTGACACATTAAGTTTGTTTTCCAAACACTGGGTGCTCAAGATCGGCTATGACACTTTCTTCTTGTTCACCAAAGCGTGCTTCATCTACAGCTTGATGACTTGTTTTCTCGAGAAGACGCCATATCTCCCACTCGTCGTTGCAACCGTGGATTGCCAAATTTGAGAAGAAGAAAGAATCATAGTGGATTCGTATGTTTTGATCCTGATAACTTTTTGGATTTTGTGATTTTTTCCATGTGTTTATGTCAAGATTACAATATATGTTATAGGAGGATTTTTCCTTTTATTATTCATAGCCTCCAACCCAAAGAAATAATAAAAGGAAATTGTAATGAAGATACAAAACAATTGAAACTATAAAATAAGCAATAGCTTAAAAGAAATTATGGAGTAACAACAATCTATAAAGTTATTTGTTCTATTTGACTCATTGTTTACAAGTACTTCCTCTCAGTATGAAGCCCAACTCATTTTGGGTCTTATTGTGGGCTTGTTTTAAAAGTTGGTTTCAAAATATTCAAAAGGTTTTTGAAATTTTTAGTCTCACAATTGTTATGGAGGAAACTTTTATTCTCTATATATATGGTTTTATTCTAACAACCCATCGGCCTTGTTGGTCAGAAGGCTCTCTCACGTGAGCTCACATGGGGGTGCAAATGTCGGATTCTATAACACCCAGAATTTTCTAAATAAATGATCATATGATGTACAAGTAATTATTGGGGTCATTAGTCAGTAAAAATGAATTTAATCATTTTTAAACCTCAATTAAAGGAAAATCGAAAAACTTATGCGCTTAAATCCAACTCCGCAACTATTGGGCCACGAGAAAGCCTTATTAGGCCAGGCAAGATTTACAAGATATAGTGTTGAGGCAGAAGGATGGTATAAGCCTGGTTAATTAATGTGAAATTTAATTAAGTGTTAAGTAACCGGGATTAATTAAGAGGCATCACTGAAAGGGACTTAACTAGAAAAATGCCTCGAGTCCCAAGAAAATGGATCCGGTTGGGATGAAGACACCCGTGATGCTACAGTTTACTTGTGACAATGTTAATTGTTTAAACATTCAAAGAGACAAGGGATTCATCACATTCGTGTGGGGACATCCGCATTGTGTGGATCTGGTCGAATGAAAGGATTTAAAGTCACGGACATTGATTAAGTCCAACTAAGACCCACGTGACACTACAGTGTGATGATATGTTTTTAAATCATTTATTTGATTATAAAGTGTGAAAGAGATTAGCGAGAAAGAGAGTTTTATTAATTTCTCATTCTTCTCTCTCTTTCCCAAACCTCATCCGAACCCTAGCCGCAACCTATCTCCTCCTTCCCTTTGAGCAAGCCAGCTAGTCTCTTATCGTGTCTGACCGCTGCCCGATATGCCTTACCCACGTCAATCGCTAGGCTGCCCGAGCTTCCTCTGGCTAGCCTCCGTTATCCGCTCTCTCCCTGCTTGAGTGCGAGTGCGACTAGGGCTTAGCCCTGAGCCCAACTCCGCAAGCCAGCTCCTCTGCTCGCCGTATCGAACCGGCGCCATCTTGAGCCGCGGCCAGCTCCCTCCTCCTACGAATAGAATACCAGCGAAGCCCCATCCTTCGTCTCTAACGAGATCCAGCGGCCTTTCCTTGTTCCGGCGAGATCCCGACCTCACGCGCGATTTTTTCCACTTTCCACGGACCCAGGCTACGGGTTAAGCCGATCTACGGCGAGGACAGTACTCCGACGAGCAACCCTTCTTCACCGGAGAACTTGCTTCAATCCCCGAAACAATTACAGTGAGAGTTCCTAATTTTGATTTAGGGTTATGAATGTATTTAGAGAAAACCGGTTAAGGGTTCAAGTTGTATGAATCCAAGATTTTGGAGGTGTAGAGATGCATGCACGAATTGTATTAATGTTTAAGTTAATATGGAGCATGATTGTATAATTTTGGGAGCCCTAGAAGTAGGGGAGGTGCTGCCCAATTTTCATGAAAATTATATGAGTTAATGCGATATTAATTTCTTGCTTACATGCCTTTATGTTAGGGATTTTAAGTGGTGATTTAAACTACCAAGAAGCATGCTAGATAATATGTGAGAATTTTATATTAAAGCATGTGTTAAGGATTTCCTTGAGTAGAGTATAACATGTGCATATTGCAGTTATCTTATGCCTAAGTTATGGATTAGAAATATGAAATACTACTTTAGTATTTACTGAGTCATTACTATATAATGATTTGGAACCTAGTAGTTCATTAACTACTAGTATGATTTCTAGGAAAAGGAAAAGGTCCCACTGATGCAGCGGACGGAGCATGTTAAACCTAAAGTTAGCAAGGGATGACAAGTGAGTGCACATTTCTTTACATATTGTTTTATGCATGTATTCATCGTGATTCGGTTTACCCGTGTTTTGTATGAGTTTTATATTGGTTTGTGGATGTTGATGGATTTTTCTCTCTATATCCGTATAGTGATTTCATTCTTGATTATTTGCCATATATTGAAATAGCATGAGTAATTTTAAAGTTAAACCTTAATTGGTAAAGATTGATTTACATATGTATCATAGGTTGCACCTTAGTTAGACATGTATGAAGGATCTAGCGGGGCTCAGGATAGAGCCAAGAAATAAAGTAGACAATATTGGGTAAAGAAAGGGACTTGTTTTAAATTGTCTTTCTTAAAAAAAAAAAGTTTGTGAATATCATTTTTTATGTAAAACCCTTTCTGGCTCTTGTGAGTATCCGCATCAGATATGAGATGCAGGCTTGACGTACACGTGTAGATGTATGCCTCTACTTGTGAGGCCCCCGGCTCATGTACTGTACGTCTCTGTTCCCGGTCATCAGGATCATGTACTATATGCCTCTGTTCATCTGATGGTAGTTGGAGTTCTTTCCGAAACATTTCAATTAAGGGTATATGCATATAGGATATGAGGCCTAAGTATATAAATATAATTACGATATGTTTGAAATGATTTGAGATTGTATATTGCTTTAATCGGGTTTCTGATTTGCTTGGCATGCTTATCCCGATTTAAGATAATATACAGGCTTTCATATTTCGTATTTGTTTATATACATGTGCTATTATGGCAGCACAGATTTCATTATGGCACGAGTATGTATAATACCTCGCAAAGATGTCTAGAATTCACTGAGCTTGTATATCTCAGTCCCTTCGGTTATATTTTTCTATTGGAGGACCTAGATAGGGATCCGGATTGTAGCTCGTGATGCGAGCGAGGGTCGAGGTCTAGTGGCTTTGGCATACATAGTCTATATTTTGAGTTATGTTGTATTGTTAGGCTATGTATTATTTGTTTCCGCTGTATTTGGGGTCGTTGTTGCCCAAGACCATTATGTGTTGTACTCTATTATGACTTTGGTCGTGTTTTAGACTCCCTGTGTATAACAGGTTATGATTATGTTTTTTATGACCATATTTGAGTACTTCACTGTTATCTTGTTTTAAATTTTACAGCCTTAGGCAGAGGATACCCTCCTGACCTGGCTAGTGTGACATTCGTCTCGGTAAAGAGATGGGTATTACAGATTCGATTTGCCTTAAACGTTTGAATGTCGAATCGGTTTGAGACTCCACGCTCCAGTTTTGTTTTTTACTAATGAGATAATTTTTTTTTCTATTAAGGTTGTGTTTGATTGACATTATTTTTCTTTGAAAACATTTCCATCAATGATTTTTCAGCTTTTTGGGTTGTTTGATTGTCAAAATTTTATGTGGAAAACATTTCCAAAAACCCTATCACGTGACCTATTTTCCTTGAAATCTGTGAAAACTTTTCCTTACCTAACCCGAAGAAAATTTTTCCATTGAAAACATAGGGGTTTTTCTATAAAAAGAAAACAAAATAACAAAACTTTCCCTCTCTTACGGGTTTCTCTTTCTCACGCAATAGGAATCCTAACTCCCCACCTGCTGAACCTCCATTGAGTTCCAATGAACCTTCGCAATCACGCTCTAGTACTGATGCCAGACAACCAATATATTTTCTCAACCACAATCACAAGACCGTCTCGACTCTACGGCCCACCACCAAGTAGCTCCCATCAATCGCGCCATTTATTGCAACTATCATGAGGCCAACCTGCCTGTTCGATGCAAGGTTCTTTCGATTATATTTTTTTTCATCCTTTTTTCTCCTTTTTTGCGATTTTCTGGCATTAGCTTGATGAGTTGGTGTATATAGATTTGTGTTGGGTAAATCGCAAGCTCTACAAGTGATCCATGTCTTGGATTATGGTTGTTACGCCCCATCCCGTATTTTCAGGCCAGGAGCACGAGCATAGACCGGCCGTACTCGAGTAGAGTCTAGCTCTGCTCGAATACAAGGCCTAAGTGTAACTCCGCAGATAACAGTCAACAATATAAAACAAACTCAAGTCATATGAAAATAAAATCATAAGGGGTCCATATGCCCTACATAGAATGAGGCCCCTACATGGGTCCTACATAGAAAGTATCTCACACAACAAAGTAACATAAAAGAGATCCTGAAACCTCAGAAACTCCTAGATCCCTGACAGCTTCCTCCGTACAAGCCCCCTATACCTCGGGATCTGAAAAAGAAAGAGCAAGTGCGTAAGCTTTCGAATGGAAAGCTCAGTAAGTACCCCTGTAGGGTCACAAAGACATAATATAATTAACACATCATATAATGGAACAACATCCCTAGGATAGTATCTCTAGGAGTCTACCACAAGTAAAATCAACGATTTGACCCCTAACAACAAAAGCCCTCAAGCTCTGTGTTGAGTTTTCAAAGAAAGTTCAAGGATCACCCCCGGTCAGCGTATCCAGCTAAGCCCTGTAAATACGACCTCCTGGTCGCTCGACCCTTCTGTCGTGAGCCGGTAGTACCACCTCTCGTACGTGTCAACACGGCCAGCGTACCATCCCCATTGGCGGGTAGGACAACCAGAGAATCGCCCATCTGGCATTGCAAGCAGAAATGCCAGGGTGTCCCGTTCCTGAAAGTTTCCCTAATGGAGCCCCCTCGCTCCACTGAGTCCGAGAAGTAGACCCATAACAAATTAGGGATACCAACATCCCGAAACAATCAACATGCTCAACAGGAAAGAAACCGAAAATAAAAGCATGTATAGATACAATAAAACAATAATCAAAGTGATAACAGCAAAGCCAAGAAAACTCTGAAGAGTAGGTATAAGGCAAGTGTACTTACCTTTAACTAGAATTGGGAACCTCCCTAGTCTTTTCTTGACGTGTCTCTAAGTCTCCACAGTAGTATCTGACAATAGAGTCTACTATGAGTGTCTACAATAGTAATAAGACCCTACTTATTTAGGTGCACATGCCTTACTCTTTCCTTCTCTCACTCAGTGGACCATAGCCCAGACAAACGTGTCCCACTCGATGTTTCACGAAGTTATTATTTCTCCTTTTCCAGACTTGGAACTATAAGTTGACTCTCTTTCCCATCCTAGTCAAACTGATCAACTTTGACACACACTTTTCGTGGTAGAAGTCTATTAGTTTTGGTCTAAATACTTACAGTTAATTGGGCCCACTCTTATGGGTTTATCAAGCAAATTGGATTTGAACTAGCCCAAGCCTATATAACTTAGAGGGGCCAACCACTATCACGTGGCTAGCTATGCCCCCAAGGGTTAAGGCCCAATAGTTTGGTTTGGGTGGTCTTGAGTTCAACTCCCACCACCTACAACCATCTTTTTTTTTCTCTAGCTTTAATCTTGAGCCCACTTATTTACCTAGCCCAATTTAGTTGGGTCTCACAATGATCCAAATATTAGACCCAAACCATGAACCCCACCAATTAGCATTTCTCTAATTGGTTAAATCAATTATCTCACAACTTAGGTCCAAAACCTTGTTCTGCTAATTTTTTGACTTGATTGGGCCCAACCATCAAACTTAGTCCATTACATGATTTAATTTAATCACCTAGATACTTAGATATTAATTATTTAAATACCTAGAAGTTAAATACCCATTAGTCAGTTTAATCAATTAAATTAAATCAATCACCAATCTTGGTTAGACCTGACCATTTACTCGAATCTATTAAATTGACTATGCTAGATAGATTAGACTTGACCCAATGATCTAACCCAACCAGTTTGATTTGATGAACCCAATCCCACTGAATTGAACAAGCCAGACTCTCTAATTCAATCCAGTCCATGGACCCAACCATGTTGGCTAGCCATCTAGGTTCAACACAACCTAGCAATTTACTTGGTTAAGCCCAATTAATTTTAACAATCCAATTAAACAATAAAAAGAATTCATTTACCCATACTTTATATTGACTAATTAAGCTTTGCATTTTGTCACGTTATAATAAATTAAGCAATTCTTATTTAACTGTTTAATCATGATAATTAATTAGTTAATTGTCTAATTAACCCCTAATTATCTTCTTCTTTACCCTTTCTCTCCCGCGGCCGTGCTTCACCAAAAAAGTTCGCCAGAAAACCCCATCTCCTGCCTGAGAACTTTTACCGCTGGGGCATCCATTTGCACACACCGGCGACCTCCCACAGCCTCGCCTCGGTGCCCAACCACTCAGGGTTGCATCTCTTTCTCTGGCGAGCTCGAAATCTTGTCAAATTAAATGTGGACTTCTAGTATTTCTTCGGGAGAAAGAAGGTACCTGTAATTCTGATCTCGTGGTGGCCTCGGCAATGGCGGTCGTCTACCGGAGCAGCTTTCCCTCTTCTCCGATCTCCTTCTCCGGCTAGCTCCCTGTTCTCGCTGTTGTTCTCCTCCCCCTCGGAGACAGGGACTGCTCTTATAGTGCTCAAGGGAATCGAAAAGGAGACGGTCCCTCGCCCATAACAGCTGGAGAAGGCAACGAGACTGTTGGCGGCCCTCGCAGCCGTTTCCAGGAGTGGTGCGGCCGTTGTAGAGGGGCGTGGCCTGCCTCGTGATCGTGTCTCGCAGATGGACGGTGGAGATAATCACAATTTAATCCAACGGCCTCAATTAAACTTAAATATCTCGTGATTAAACTCTCCTCTAATCGATGGCCCAGATTCGCTTGAAATTGCACTGTCAGATCGTGAGCTCGTGTCTCGCATCAAGCACCCTCCCAGATGAACGCCTACCAACGTGCCAAGTGGCCTCACGGATGACCTAATAACGCTCCACGATCTACACAGAACTGAGATCGTTTAATCTTGGTCGTTGAACCATTTCTATAAGGGTTTTCATCTGGAAATTTAACCAGAAGTCCCTAGTCGTTTTTAGGTTTCAGATAAGTCCTTTCTCTGTGTGAGAGGACAATTCCTTTTAGGTCCTCAAAGCTTTTAGAAATTACAGATAGGTCCTTAAGTCCCGCCACTTTGCCCTAATTAGGGTTTTATTCTTTTAAATTTCCCTTTTTCCCCATTTAATCAAACCATTTAATTAATTTAGGAAATTTTTTTATTAACCAATAATTTAAAGAACCGTTAAACACATTTTTTTATTCACCAAAAATCTTGGATTTTACAGTGGTTTTGCTTCATTGGAAGAAAAGTGTAGTTTTAATTATGTGAACTTGCCTTTTATATGTGAACATGCTTAGTTACTCATGCTTTTTATATGTGAACCTTCTTCATTGATGAATTATGTGAACATGCTTTTTATAGAGTAGTTTCAAAAGTCAATTTGAAATATGTGTATTTTCCCTTTTTTTATGTTTGAATGCTTTTTATTGAATAGTGGATGGTGATGTTATGGTGTTGTTTTTTTTTTTATATTTCAATGCTTTTATTGAAATATGTTTTTTTCCATGGAGAAAGTAAAAAATTTTCCATAGAAAAGGTTAGATTTTCCATGGAAAATAAGAGGAATCAAACAACAGATATGCTTTTTTCCATTGAGAATGTTAGATTTTCCATGGAAAATAAGAGCAATCAAACTGCACAATCAAAATTTTCCTTGGAAAATGTAAGATTTTCTAGCTAGAAAATAATAACAATCAAATACCCACTTTCCTGTTTTCCACGGAAAAATTATCTTTTCCACCTATTTACCATCTTGCAATCAAACACACCATAAAGATTTATTCTTTATGACTCTCCACAATTAACGGGATATTTTTTCATTAATTTGGTTAACACTATTAAAGAGGTATTTTGTTTTTAATATTCCGTTCACAAGATTAAATTGAAACTTTTTTCCATTGATTTCATTTCCACAATTAATGCATTATTCTATTGTTTATTCTTTTCACACTATTAAAGAATTTTTTTCAATAGCTTAATTGATTCCATTCGCACAATTACCAAGATATCAATGTTAATTGATTGATTGATGCCTTTTCCAGAGATTTGAAATAAAGCCATATAAATAAAGTTGCTTTCCTCTCAAGAAAACATAGAAAAATTATTACCTTCTTCCTTCTTCTCCTATCTTTTTTTCTTCATTCGCTGTTTTATTTTTGGAGCAATCTTGAGAACTCGATATTCTCCAGTTCGTGTGCACGAAACGGAGGACTTAGTGATTGCTGTATCCTGGGAGAAGTACGCCGAAGAGATCCTTGCTGCACCAAGTTACAAACTTCGAGGAGGCAAAATACTTCTTAAGGTCAGTGCGTCCACATGCCTCAGTCAACCTTCAACTTGATAGCCGCTCCTTAACTCCTCCAACTCCTACAATCTTAAAAAAGTATTATGGATGCTGCTATGAACACTGTCATGTCTCTTCCAGACGTCCTCCAGATAGACCTCAGCCAAGGGTACCTGCTTCAAGCGCTGACAAAGAAAAGGTATACTCAGCCCTCGACATGTTCAACCTGGTGGATGTTTTGATTGAGCCTAAGCTTGAACCTGATTTTAAGAGACAAGCTGAAACTCTATTTATCTGGGAAAAAGGTAACAAAATCTGCAGACATACAATTCTCAATACTCTTTCCAATGAGCTTTTTGATATATATTGCAACTTTAAAACTGATGGAGAAATATGGGAATTACTACATAAAAAGTATATTGTTGAAGATGCTAGAAATAAAAAGAATACAATAGGTAATTTTTTTGATTTCCACATATCTGAAGAAAAATATGTATCATCTCAAATTCATAACTATCATGTCTTGGTGAATTACCTAAAAAATAATGATATAATCTTACCTGATGCCTTTATTGTTGTTTTCCTCATTGAACATCTTCCTGAGTCATGGAAAGACTATAAGATTAGCCTGAAGCACAAGAGGAAGCATATGCTCTTGAGGACGTCATCGATCACATCCGTATTGAAGAGAAGAATCACCAAAGGGATAAGGCAAACAAAGTCAAGGAACTCTCATCCAAGGCAAATCTTATTCAGGGTGGACCAAACAAAGTCCAAACTAATCAACATAAAAACATCAAAGGTAACAGACGAAATTTCAAGAGAAGTAAGAAATTTTGTTTCAAGTCTAATAATTTTAAGACTAACCAAAACTCTAAAGCTTCTTCATCTACCTTCAAAAAGAAAGGAACTTGTTATGTCTATGGCAAGCCAGGACACCAAGTGCCTCAATGCCGATTCAAGAAGGAGTCAACTCCCAAAGCCAACTTGGCCGAAGGAGACAATGAAGAAGTGGTCGTTGTTGTAATCTCATAAGCACTAATTGAGGCAGATACAAAAGACTGGATCATGGATTCTGGAGCCATGAGACACATCTCTGCAGATAGGAGCGCGATCTACTACTATACCCCCTTGGATAAAGGTGAGGATCTGCATGGGAGATTCATCTCCTTCTTTGGTTCTTTGGAAAAGGAAGGTGCTTCTTAAGCTTACTTTAGGGAAGACCTTAGCTTTCAGTGACATGTTGTACGCCCCAAACCTTTGTGTCAACCTGGTGTCGATCTTGTTACTTTGCAAGGCAGGAATAAAGGTCACGTTTGAATCCGAAAAACTGGTAATAACTAAAGGTGGAGCTTTTTTTGTTAATGGCTATTGTAGCCAAGGCTTATTTGTTTTAAATGTACTCAGCATTACAAATGAAAATGCATCATCTAATTCTACTTACATTGTGAACTTAGTTGATTTATGGCATGCAAGATTAGGACATGTGAACGTTCCGTATGTTAAGAAAAATGAAAGAACTTGGGCTAATCCATGACATGACAAATTCTAACCTAACTAATAAATGTGAAATTTGTGTATAATCTATTTCAACTAAGAAAAGTTGTAAGACAGTTGAAAGAGAATCATAATTATTAGGACTTATACAATTTGATTTAGGTGATCTAAAGCATGTCATGACTAGAGGAGGTAAAAAATATTACATCATATAAAGGTGATGACTTTTCTAGATACACTATCTTGTACTTACTTGGATGAAAAAGATGAGGCATGTGAAATGCTTATTAAGTACAAAAGCTGTAGTTGGAAATCAACTAAATAAAAAGTTTAAAAGACTTAGATCAGATAAAGGTAGAGAGTATGAAGATAGTATTCTTAGAGACTTTTGTGAAAACCATGGGATTATACAAGAGACAACCCCTCCTTGCTCACCTGCCTCTAATGGATTAGCTAAGAGGAAAAATAGAACTCTTAAGGATATATGATGAATGCTATGTAAATTAGTTCAAGAGCTCCGTATAATTTATGGGGGGAAGCTATTGTATAAAATAGAATACCTTTTAAGAAGATTGGAAAAACTCATTATGAACTTTTGAAAGGACATCCACCTAGTTTAAAGCACCTTAAAGTTTGGGGTTGTTTAGTAAAGTACTATTGCCTGATCCTAAAAGAGAAAAATGGGACCCAAAACCTTTGATTGTTTGTTTATATATTGGTTATGCTATGAATAGTATTTTATTTAGATTCATGGTTATTAAGATTGACATTATGGAACCTAATACTATTGTAGAATCTAAAAATGTAGACTTTTTTTAGCATGTTTTTCATTTATAAACCAGTGGTGATGAAATTACTCTTACACCTCATGCTATTCTTACTGATGATTCTATAATCATTGATAACTCTAAAGTTGAATTAAGAAAAAGTAAAAGAGCTAAGAAAGAAAATAGTTTTCGGAATGATTTTTATACTTTTCTTGTAGAGGATGATCCCTTAAGTTATTCCCAAGCTGTTTGTTCTCATGATGCTATTTTTTGGAAAGAAGCCATTAATGGTGAATTAGAATCAATTCTATCTAATCAAACTTGGGAATTAGTAGACTTACCTCCTAGTTCAAAAACTATAGGTTGTAAATGGATATTTAAAAAGAAGCTTAAACCGGATGGGTCTATTGATAAATATAAAACTAGATTATTAGCTAAAGGATATTCAAAAAAGAAAGATGCAGATTATTTTGACACTTATTCTCATGTTACTAAAATTTCTTATATTCGTATTTTAATCGCTTTCGCAGCCATTAACAAATTAGTTGTTCATCAAATGGATGTTAAGACAGCTTTTTTAAATGGAGATCTTGAAGAAGAAATATACATAGATCAGCCAGAAGGGTATGTAATCAAGTAACGATCATAAGGTATGTAAACTTGTGAAATCTTTATATGGTCTTAAACAAGCTCCCAAAGAATGGCATGAAAATTTTGATCATGCATGTTTTAGTTTTTAACTGCTATACAATTAGTGAATCAGATAAATGTGTGTATAGTAAATTTGTTAATAATGTAGATGACATGCTTATTATGGGTACTTTCTTAGAAATAGTGGTTTAGACAAAGAAGTTCTTATCCTTTAAATCTGACATGAAAGAGGGGTGAAGTACATTTCATTCTTGGAATTAAAATTCCAAGGTCCAATAACAGAATAATGTTTTCACAAGAAAATTATATGGAGAATATTTAAAAAAAATTAATCATATTAGTTTCAATATTGTCTCAACTCCATATGATAGTGCTATTTAGTTATAAAAGAATAAAGGAATTAGTATCTCTCAAAATGAATTTGCACAAGTGATTGGTAGTTTAATATTTTTAATGAACTGTATTAGTACTGCCATTGCTTATGTTGTTAGCAGATTAAGTCGATACACACATAGTCCAAACAAAGATCACTGGATTGCTTTGATTAGGGTATTAAAATATTAAAAAGAACTACTAATTTTGGACTGATGTATTCTTGTTTTCCTGCAGTACTTGAAGGATACAATGATGCAAACTGGATTTCAGATTCGAACAAGACAAAATCATCAAGTGCATTTATTTTCACTTTAAGCAGAGGTGCAGTATCTTGGAAGGATTATGAGCAAACCTGCACAACTAAGTCAATGATGGAATCTGAATTCGTTGCTCTTTAGAAAACAAGTACCGAGGCGAGTGGCATAAGAACCTTCTTGCAAATGTTCCTCTTTGGGTTTAACCAGTACCTTCGATTCCTATTTATTGTGATAGTATGGCTGCCATAGGTCGAGCTATGCATAAACCCTATGATGGGAAGAGTAGGCAGATACGCCTTAAACATAATATTGTGAGACAATTGCTTGATGATAGAGTGATATCACTTAACTTTGTAAGGTCAAAAGTGAATTTAGTTGACCCTCTGACTAAAGCACTCGGTGGAAAGCTAGTGTGTGAAACATTGAGGGGAATAGGACTGTTGCCTATAACAAAAATCAACAATGATGGTAACCCAACCTATGTAATTGGTAAACCCAATGTAAATAGGTTCATATGGGTAAAAACAAGTCATTGGCTGATTGGAGATACACTACTTATTGTTTATCCACTTCCTATGGTATGTAGTGTATTTGTAATGAAAAAGGATGAGTATTAACTCTTAATGAATTCCATAGTCCATTTTTTGGATGGTGTGTATAATTGCAACTCACACCTGATTGATTTACCTATACAAGTGTGAAAGTAGGGTCACTTTCAATGGAAACTTGAGCAAGTTTTCTAGAGCACTTATGAATTCAGGTATTGGCGCATGACCTAGTGGTGCCACCCCGATCAGAGTTGATCAGATTTCGAGGACATAATGTGGATTATGAGACGACTGATTTACGGTAAGTAATTTTGGTTCATAGAAATTTCATTTCACCAAATTTTTGTAAGTCACTTCTTATATATCCTAAGGAATGGTTCATAGACCAAAAGACACCAATTCTGTTGCATTATATTCTCATGCTTCGGTTTTTCTTTTTTGTTTCATGTTTTTAACTATTTTTTGAATTTTTAGAATAGGGGGATTGCTGGAAGCCCATCTCATTTTAGGCCTTATTGTGGGCTTATTTTAAAAGTTGGTTTCAAAATATTCAAAAGGTTTTTGAAGTGTTTAGTTCCACATTGGCTATGGAGGAAACTTTCATTCTTTTTATATATGGTTTTATTCTAATAACCGATTGGCTTTGTTGGTGAGAAGGCTCTCTCACGTGCGCGCCTGGTGTAAATGTCGGATTCCGTTTGGCTTAAACATTTGAATGCTTAATCGATTTGAGACTCCCCGCACCAATTTGGTGTTTTACTAATGAGAAAAATTTTTCTATTAAAGATTTATTATTTTTTACTCTCCAAAATTAACTGGATATTTTTTAATTGATTTTGATTGCACTATTAAAGAAGTATTTTGTTATTGATATTCCGTTCACACGATTAAATGAAAACTCTTTTTTGATTGATTGATTTCATTTTCACACACAAGGCAACATTCTACTATTGATTGCGTTAACACTATTAAAGGATTTTTTAATTGTTTAATTGATTATGTTTGCACAATTACCGAGATATCAATGTTGATTGAGTGATTGCTACCTTCACTGTTTTATTTAGCTATGTTTGATTGCAAGATGGACAATTAGATGGGAAAGAAAACTTTTCCATGTAAAAGTTTGCCATGGAAAAGTTTTATGTGGAAAATAAGAAAGTGGTTGTTTGATTGACAATACTTTTCAGCTACATTTTCCATGGAAAATTCATATTTTGCCGTTTGATTACTCTTATTTTCCATAGAAAATCTATAATTTTCCATGGAGGTCGGCGGAGGTTTGTATGGATTCTAGGGTTCGATGGGTGGGTGTCGCGTGCGTGAGAGAGAGAGGAACCCTTTAGTTTTTATTTGGTTATTAAAAAAAAAACCCTCTGTTTTCCCTGGAAAACTTTTCCTATGGGGGGAGGCAGGAAAAGTTTTCCACCAATTTGATGGAAAATAGGGTCACGTGACAGGATTTGTGGAAAAATTTTCCAAGGAAAATATTGGCAATCAAACAGCTCAAAAGGCTGGAAAATCACTCATGGAAATGTTTTCCATGGAAAATAGTAGCAATCAAACACAACCACAGACACAGACACAGCATGGCCCGGGTATCAGAGCACTGTGGCCATTCCCCGCATGGCTCTGCGAGACGCGTTCTGCCATCATGGCCCAAAATAATGGTCAGTGGCCCAAGACAAAGACGATTGTATCAGCACTTAGATAGATCCAACAGCTGGTTTTGTAGTTTTTAAATTTTTTTAACTATTAAAAACAAATTTTTGAGGGACTCAAACCTCGGTCTCTCTTGTGAGAGTCATTTAACTAACAAACTAGACTATCATTGATATGTGTAACTAAAAAAGAATTTTTTTAGATAAGGAATTAATTGATTTGGTTAAAGTTTAAATTTAAAGAAACCTATTTTTAAATTTAGTTTGAGATATAAGATTTGAATTAATCCAAGTTACCAATATTTCCAACTAAAAACATTTAAACAGTATTTTCCATAACAATAATAATAATAATAATAATAAACCACATGAACTTCAAGCTCTTTTTGAGGATAGATTTCATCGTAACAACTTTGACTAGCGGATTAGTGTCATAGAAATACATCATTAGACCAACAAATAACTTCATTTTCAATAATTAATAATCTAACATATAAAAAAAAACCTTGAAATTTAGAAATTTAGATGCTTTAGTTCATCATCTATCAGGAGATCCAACGATTGGATCTCTTGATGCCTATTCATCTCTCTCTAATCTTTCTTCTTTTTTGTGAAAAATGTTGTTTCGCATGCTACTTAATAGTTATGTTTCCTATGCTAATTGGATTTACAATGCCATTTTCCATTTAAAAATTAAATATAGTATAATTTAAAATTATAAAATTAAACCAACGGATTAGACAATAATTAAAAATCTCATTAATTACTAATAAAATCAACCCATGTTAAAAATAATATAATTTAAAATTTAAAATTAAACCAACCATAATAATTAAAACTTCCATTAATTACTAATATAATCTTAGGTTTGTTTTATTATTTAGGATAATATTCTTAAATAATTATGTTCTATCAAACACTCTTGGAATAAAGAGAAATTAAATTTTTTTATTCAAACATTTCATTGATACAATTCATTTCAAGTATAAATATTCAAATATCAGAAATTTACTGATTATTTATGTTTTTTATGTTTCTAAAAATTGTCTAGTTTTAAATATAGTAAAATGAAATTTAATGAATTAATTTGGAGATTAATATATATAGTATATTGTTCTTTTCTGTCCACTCAACATACCATATCACCCAGCTTCTTTCTTATTTTGCCTTTTCTTTATTTAGTGTGAACTTTGCACATATGGCAATTTGCTTAATATTTTAAATATTATGTTGTTTTCTTTAATTCTTTTATTTTTATTATTTTAGTTTTGGTAAGAGTAACTTGGCAAAAATGTATTTTTTTCCTTTACTACATAGAATTTATTTTTCTTTGTATTAAAAGATTCTCATTAGTAATTAGTAATTTAGATAAATGAAAACATATGAGTTGAGAATAATGTAACTTGTTTTTTCTTTTGGAACATTTTTCATGTGCTAATTTGATTAATTTTTAAAATTTTTAGAACTTTTATAAGGTTTCTATAGTTTTTTTTCCGTACTTCTTTAGGAATTTTTTGGATTTTTTTCCTGATTTTTCTGTTTTTTTAGAAAATTTATAAGGTCTTTTATCAAAATAGAAAAAATCCGGGCAGGCACCTGGCATGTTTGACACCTCTAATTTTATTTTCAGAGCAATACTTCTTAATAACTAAAAATATTAGGTTGTTGGGGGCTTGAACCCAAATCTCTTATGTGAGAGCCTAATAAGCTAACCACCTAGCTAGAATTTATTTGCATCATTATTATTAGTTGTATTTAATTTATTATTCATACTTACATTAAAACCAAATGTAACTAGAAAATACATTTTTTGGATAAGGAATTAATTGATTTGGTTAAGCTTTAAATTTAAAGAAACCCTAGTTCTAAATTACTTATATTTTTTTTTTCAAAAAAAAATTCCTTGTATTTAAATTTAGTTTAAGATAAAAGATTTGAATTGATCCAAGTTACCAATATTTCCAACCAGAGCTTGGGAGAAGCCACTCCCAAGCTTTTTCATGATCAGAGCTTCAGTATCCTTTTTATCAACAAAGCAGCGAACAATTTTTCCAACACACAGCGGCCCATGGCGGAGCAAGGTGTAGCGCGGCGACGAACGGCGAGATGACTCAAGGCCATGTCTGGAAACGAAAAGCTTCACCAAGATTACCCAAACCTAAAGAACATGGACGGAAGACCGCCCCTTCACCGGAACCACAGATAAATCAAAATAGCCCCAGAAGAGCTGGAGTCTCGTACGTTGAAGTCGTCGAAGGAAGGAAACCACATTTTTCAATGCAGCGCTAATGACACCACACACCCCAACAGAGGAGAGCGAGGATGAACGTAACTGGAAAGACGTCCATTACAAGCGCCAACGGTGCTTGGACATTCCACGGCGACCAGAACCAAATCTGGAACCAAACCGTCGATCACCGGCCATAGTGCAGACAGCAGAAAGGCCTATCCAAGTGTGTGGCCAGTGCCTCTACCGGGACACAAGGCTAACCAATGCAGAAGAGCTATCACTTGTAGACGATATGGTGGAATCGGCCATCGAGCGGCAAGATGCAAGGGATCCAGGAAGATCGTGACTCCTGGCTCTCGGATCGGGTCCCTAAGGTCTCAGTCTTGAGCAAGAAGAAGAAGACCAATGACTTGCAGTCACAGAGGTGCATCACGGACATGAAGAGAACCACACAGCCGGAGAAACAAAACAGGGCCTGCCGGGAAAATAAAGCCCACACAGCACCATCTCTCTATCCCAATAGACAGGAGATAGTGCGCGGCAAGGAAGCCCTGGAGACTTACACCACTGTCACCATCACAAAGGTCCGAGAAGGCATTGTGACAAGTGGCATCCTCAGCGTTGCCCTACAAGACGCCCATAGCCAGAGTGAGGGATGGAGCTCCAAGAAGTTCACCAACGGGCAATACATTGTTGAATGTCCTTTGCCAGAGGAAGCCAGAGAGTTGGAGAGGGTGGGCGTCATTCACTTGCCCAAAATCAGCATCTCTTTTGAACCATACACGGCAAACTTCGACTCGACGGGGAAAGCGGAGGAAGAATGTAGATGGGTAGAAGTCAAGGGAATGCCTCTTTTTTGGTGGCACAGAGACGTGGCGGCCCACATGTTGAAGCCAGTAGGGGACTTAATCCGCATTGACGAATGGGGCACGGCCTTCGCCAACGTCGTTCGGGTGGCGCTCCTAATCCGATGTGGTGAGAAGCTTCCGACGATCATCAATGTCAACACCGGTACCAGGAAGTACACTCTCTACATAAGAATGGAGAGGGGACAACCCAGGCTCCCCTAGGATAAAGGTATTGAGAAGATCAAACCACCGCTGGTAGATCCGGCAAACATACAAGGGGCAACGAATTTCGTCCAATCCTCAGCCAGGGAGAAGGCCAGGGAGCTCCGAAGCCGCATGCAACGCAAGAAGAGAAGGGTAAAGGCATCATGATAGAAGAAATGGAGGCTCGGGATAAATGGAGAGGAAGACCGTTGGGGGGCATCATCGTCCGAAAAGACGACCGGCGTCCGACGGAATTGGGGAACATGGAGACCCGTTCGAACCGGCCGTAGATAGCTGCCAACCAGCGGTGAATAGAGGGGAGCACATGCGTACTCAGAGGCTGCTGAGTGAAGGCAAGGACAACGACGGCGTGATAGCGGCGGTAGCAAGGTACACGGATGAGGCTGGGGTTGACCTGGTAAGGAGGGCTTCAGCAGTTCTTGATGGTACACCTGTCTCAACTGGGCCTCGCTCAAGGTGCATAGGAAGTGCACCAAAGGGGAATAGACCACCCAATGCCAGCAAGACGCGTAGCCAAGGTGGGTCAACTTGTGCTGATTGTAGGATTGACGATAGACGGGCGGTACCCGACCCGTCCGGCCCGGATAGGCCCACTCATGCATCCATGCATTCAGATATAAATTCGGCTTACTTAGCTGGCCCAGTATCTGATGTAGTACCCATTACCATTATGAATAAAGGCCCAAAAATCCATTTTAATTACAAAGGGTCTCAAACACCGATAGAAGGAGAAATATTGAGAAAGATAATCCTAATTTAACTGAATCACACTGACATTACCAAAATGTCCCCAAGATTAATTAGAGGAGAAGGACAACTAATCACAAAGGAAGCTTGGTCTCTTTTGGTCGAGAAGGAAGATAGTTCTTTGAATACAAATGACCCATCTATCCCTATTGCGGGAGCAAATGAAGAAAACGAAAAGAATGCCCCGCCTCCTTCAAAAACCCGAGGTCACCTACGGAAAATCAAGCCAGATGAGACAACTAAAGAGAAACAAGGGCCAACACCTAGCAAACACAAAAGGAAGGCACATGTTGTCGAAACAGAAGGTATGCCCTCTAACTCCTTTCCTGTACCACTAACTCTAGCTACTTGACCCGACAGGAATATGAACACCACAGCACTCAAGGTGGGGATCGATATACAACAAATAGGGAATGACAAGTCCACATACCTGTCACATATGAGACAAAATTTGAAGTCAAAAGGTCAGCTTAAACCAAGGGAGGCAAATAAGCCATCACATGGAATGTAAGAGGGTTGGGAATATGCAGAAAGCATTACAAATTAATACCGTCTGGGACGATTCCATATTGTCTCGATGTTATCTAAATACCGTGAACAAAATGTAATAGCTTCTTGTGCAACATAAAGCTCTGCAATGGATCCCTCTGGTTGTGCTTTGTTGCGCACATATGATTTTAGCACTCCCAAGTACCTACAACATCATATGTTTAGTAGTTAATTGATGTATACAAGTTAATATTATGCATTACAAATAATATTATTATTGTGTTTTACCTTTCTATTAGAAACATCCAACGATAATACATTAGACCTCCAAGTTTGGCTTCATCGACCAAGTGAACAATCAAATGTATCATTAATGTGAAAAATGATGGCGGGAAAAGCATTTGCATGTTGCATAAAGTAAGAACAATTTGGTTCTGCAGTTTATCCAATTCAGTAACACTCAACGCTTTTCCACATATTTGTCGGAAAAAAAGAACATAACTCAAGTAATACTGTAGATACTTTATCATCAAACCCTGCACGCATAGCAAGTGGGAGAAACTGCTGTAGAAGTATATGATTGTCATGACTTTTCAATGTTCCAACTATTTTAAGATTATCCGCATCAATGCACCTAGAAATATTACTTGCGTAGCCATCGGGCACACAAATATTCTTCAAAGTATTTAAAAATAACTTCTTTCCTTCCTTAGTCATTGTGTACACTGTTAGAGCAAACTTTCCATTGTCATTTGACCACAGATCTTGTTTACAATTTATATTTTGTAGGTCCTTACAAGCATTAAGATGATCTTTCGATCGAGAACTATCGTTCAAGAATGTGAAGAGTACATTATCACACACATTCTTCTCTATATGCATCACATCTAAATTGTGACTCAATAAATTATACTCCCAATAGAGAAGCTCAAAGAATATACTTTTTTTTCTTCCATTGTTGTGGCCCTTCTAGAGTAATACTCACATTGTGCCTTCTTTCCCCCCTAACCTGATTATCAACAGACTGACTGAATGTGACATTAACATCCTTAACCTATTGAAAAATCTCTATGCCTGATAGTAATCTCGGAGGTTCGCGTAGCTCTTTCTCTTTATTAAATCTGATCTTATTCATTCTAAATTTATGTCCACCATCAAGAAAGCGTCGATGAGCCATGAAACACCATTTCTTACTATGTCTTAAACGAGCAGGCTTTGAGGAGTAGCTGCAATGTATACAGGCACGCCCGATATAAACATTCCACCCTGATAGATTTCCTAAACCAGGATAATCACTAATTGTCCACATCAAAGCAACATGCATCTTGAACATTTCATGCTCATAAGAATCATATGTATCAACGCCATCATACCACGACTCTTTGAACTCCCTTATTAGAGGTTGTAAGTAGACATCTATACCATTTCCTGGCATATGTTTACCAGGAATAATTGTTGAAATGATAAAAGATGTTTGTTTCATGCACACCCACGATGGCATTTTGTATGGGATGAGAACAATCGGTCAAATACTATAACTTTGACTCATATTTCCATGAGGATTAAATCCATCTATAGCTAATGCAAGGCGAACATTTCGGGGGTCTACTGCGAACCAACTGTTTGCCGAATCAAACTTTTTCTATGCTTCAGAATCTTTTAGATGTCTCAGCACCCCATCATTGTTGGTATCCAAGCTATGCCATCTCATATCCTTAGTTGTTGTTGATACAACCGCTGTAATCGAGGCCCCAACGGAAAATATCTGACTACTTTCGCAGGAATCTTTTTTCTGCCTCAACTACTACCACCCTTCTTTTCTTTCCATCTTGAAGCATTGCAAACTCTACAAATTTCTCTCTCTTAATATTTTTTATTGCCCCAATAAAGCATGTAATTATTTGGGCATGCATGTATTTTGTCATAGCTCAATCCTAGCTTTGTGATGATTTTTTTTTTTGTATCATAAAAAAAAAAGCTTAGAATTTTTATATTCGGAAATGCATCATGTAGCAGTTCCAAAATCATCGTCATTGCTTTGTCGCTCATTCCACAAAGACACTTGATGTGATACAATTTCAATATGAAAGATAGTTTTGAATAATTTGCACACCCTTCATTTAGAGGTTGTTGACCATCATTTGATAACTCGTAAAACTCATCCGTTCTATTCCTAGTCTAGTTCACATTCGATAATGGTTCATCGATTTGTTTGACCCCTTCGTTGCCTTCTTCTAAGTGATATTTGTGTATTCCAAATGCTTCATTTACCATATCCCTAATCGGATCTTCAGCAACAACATTGGTTTGTGAGGCAACCTGGACACTACTTGAAACATGATTCGTTTCTTGTCAATGGAGCTCTTCGTGAAGGTACCAAATTGTATAACCTTTTCGAAACTGTTTGCAAATTAGATGATCGTACACCTCAGCTCATGTCTTATGTTTTCTAAATCTACATTTCAGACAAGGACATAGTATCATATCATTAATCGAACCATGTTGAAAAGCAAATTAATTGAAATTCCTAACTCCTTGGTCATAATGCTAGGTGAGTTTCTTGGCATTGTAATCCATGATTTATCCATGCCTAAAATATTCAACATAATTTAAGAAATCCAAGAAGAAATAATACAACTTGTAAAAAAAAAATTATTGTAGTTAATAAAGTAACAAGTTAATAAGTGCATCTTTCTTGCCTTAAAAAAGATATTTATAATTTTCTATGATAAACTCCCTTATTAAATTTTTTATCAGCTTAAAATGTCTAATCTGTAACACCCTAATCCCAGTAGGGACACGTGTCACACCAGCCAGCCCAGGTGCGTACCCTGAGCCCAAGGCTGTCAATTCTGAAACAAAATCTGCGGAATAATCTGGAGACGATAAGAATAAAACATAATAAATCTGGAGCTTTTCCCTACAATAGAGACAACCTGATACAGTTCTCCACAGACTACACGTCTGGGTCTAGTCTCCAAAACACATTATATAATAACTATATAAAATTCCAGAGTACACAACGGAAAGAAAACGACGGTGGGACGCCAGAGCCAACTAAGACCTCAGATCTCACCGTGCCTAGCCTGAACTCGAACTTCTGTCTGCTACCTGCACAAGGTGAGTAAGAAAGAGGGACTGAGCTACAGAGCTCAGTGATATGTGACCCCTACTGTCAGGTCAAATAAGACCCGTGTTTCTGAAAATATATACATGTATATGGAAAGTAAACTCTACTCATATACATGAGGTAAAAATCTGATAAAAGCATGGACGTCTATGCATTAATCTCCTAGTCGATGATTATCTAATGCAATGTCCGAGAAAAACCCAAGAGTCATCAACGAAAACATGCACATGCTGTGTCTCATGAGATGTCTAGATATGTGAGCCTATCGATATGAATGCAACTCAGAGGGATCAACTTGCAAGATCTCGGATAAATAGCCGTGGGGTATCCCCGATCACCGGTCGTATGGCCGCGAGGTTTCCCCGACTGGTCTTCACTGTGGTACCGAAAGCACTCCCAAGAGTTGGGAAAGGGTTTTAAGATAAATTCATTTTGAGAACAAGATTTTGATGCCGTAAATTCATTTTGAAAACAAAGAAAACCTTTCCCCTACTCGGTATCACGTTGGTCTTAGCTCAACGGAGCCAAGATCACGGCCTTGCAAGGATCGTCTAACAGGAAGCAAAGATCGATGCTCACGTCCTATATCTATCCCATGTCTGTCTCAATGATCTACAGCTAGTCATATGCAGAAAACATCAATCTACAATAGCTGTAAATAATCGAAAGCATTCTCAAACCCGGAATGAAACCATATCCGAAGAAGATAAACTGAAAACACGATAAATCTCGATAAAACCCAAGAATATACAGTAGGTCCACTCACCTGTTGTCCTAAGAAAATCAAGTCTGACCCGGACCTCCCGAAGACCCGGACTTGTCCTTTCCTTTCCCTGATAATTTAAAAACACGACTATCATTCAACTAATGCTCAACTCCATGTTACTCGTTTAGCAATACTCTTACAACACTCATGGGCCCCAAAATTCAATTAGCTAAAGGCCCATGTCCAGTTAAATAACTACCCAAGTCATGATCCACATACATCTCTTCTTAATGGGTCTAATAAGTAACAACCCACTCAACCCATTAATACTAGCTTATCATAAGCATGGAATCAATTACACGTCATTTAAACTAGTGGATAGTCATACTGTAGCTATAACTCCTTATAACCGGTTCTCGTACCCATTCCAATAAACATCAACTCTACATACTGAATTTAAAACCATCCCCTCCTCTTTAAATTACTGAATCGGGTCCATGTCTTATGTTAACAAGTTGAGGATCAACAAAGCCCCCGCAAAGTTAACTAACAATGACCAATTGCAAAGGATTGCAGAATTCTGACCATTTGCGCAGTTGGAAAGAACTGGTCACAACTCCTAACCCGTAAATCGGATTCCCCTCATTTAGGGCTTGTTGGAAAGTAGACTTCAAGCCCTTTCCATTGATGTATAACACGCTCCAAACGGAGCTGTCTACAGGGCGCAGCTGTCCCACGAAGGGGACAGCCATCTGCAGGACTGCACATGGTTATCTAAGAGCAACTACTTCACATCGACAAAATTCTTTCTATGAACCCATGAATACGAAGTTTACCAAGTGTACAACATCTAGAACATTATCAACAGCAACAACAACTGCTAATTACTCATTCAAGAATTATACCCAATTTCTTCCCTTGACGAATCAATGAACCTCTAATGATCAAGTATGATACTCCATACAAACTCCCTTTCCTTTGAAACATACTATTAACAACAGCAGGAGCAGCATCAGGTTTAACTTCATGCTTATCAGCAGGAACATCAATTTATTCTCAAAGAACCTTAAACTTAACACTTAGCAATCAAAGCATGAAGCCTTTATTTAGGGAGTACGAAGATTAGCTAATTGTCATCATATTCTTTAGTTCATTAAAAACTTCCCAAATATCAGGGAGGTAGCATTTCATGATTTCATAGCTTATAACAACCTTAGAGTATCACTAACTACTGATCCGTTTCCTCTCGCAAGAAGAACTAGCTCCAATAGAAACCACCAATTAAAACCACAGAGCAACCTCTACCAATCTTTAGTTAAGGGTACCAACTCAATACAAAACTTCAACAAGAATTCTTATGAGCAAAACATCAACCATGTTGCAAAGCACCTCCACTTAATTTATGTTGCTAGATCAGTTGTCCTTCTAGATATTGTACACTACAATGACAAAGCCCTACCACAGTGATTAACAGTATTAACAACCACCTTAGCACCTTTCAAATAGCATCCCTCCATTGACAAACCAATGAACACGTGCTGGACATAACACTTCAAACAGAACCCCTCCCCTCCTTGAGTTATTAACTCCAATTAACTAGAAGGCAAGCTTCAATTCCAGCCCAGCAAGAACAACATTTAACAGCACAAACTCCCTCTCTAAATATAACATCATAACACTATCTAATTAACATACACTAGCTCAAAGAAGCATTTTATCAAACAGTTAATAGGCACCAATGACATTGGCTACCAAAGCATCTCCTTGTCCATCTAGATTCTCAATTGTTACAAACAAGATTCATACAAATCGTTATTGTTGTTCGAGTTCATAATACTGAGTACTAACAACATTAACAACACAATAGCAATATATCATCATCAATAAAACAACAAATTCTTCTCATGAACTCCAGCCAACCTGGAAAATTATCAGAAGCTTCTCTGCTCCACTTGAACCGGTTGTGTGGGCTGAACAAACGCGGGCTGGAGACTCTGCAGGCCGTGCGAGTCTAACCGACCGAGGACAATCGCTCCACGACCGTGAGAAGGTCGCAGAGCCCACCATGTTGGCTGGAAATTGGGAAGTTGCTGGCCTGGCTGGTCGGACTGATTGCTGGAGCTACACCACCGCTGGCCGGAGCTGCAGTTCAGGGCGTTCGGTTGGCTGACCAACACCCAAATACCAGGGACCAGGAGCTCGCTAGGAATAGCAACGGAGCTACAACGAGGGACGAGGGTGCCGCCCAAAGCTACAGTACAAACCGCTCGGACAGAGGAAGAGGCTGACCGGAATTCAGAGAGAACGAGAGAGTAAAACCCATCCAAACAACCTCCCCTCCTTTCCTTCTTGCATGACCTCGCTGGGAAGCTTCGTGGCAACACTTCATGCCCCTTCACATGCATTGCGCCAGCTCCTCCTTGGCTGTACCCGTGAGCTACTCTGCTTTCCACCTCCAGCTTCACCCTCGAACGAGCATTCACCACACTTCTCCTTCTCTTTTCTCTAATTCCATCTTATATATATTTATCTAAATATGTTTTTACACCCAATATGGCCAAGTCTAATAGCTTGGCAGCCCACCCTTTTACCTATTAAATTCAATTACCACCCATTCTAACAAGATCAATTCGTCACAAGCCAAGTTAAATATTAACTCTCGAAGTCTTAATCCTTAATTATTTCGTTTAATAAGCATAGCTCACAATTGACCGAATTTCTATCTCACATCATTATATACTTACACACCGGCATGTATTTATTCTTTATATTATATTCACAAAGAAAACCGGGGCGTTACAATTCTCCCACCCTTAGAAAATTTCGTCCCCGAAATTCTCATTCTAGGATAATCAAAGCAAGTGAGGGTGTTGTGCCCTCATCTGATCCTTTCGTTCTTAAGTGGACTCCTTCACCAGTTGGTGATCCCAAAGGACCTTTACCAGAGGAAGCACTTTGTTCCTCAAAACTTGTTTCCTTCGGTCCAAGATTAACACGGTCCTTCCTCATAAGTATGATCTGGGGCCATCTCCATCGTTGGTCCTTGTATAACTTGTTGCAGATCCGAGAGACCCTGCCGCAACCCGATACCTGGGAAAACATCGTGAATCCTCGAGAATTCCCCTGGTAAAGCCGTGAACTCATATGGCCACTATCTCATATGGCCCGATAAAACGTGAACTTAGTTTTCCACAATTCTCTAAGGTGGTACTTTCAAGTACACAGAATCTCCTTTCTCGAATTCCAATTGCCGGCGACGGTTGTTGGCGTAGCTCTGTTGACTAATCTGTACCACCCTTATTCGTTCCCGCATGAGTTCAACCGTCTCAAAAGTCGGCTGAACCACTCTTCCTCTCGCCGTTGAGCTTTCCCTTTAATAGTTCAACCTTCTTCTCTGTCGCCTGCTAATCTCTTTCTGGCTCATCCGATCCTTCAAACTTTCGTGGTCGGTGAAGATTTTACAGGCTTCACCCTAGTGAGGGCGACGCCTTATCTTCATAACCTTTACCTCTGCCACTAAGTCCAAATCTTGAACTGTTCTATTTACTACACGAACTTCGGAGTTTTCTGGCTGCACACGTGATACTCCATCTTGTGGCATTAAGACACAACCTGAACCTCAGTATGGATCATCACTACCCAAGTCCATTGTCCTGGTTATCAGCATCTAAAATCACAACAACATAATAATAATCCCGGAGTAACTGAAACTCAGTATACTATACTCCAAAAAGGGAGATAACATACAACAGGATAATATCATATTGAAAAGATCCTCTTCCTACAACACGACCCAAGTACAGGAGCTCTGGTTGTCGAAGGACTCTAGCAGAGCATCGACGATATATATATCTACAGAGGTGGTACTTCTAACTAAAAACACTGAGGTGTCAGTATTAAAACATAACTAGTACCAACCGATACAACCTCTTACATTCCCCGGAAGAGAAAATAAGTTTCTTCAACTAGACTTAGTCGAGAAAAGACAACCCTTGTCCCGACTAACTTTACATGATTTATGGTGCCCTATTTCCGTCTTCCTGATCTGCGTCATTCTCAGGGAGTAGGGCTTCTTCCGAGCCCGAAGGTCTCCCGCCTCTTCCTGACCTGAAAGTGTCCTCCGGATTGCCCACGATGTGGTAATGTCTGCCTTCACAACTGGGGCATTCACAAGATAAGTCACTGTCGCTGCCCGACGCTCTCCGGTGTCCAAAGTCTCCACAACGTCGACACCAAACCGTCCAACAAAGTGGTACCTGATGGAAACCTCCACAGTAGCGGCAACCGGTTCCAACTTTTCCTCCTGACCCTGATCTACTTGCTTGTGAAAAATAAATAGGAGCGAAGCGTCCGCGGTATTTCTGGGCTCGGATCACTGATCCTGGTACTCTCCCATCATAATCATTCATTAGCCGCTTCCAAACCGCATGGTTTCGTATTAATTGATGCCTAAGCCGTCTCATCCCCCGAGTTATTCCTAGGGCGCGGTTCGAAATGAAAGTCATAAGCTTGAAGGAGTCCCCCTGGGCTACTCCCAACTTAGTAGAATTCCCCTTTGTCGACCGTGACATTATTATCTGTGAAATACGAACAAGGTATCAAACCCATTAGGCAGATAACATAGTCAACCCTTGACATATATTTCACACTAATTTATACAGAAGTCGCTAGTATTTACAAGGAAGCTAGATGTTTTAATTTTTTTATATCCACTCTGGGAGTCGACTGACCCCAAGTACACAGCAAAACTCTCAATTACTAGACCTCAGAAGCTTCAAGATAGTGGCTTTGTCCCGGATGTCTGTCCAGCTTCTTGTTTTGATTTTCCTACCACTCGTCGCATCGCAGTGCGGAGGCTCTGGCGATATCGCCGCGCCTTGGCGTCCCGCCTGAGTTTCTTTCTTTGATCTTTAAGACATCCACCAGTGTGATGCTCTCGGCTGGTACACTTGATACACCAGGGAGGGGAAACTTTCTTATCTACAACCCGGCCGCCACACCACAACGGGCATACACCATTCTCGCACTGCACCCCGTGTCATCATTGGGTCTTATGGCTCCTCCGCAACGGTCGCATCCGGTCCATTCTCTTCCCGCAGATAAGGGTCCTTTAAACGGGGAAACGTAGTAAGGACCACGGGTGTTAACACACCTCCAGGGATGAGAATTCCGTTGTGGTCGTCCTTCTTCTTTTAAAATTCTATCACACAAAGCATCATTCCTGGCTATCATCCGTGTGCTCCACCTCACCATCCGAGTCAAGCCCAGCATTCGCTCAAAAAGGAATGGCAAGAGTTGGTAGGAGCCCCGCATACGCGGATTCACAGGAAAATGTCGACTACGCCTCGCACTCGCCTCTCGAAGCTTTGTTTCGAACTAGGGGAATCGGGTCCCGGCGACTAACACCGCTCCCTCGTAACTCTCTTTTCGTCCGGTTTCGGGTTCTGACTCGAACCAATAGTCTGGCTCATCCCCAACATCTTCCCCAACTGACTCCAACTCCTGTTCCTGTTCTTCTTCAGAGTCCTCCACGTTTTCTATGGCCTCCAAGTCTTCTTCTATCCACTCAGTGCTTTCCGTGTCTGACATATTCGTTTTTCTGGCACGTAAAGAAAATAGTTATAGTGCTACCAGAAAATTCATTTATCATAGCAAATAGTTCTAAGGACACACACTCCCTCGACCGGGCCAGAGCGCGGCTTCATGAGGTTTCCCCGACTGGTCTTCACTCGTGGTACCGAGCACTCCCAAGAGTTGGGAAAGGGTTTTAAGATAAATTCATTTTGAGAACAAGATTTTGATGCCAGAAATTCATTTTGAAAACAAAGAAAACCTTTCCCCTACCTCGGTATCACGCTGGTCTTAGCTCAACGGAGCCGCATCCGCCTTGCAAGGATCGCCTAACAGAAGCAAAGATCGATGCTCACGCCCCTATATCTATCCCATGTCTGTTCTCAATGATCTACGACTAGTCATATGCGTAAAAACATCAATCTACAATAGTCAGAAATAATCGAAAAGTATTCTCAAACCCGGAATGAAACCATATCCGAAGAAGATAAACTGAAAACACGATAAATCTCGATAAAACCCAAGAATATACAGTAGGTCCACTCACCTGTTGTCCTAAGAAAATCAAGTCTGACCCGGACCTCCCGAAGACCCGGACTTGTCCTTTCCTTTCCCTGATAATTTAAAAACACGACTATCATTCAACTAATGCTCAACTCCATGTTACTCGTTTAGCAATACTCTTACAACACTCATGGGCCCCAAAATTCAATTAGCTAAAGGCCCATGTCCAGTTAAATAACTACCCAAGTCATGATCCACATACATCTCTTCTTAATGGGTCTAATAAGTAACAACCCACTCAACCCATTAATACTAGCTTATCATAAGCATGGAATCAATTACACGTCATTTAAACTAGTGGATAGTCATACTGTAGCTATAACTCCTTATAACCGGTTCTCGTACCCATTCCAATAAACATCAACTCTACATACTGAATTTAAAACCATCCCCTCCTCTTTAAATTACTGAATCGGGTCCATGTCTTATGTTAACAAGTTGAGGATCAACAGCAGTCCTGCAAAGTTAACTAACAATGACCAATTGCAAAGGATTGCAGAATTCTGACCATTTGCGCAGTTGGAAAGAACTGGTCACAACTCCTAACCCGTAAATCGGATTCCCCTCATTTAGGGCTTGTTGGAAAGTAGACTTCAAGCCCTTTCCATTGATGTATAACACGCTCCAAACGGAGCTGTCTACAGGGCGCAGCTGTCCCACGAAGGGGACAGCCATCTGCAGGACTGCACATGGTTATCTAAGAGCAACTACTTCACATCGACAAAATTCTTTCTATGAACCCATGAATACGAAGTTTACCAAGTGTACAACATCTAGAACATTATCAACAGCAACAACAACTGCTAATTACTCATTCAAGAATTATACCCAATTTCTTCCCTTGACGAATCAATGAACCTCTAATGATCAAGTATGATACTCCATACAAACTCCCTTTCCTTTGAAACATACTATTAACAACAAACAGAGCAGCATCAGGTTTTAACTTCATGCTTATCAGCAGGAACATCAATTTATTCTCAAAGAACCTTAAACTTAACACTTAGCAATCAAAGCATGAAGCCTTTATTTAGGGAGTACGTAAGATTAGCTAATTGTCATCATATTCTTTAGTTCATTAAAACTTCCCAAATATCGTGGAGGTAGCATTTCATGATTTCATAGCTTATAACAACCTTAGAGTATCACTAATTCATCGATCCGCTTCCTCTCGCAAGAAGAACTAGCTCCAATAGAAACCACCAATTAAAACCACAGAGCAACCTCTACCAATCTTTAGTTAAGGGTACCAACTCAATACAAAACTTCAACAAGAATTCTTATGAGCAAAACATCAACCATGTTGCAAAGCACCTCCACTTAATTTATGTTGCTAGATCACTTGTCCTTCTAGATATTGTACACTACAATGACAAAGCCCTACCACAAAGGATTAACAAGATAATAAACCACCTTAGCACCTTTCAAATAGCATCCCTCCATTGACAAACCAATGAACCCTTGCTGGACACAACACTCCCAACAGGACACCTCCCCTCCTTGAGTTCTTAACTCCAATTAACTAGAAGGCAAGCTTCAATTCCAGCCCAGCAAGAACAACATTTAACAGCACAACTCCCTCTCAAATTATAACAACATAACACCATCTAATTAATATACACTAGCTCAAAGAAGCATTTTATCAAACAGTTAATAGATACTAATGACATTGGCTACCAAAGCATCTCCTTGTCCATCTAGATTCTCAATTGTCACAACCAAAATTCATACAAATCGCTATTGTTGTTCGAAGTTCATAATCTTGAAAGTACTAACAACATTAACAACACAATAGCAATATATCATCATCAATAAAACAACAAATTCTTCTCATGAACTCCAAACAACCCGAAAATTATCGTAAGCTTCTCTCGCCTCCACTTGAACCGGTTGTGTGGGTCGAACAAACGCTGGGCCGGAGACTCCGCAGGCCGGTGCAAGAGTCAATTCGACCGGAGGACAACCGCCCACGGTGACTGCAGAAGGCCGCGCAGCCCGCTACCATGTTGGCCGGAAATTGGGAAGTTGCCGGGCCCGGCCGGGTCGGATCGATTGTCGAGCTACACCACCACCGGGCCGGAGCCGCAGCTCAGTATGCCTGCTATCGACCAACACCCAAATACCAGGGACCAGGAGCTCGCTAGGAATAGCAACGGAGCTACAACGAGGGACGAGGGTGCCGCCCAAAGCTACAGTACAAACCGCTCGGACAGAGGAAGAGGCTGACCGGAATTCAGAGAGAACGAGAGAGTAAAACCCATCCAAACAACCTCCCCTCCTTTCCTTCTTGCATGACCTCGCTGGGAAGCTTCGTGGCAACACTTCATGCCCCTTCACATGCATTCATGCCACTCCTCCTTGGTACTCCGTGAGCTACTCTGCTTTCCACCTCCAGCTTCACCCTCGAACGAGCATTCACCACACTTCTCCTTCTCTTTTCTCTAATTCCATCTTATATATATTTATCTAAATATGTTTTTACACCCAATATGGCCAAGTCTAATAGCTTGGCGTACCCCACCTTTTACCTATTAAATTCAATTACCACCCATTCTAACAAGATCAATTCGTCACAAGCCAAGTTAAATATTAACTCTCGAAGTCTTAATCCTTAATTATTTCGTTTAATAAGCATAGCTCACAATTGACCGAATTTCTATCTCACATCATTATATACTTACACACCGGCATGTATTTATTCTTTATATTATATTCACAAAGAAAACCGGGGCGTTACATAATCAATGAAAAAATAATATATAAGAATCTACTTTATATCATAAAAATACTGATATAAATAACATGACATAGCTGAAGAATTAAAAGTTAGAAGTACTAGATGGTGGAAACACAAGTTTAGGACTGATAAGATAATGAAGAGTTGAAGCAGCTGCTGCATTTGGAAATGATGGTGTCTATTTGGAGAAGTACATCCAGAATCCAAGGCATATCGAGTTTCAGGTAAAATTATAAATTCTTACCATATATGCAACAAATTTCGTACACAATGCATTATTTCTATGTTTCTTGCTAAGAGTAGGATGTTGAGCTTTGAATAAAATACAGTTATTTGAAAATAATGGATTTGGAGTTGAGAATAAATTTCATATAGATTGAAGAATATTATTCTACATGCTAGAAAAAGAAACCGACTGCCACAAGATAGTCACCAACAAAACTATGGCTAAGCTGAACTATTTGTTGTGGTTAACATGACCTATAGTGTTGTCTTTATGTGGCAACGAACTGATGGGGGAGATTTGGAATGAGAGACTGTAGTCTTTTGTCTGACTTGGCCTCATCCATTCCTATTTGTGTTTACAACTTCTTGCAGATAAATATGGAAATGTGGTTCATTTTGGGGAACGTGGATCAGCAGTATCTGTGTTATCCGATTATATTATAATAACTGCTATTTTCTCATTGTTGATTTTCTTGTCTAGATAGCCTGCATCCTAACAAATTTAAGATGTTGATTTTATTGTTTGTTCCCATCATTTTTGCTCACAATGCTTATTTCTATTGCACAACTAAATGTTGATTTTTCTTTCAGGGATCCCTACAACCATTGAATACCATAAACTAATCCTTGATATCGAGGTATGAAATTTTAACAATCGACCATATGCACTTGATGAATCCATTTCCTGTTTCATATTCTATGATTATTCTATTGTTATAAGGGGCAGGTATCCAAATTTCTCAAAGTTTCAATGCTTATAAATAAATCACAATGAAGCAAATAAACACCATAGTTATGAAATATTTTAACCCCAACAAAGATTTCATATTAAAAGAGTGATTAAAGCAACAACCCAATCAAACAACAAAACCTAAAAATTAGGGCAACCACCAAATCAAACACACGATAATCTTTTTGCAACATGAATTCTAATATGGCAGTTGTAAGAATGACAAGTTGAAATTGAAAGATTTGATGGAAAATGTCTAAATCTCAAGTCTCTAGAACAATGAGATAATAGTATGATTATTATTTGTAATCATACTTTAGATAGAGAAAGAAACAAACAAACTAGGAAAACATTCCCCATTACATAAGAATCCATATAAGTCATAGGCACTAGTAGAATAGCAAATAATCTCTCCGAAATGTGAAACAAAAAATAATGCAATTATTAAATGTTCAAACTTCTTTGGACAGATAGAACCCAACTGTTTTATTGAAGAGGTCGAATTATTCTAATGCACCTGTTGTAATATTAAAAAAATAGTTGTACAGATGCAAAGATGATTATTTTTTGGAAACCTAGATGTTGGCATCAGTGAAGCAAATAAACAAATTTCATCAAGTTGCAGGCACAAACAAACTTAGAGGTTCAAAGGATTCACACATTGATCCTGAAAAATTATAATATAATACTGGCCTGAAATTTTTAAACTAATATTTCTAGTTATATTTCAGATAGAGAAAGAAACAAACAAACTAGGAAACATTCCCCATTACATGAGAATCCATATAAGTCATGGGCACTAGTAGAATAGCAATGATCTAAAATGTCGCATAAATATTATTTGCCTCCATATAACTTCAGAGATCCTAATTAATAACAATATTATTTGTTGCAGTGCAACATGCTATTTCAGAAATTGAACATGATTAAACTCTTTCTTTTGCATTCCTCATCAAAGAGCAAACATGTTTAGCAAACCCATTAATCCAATATACTATACTATACATAAGTGAAACTGAATACCTAAACTAGGAAAATAAGAGATACATGGCAACTTTTGTCAGCAACAAAGATTCACTTTAAAGAGTTGCTTGAGGGTGCAGTTGCTTGGTGTCAACTTTTTCTTTATTCTACAAAAAAAGGAGGAAAAGAAATGAAACTTTAATTCATTCATCTACTTATGCATCTTATTTAATTGTTTGCTATGTTCCTAACCAAACCTAAATGTGACTACCCAAAACTACTAATAGAGAAAAGTCATTTATATATAGCAGCTCCAAATTAAACATCAACATGAACAACAAACAAAGTAGAAACATTCACCAATGAAATCACACTACAATGAGATAGAATCCTTTGATTCATATTATGATGAGAGTTGTTAATTAATATTGATGAGAGTTGTTAGTAGCTTGTAACTAATACAGTATATGTATTTAATCTGATCGGGTCACTGACGCAAAGCAAAGCAGCCGCGTGAAGAGAAACTTTCAATTGTTAATTGATCTCTTCTCTAGACTCTCTATTGCTTGTAAAGATTTTCATGTGTATTAAGTAATAATTATTAGTATTTAGTAGTATCGAACTGACTGATCTTGTACCTGTATTCTAATATGACAGAATTATATATTCACCTAAATTGAATAATTAAGTTGATTGCTAAGAATGTGTTGTTCAGTTAATGCTTGTTAATATCTACTGAGTACAAAACTTAAATAAAAATTTTGGGTATTTGGTCTCTGATTTCTATTATGTACAAAAATTTTTTTGACGAATTCGGGCTGAATTGAAAATTACTACAAAATTGTTAAATGTCAATGCAAATTATTAACTTTATTTCTAGAAGTTTTGTGGCAAGTTAGTATTAAAGTTATCAAATGGAGAGGACCCTCAAATAGGGTTGCTTAAAAAAACAAATGTAATTATTTATTAATATGATACATATGTTTCATGAAAGCGAACAATAATCCAACATCTGTTAGGAGAGGGAAAGTAAAGGTTTCATATTAAAGAGTGATTAAAGCAACCACCCAATCGAACAACAAAACCTAAAAATTAGGGCAACCACCAAATCAAACACACAACAATGTAACGCCCCGACCCGGATTCCGGGACCTCGGGCACGTCCACAGATCGGTCGTACTCAAGTGGAGACGAGCCCCACTCGAATACAAGGCCTAAATATGTAATAACAGATAACAATACATCAATAAAATATCTCAATTAAATCATATACATAATCAGGGTTATCACAGCGGTAACTAAAATCAGGGTTCAAAATACCCTATACAACAATCTATACAAACTCAGGCCCTATAAGGGTCCTAAAGATGAAACTCTCACTCACACAACTGAGGTCCTCGGACCTCTCCAACCTATCCCAGTCCCACGCGCAACTCCATATCCTGAATCATCTGTTCCTCTTAACCTGGAAGAGAAAAAGAAAGTGATGTGAGCTTTCGAAAGGAAAGCTCAGTAAGTGCCCTGTAGAGAAATCACGATGAGCACCGTCCAAAGGGTCAAGATAGACAAATCAGGACAATCAGTCAAGACATGGATCATATCAAGAAAATAACCAGATCAGCACAAGAAGCCAAACAACGGGGGCCCCCAAACTCATCCAATCATACCTCCACGGTCAGCACAAGTGCCGTGCGCCTCAGTGGTCAAGTGCCGAACGACAGATGGCTATGCTCCACTGGTACCCCTACCCAATTCGGACACATACCAACCCAACCTAAACACAAGCACCACGAGTCTCACAGTAATGTCCCGGTCCATAGTGGCATGCTCAGCGAGCATCCAACAACAAAATTGTTCAAACAATCAAACAACAGATGTGGAAACATCAACAATATATATGCCGGGAGTCAACAACAGAATCCAAATCATAACAACAAGCACAATCATGATACCAACAAAGGACATACCAAACCAAATAATAAGAAGGCCAAAGAAACCCATCTCTGGGTGGGAGCTAGGAAAGAGTCGCTTACAAGAAATATGAATCAGCAAAGTCAAGAAAACCCATCACTAGGCGGGTACTAGGCAAAGGCACTTACCTCTATCAATGATCTACTTGGGATCCAACTTGGCGTGTCTCCTCTCTCTATGCCGAAATCTGATAACAAAACCTATTTTAATAATAGTACAATTATTCATGTCTAGATGCACATGCAACTCTCACTAACAGTTCCTAAATTAAACATATATCTACGCTTATATAGACAGAGTCCCATTATTTTTCTAAACATGACACTATAGTCTACTGGTTGGGAGATTCCACTTTTACTATGGGGTCTTGGGTTCCAATTTCAATGGCTACAAATTTTATCTCTTTTCTTTTTATTCTCTATCACTATTCTGGCCCACTATTAAGGCCCATCAAACTGGTCCAGACCCACTCCTCTTATATGATCCAACCTAGTTGACTTGCTCAACAATCCAGGCCCAACCCGAGCCCAAACCCAAATCAGAATCTACTTGATCAAACCAACCTACTAGTCTAATTGATTCAATCTCCATCAATTTAGGCTTGACCCATTGTCTAGTTAGTTTTAATCTCTTAATATGGACCAGACCCAATTTAACTAATAATCAATTTCAATTCAATTCAATTGATCAAGACTTGATCAACTTTACTCAACTAGACTACACCAAATTTGTTACCTGACTAAACCCTGCTCACTTTAAAAATCAATCCAGACCCAACCCATCACCTAATTGACTCAACCTAATTACACATGGTATTAAAATCAATTCAAATTCTCTTGACTCGATCAAACTCTCTCAACCCAATTCGGACCCAATCATGGATTGATTTAAATTGACACTTGATCAGACCAATTCGTTATATTAATCAAGCTTAGTCAATTAACTCAAACCCATTAATAATCAAATCAAGTTCAATTGATCAGGACCTAAACCTGTCTATTTGACTCAACCTAAGCACTTGCCCAAACTCGACCGGCTAACCTTTTATCATGGTGTGAAATTCCTGAAGTTAGTGCGCAGTCCTAAAAAATTGCTCATAACTTTTGATTCAGAAACCCGATCGAGTTGATCTAAAGCTCATTGGAAAGAACTTTTCCTTATCTTTCCAATGGTATACTATATGTCCCGATCGGAATAATATAACTAGCTAAAACTAAACTTGAAACTGGCAGCTCGGAACTGCACAATTTCAGTAGCGTGTTATGCGCAGTCCGAAAGAACTGCTCATATCTCCTAATCCGTAAGTCGGATTTTAATGATATAGGATTGTTTAGAAAGATATTTTCCTAAATTTTCTAACGGTGTGTATATATATCCAAATCGGAGAACAATAAGGGATCCAAATATCCCTCCAAACTAATAGCTAGATCAAGTAGGTCCTCAAATCAAGTATCTTTAAAAATCCTAGGTTGTATCTACAAGTTGCCTCAATTTTATCCCTTCATGATCTATGCATAAATTAAAGGGAGGGAGAGTGAATATATTTACCTCTATCGACTCCCTCCTGGCGTGTACTCACACTCTACACTGATATTCCTTAGCAAATCCCTTACTGAATTGTATCTCAATTCTCTCACTATATCCCCTTTATATAGATGAGAGACTCCTAATCTTACTTAAATTTTAAAATTGAGATATAGATAAATCGTGATTGAATTGTGATTTATCTCTACGGGATAGACCTTCATCTAATTCGAGTTGACCTTTAAATTCCAGATAAGGATAAATTATAAATGAATTATAATTATCTCTAAGTGATATTTCTAATTCAACTCAAATATTATCTTCTAATCGATTTACAATTCCTTATTATAGATTATTTCTTCTAGATAATCATGATTCAACTCAAATATTAAATTCTGATTCCATCATAATTCGTATTTGAGAAATCTAATTTTATAGTTATCTATTTTATCTCATATCAATCTCTACGAGGTTAACCCAAATCGGGTGACATGATGAATTTGACCTTGTTGATTTAATCACATTAAGCCCAATCTTTTCTTGAAATTACCAAAATATCCTTGATGACTCTTATTAACCCTAATTAAGACATTATCCAATTTCATCTCTCATTTCACATAAAATTCAAAACTCAAATATAGGGGACCTTTCTAATTATCTTATTGTTTAAATAATCAGAACTTCTATTCCACTAAACTCGATTCGATCCAACCTTGGGACTTTCTTTTTTTTGAATCTGGGCGACAAGCACCCCCACTTAAGGACGATTTCAAAGATAGGGCGTGCGCAAGGGGATCAGACTATCATGGGTTTCACTCCGTGCACGTTCTTTAACGCCCCGGGGAGTTGGAGTTAACGAGCCCAGGGTTTCACTCCCATGCAGTTCTTTACCGCCCATGACTACAAATCCCGCATGGAATAGACTCACATGCGTGCGTGGGCCCCCCCACTCGGGGACCCACGCCCTTACGCCCTCACCTTGTCGCAGCGGGGCTTCGAACCTGGGTTCTCAGTCCATGCGCAAGGGACCTTTGCCGCTTGACCTAGATGTCTTTGGCGGGACTTTCTTTTATTAATCACAGATTTTAGAAAAAAAATTAATAGCCTAAAATCTTCGGGTTTCACAACAATCTTCATGCTTTATTAAAAAATCCCATGAAATCAAAAGAAAAAAAAAAGAAGGAAAACAATTACTTATAGATCTCTGATCAGAAGTAGGAGAGATGGCTTGTTCTATTTCCAAGTCCAGAACTTTTCAAAACAATCAGTATGAAATCTTGATCTAAATGATCTCCTTGGCATGAAATTGAAAAAAAAACCTAGAGATATGTATAAAAACACAAAGATTAACAGCTATAATTAATCAAAATAGCTCCAATCCAAAGAAAAAGCACCCCATGAGAAACAAACCTTGAGAAACAATCGTCAAGAACATAGCCTCCAAAGTACCCCTACGTAACACTAGCAACCACAGCAGCTTCAATCTTCTACCTTTGCCTATGAGTTAGGCTTTTACACTTAATTCCACCTAAGCACCTATATTGGTAAATTTACAGAGGAAGAGTTGGATTCCAATTAGAACTCTATTTCTATTCACAAATATCCATCAATTTATTTGATAAATGTGTGTTTATCCAAATAAAAACATTCGACTCAAATTCAAAAACTCTAATTTACAGACTGAATGTATATATTATCGTTCTTATCAATCAGCTGTTTAGACACTTAATATAGTCTTGAGTTCAAAAACCTCAAAAGTTTGATAACTGAACATCATAAAACTCTAGTTCCAAACTAAGATCCATGTTCAGTAATTAGTCGAGAATCTTTGAGCCCCTGAGCCATCACCTAATAGGAAGAAAACTCCAACATATTATTATAGGTGTATCTTAAAGTTCAGATTCCAAATAAAAATTTTAATTCAATATCCCCACTGCCTGTATTTCGTTTTATACTGTTCTCCAAGTCTGAAACATGACGACTTCTGCCTTAATAAAAATAAAACTCTGCATTGGAAACAAATAGCACATTGATATATGAGTGACAATTTTATTGTTGGCAACTTATGGTTCTCTGTGTCATATTTTGTTCCATGGTAATATGCATCGAAACTGGGAAATTTTCATGCCTGATAAAATTCTAATATTGCAGATTGCAATATACTGATTTTATCTGTTTATTGGTAGAACGAGTATATCATATTCCCTTTCATCTAGCCTAGTGCAGACTGACAAATTTGAATCTCCCAACATTGTAAAAAAGTAATATTGCAACATCAAACTTTTATTAGAATCTGTGTCATATCATAATACTGATCATAGAACCTACCAACCTCCCATAAACAATGTTCAACAACATTTCAAATAACTATTATACCCACAAACACATTAACAATTGCATTAGCAACAAAAACTGTTGCAAAATTCAACCGTATCCAATCAAATCAAAGTTAAAAAATATTATCATCAAAATTAAAGCAAAGAAAAAATTACATAGCAATTTATTAAGGGTTAAAGCCATTTTTGGTCCCTAAAAATGGCACCAATGTTCATTTCCATCCCAAAATTCAAAATTTGTTCAATATGGTCCCTATGTATTGCATATTTTGACATTTTGGGTCCCTATATATTCTGTATTTTGGCATTTTTGGTCCCTATTGCTGACATGGCGGTCATGTGGAATACCAATGAAATGCATATAATCTTTTTATTATTATGTTTAGGTCGTTATTTTGGTGATGTGGAGTGATAAGTGTCAGTATTTGCTGATGTGGACCATATTGAACAAATTTTCAATTTTTGGGATGGAAATGAACATTGGCCTTGTTTTCAGGGACCAAAAATGGCTTTAACCCATTTATTAATCTAAGAACAAAGGGGAACAATTTCCTAAATTGGAACAACAGATATCTAAACCACCACTTTAATAAAAAACACTATAATCAATAAATAGAAAGCATCAACTGCGAAAGCAACAGCAAACCATGAGAAGCAAAATCCCTATAAAATGCAAAACTCTTCAGATCCACAAGATCATCAAAGACAAGAGGAAAGAATATTTAAATTCACAACAGCAAAACCTAAGGTGCCAAAGCCCAGTCAAGAAATCCCATCAAAAAGAATAAATCCCATCATCATTAGAAAAATAAATAAATAAATAAATAAATAATAAAATAAAATAAATACTAGAACCACCTATCAACACAAAGTAAAATAAAATAAACCCCAAAACCTAAGAAATCAACAGTTCCAGGACACAACCAATAGATCTAAATTAAAGAAACCAAAACAATAGATCATAATTCACAAAAACCTAAATCATTAATTACAGAGACACTACACGCCAATGTTCTTGGGACTATTGTTTTGATAAAAACAAAAACAAAAGAAGAAAGGAGAGATTTGACCATGAAGAAGAGTTGGAAAACAATGATCACACTTCTCTAGCCAAGCATTATTAACACGGAGTCCTCTTTACCAAATCAAACAGATCCACCCCTATAAAACCATAAATCCCCAGATTAAACCACAAAATAGCTAGAAAATAAAGAGATAAGGACCAAAACTCACCTAATCAAAGAAAGAAGAGGGAGCAGCTGGAAACCACGACCAAACCAATCGATACCTTCCCAAGATCGAGATAAATTCAAAATAAAACGAGCCCAAGATCCCTGTTTCAGCGGCAAAATCTGGACTTGAAGTTAGGGCTGGGATTTTCACAAAGGGGGGGAAATTTAGGCGCCAATAAGACTAAGTATGCGGGTAGAGAAATTGAGTCCTTTCGCGGCGGTTATAAGTAAACCGCCGCTAATGTATATCATTTAGTGGCGGTGATACGTATACCCGCTGCTACTATATATCATTTCGCGGCGGTTTTACTCATAACCGCCGCAAAATGATATATATTATAGGCGGTTTTTTAAACAGCCCCAAAAACAGTCGCTAATGAAAACTTTAGCGGCGGTTTATTAGAACCGCCACTAATTGAACGACGTGAAATACCTTATTTCCTGTAGTGAGATGGGACATCGTTGATCCATCAAAACTAGCACATATTATGCTCCTTGATCCAATCAAGCAGTTTTTCTCACAAGCTGTAAACATGAAGATGTTTTGAGTGAATATATGGATGCTTGCTAAGGGTAGCAAGTTCATTAGATGACCTACTATGAGTCTTCACATGGTTATCCTATTAAAATGCCAGTGAAGATTTCATTTCAACAATGGTGCAAATATCCTTAGACTTGAGGTACACAACTTATCTTGGATATGGATCTTGTGCTTTGAAGCCATTCCTACATTTCCCTTTAGGGGTTACTTACTGGTACAGCTTTGAAGTATTCGAAGGTATTTGGGTAGCCAACAGAAGATTTACCACTTCTGATAGAAGGAGAGTATACCCATGGTCAAATCATGATCTCTGGCCAGAGTAACTTGTCATGAAAATGTTCTTTGATGACATAAGTTTTGAGTAATTGGTCCCATAGGATGAGGAACTAATACATAGGCTAGGTGTGACATAATTAGTCTAGTGGGAGTTGACACATAGGCCATACTCCGAACCAAGTTGGTATAAGATGGTAAAGGACAAATTGCACACTAACATTGGCTGCTAAAAGGTTCCATGTCAGACCACATCATTTTCCAGTCAATTGGGGGTCATGATGTATTGCTAGATGCCACTCATGGTCTATTTGTAATCAATAGTTGATTATGAATGGGCAACATATAACCGGAACATAATGGCTCACACGCATAGAAGATATCAATGAGGTATCAAACGGGTTTTTAGGAATAGATCCTCAAACCAGAGAATTAAAGGGAAGAGAAAGATTGTAAGTCAAATTTGATTATTAGTCGAATTTGATTGTAAATCGAATTTGATTATAAGACCAATTTGATTATATGTCGAAGTTGATTATAAGTCAAATTTGCTTGGAAGTCGAATATAATTATAAATCAAATTTGATTAGATTGTAAAACAAATTTGATTTGGGTTTCAATCAAAGACCCAATTCGAAACAAACCATAATCTGATTAGGGAGGCCTATAAATATATGATATTCTAGGCCATAAAAGATAACCAACTTCTTAGTAATTGATAGATATCAAGAGCCTTTTCTCTTCTCTCCTAAATCCTCTTAAGAACTTCCACCAAAGCTAGCACCTTGCGTGGAAGATCACCCCGTCGCCTTTGAGGTTTCTTTTGCGGATCTTCGCGTGGATCACCGTTAGAGGCACTCCGTCTGTGGATTGTTGTGGTTGACACAACATCTTCTCCGACTCAGAGAAAGGAATTCGGTACAGATATCAAAATGGTACATGCCCTTCAACTTTACTTGCTTGTGTTTTGATAAACGTAGGGAGATCCATTTGGGCTAGGGTTTAGAAAATTTTAATTTTTCGTTGTGTCATGTATATGATACATGCTTTTGATTTTCTACAAAACCCTACAATTAAGGCCCATTATCTAGAGTCGGTGGTTATGAGTTCCATTCCCCCCCCGCCCTCCTTCTTTTTTTAAGCAAACCTGATTCAACAATATGGTGTACCCAATCCTTTAAATGGGACTAAACCCAATTCACCTTTCTAGCTATGACCCAAGTCTATTTAATTAATTAATCTTAGATCAATTTAATCAAACCCAACCATTGATCTCGATTGAACCCAACATGTTTACTTTGTACTCGATCAACACCATCAACTATTTACTTGATCTAGTCTATTTTATTTGTTTCTGATTTGATCAAACCAAATTGGTGTTGAAATGGACCCAGAGCAGACTTACTTACTTGGAGTTTAAAATTTTTGATTTTGGGCTAACACAACTATGACAATTAGATCAAGTCATGTTGATTTAATTTATCCCATTCCTGGTCTTACTTAACCATCAACTAACCTTGAACCCAATCAATGTTTTAATCAATTTTAAACCACACTAGATTAAACCTAATCAATTAAACCTATCTAGTCTTCTTTCTCATCTGATCGCGCCTAAGCCCGAATTGAGAGAAAAGAGTGGCGCCCCGTACAGTGGTCGTCGGCGACGTCCGAGCGGCTGGCGTCATCTCCCCTCTACGATACTCGCAGGTCGAGATCAATTTCCCCTCGGCGTCACTCTCATGGATGAGAGCCGTCTGTCACCTCACGGGTGACTAGTTTCTCCCCGGTTGTAAAACCCAAGAATTTTAGGGATTAAAATTTATTTTTGGGTTTTATTTAATTGGAAAATGAGGAAAACCCCCGAGGTTTGATCAAAATGAAATTTTGGTGGAGAAACAAATTTCTAAATTTGTTTATTAAAGAAAATTCCCCACACTTTGAATACATGGATTTGTATTTACTCCCTTTAATTAGTTTGGTAATTAAACCAAGAAATAAGAGAAAACCCTAGTTGGGTATAATTGGGGCTACCAAGGGTATTTTGGTAATTAAGAGGAATGAATGAATACTTGGTATGAATTCATTAAATAAAGGAAGGATTGGTGGCTTATTTAATTAACGGAAAAAAATAAAGGATTAAAGGGTTTAAAACCCTAATTAGGGTTAGTTGGGGGTCAGAAGGGCCTTTTTGGTAATTATTAAAAGTTTCGAAGACTGGATGGAAATTTTCCACTCTCACAGCAGAGGGACCTGGATGCAACCTAAATAATTCCAGGGGCTTCTGGTTAATTTGCCAGATAAAAACCCTTATACGAGCAAATGAGTGGCTGAGATTGGAGGATCTGGGATTGGTGCTGATCAAGTGGACTTATAGGGGCATCCGTAATGCCACGTGGCCCATTGTGAGACGTCCGGCTTTTGGAGTGTTGGAAGCGAGGGGGAGATGAAGATCCAGCCGTTGATTTGTTTCAAATCTCAGCGCTTGATCTTAAGGTTGTTCGATTCTAGGCAAATGATTAGAATCCGATCGTTGGTCGGGATTCAATCTAGGACGTTGATCTAACTAATGTCGAAACCGAGGTAGTTTAGATACCGTTAATGTTAATCAAGCGATCCTTGCCGTTAATTGTTGAATACCCATCCCGAGGCAGGGGCTGCCGTTTCTCCACCGGCGAGAGCCGCCTTTCCCCCTCGGCGTTACTAAGCGGAAGAACCCGCCTTCGAATCCGAGGAGGGAATGAAGGCGAGGCGTCTGTCAGCCATTTTCAAAGCCTGAGGGAGGCAGGGAGTAAGGTATGAACCGATTCCCACTTTCAATTTTGTAATTTTTGCATCCTAGCTAGGGTCTTGAACTTCGGCGGAGAGGATGAATGTTGACACGAGTGGGGAGGCTCGGGAGAGGTGTGGGAGGTCAGCCGATGTAATGGCAAGCTGTAGCTTGGCCGAGACGTAGCTCGACGCCTGAGACCTGGCGGTGAGAGTCCTCGTGACGAGAAAGTTTGGTCCTTCCTACGAGCTTCTCCTGTGGGGCTCGGCCGTGAGAGAAGGGGGAAGATGATTAATTAATTAGTTTGTTGTTTAATCTTTTGGTTAATGGTTAATTAATCAAGCAAAATAATTGATTTTAACTTTGGTAGTGTGACAACTTATTAGATTGATTAATTATCTAGTATGATTAAAATAATAATTGAAACTATAGTGTGACAATTATTTGATTAATTATTTTGTATAGTTAAAATAATGTGACTTTATAAGTGTGATAGATAATTAATTAATCGTATTGCATAGTTAAATAACTATATGGGACTTTGGTAATGTGACATAATTTGATTAATACAAAAGATTTAAGGATCTTGATAAGATTTTAAATCTTGGTAGTGTGACAAAATATTAGAATAATTCATTATATGGTATGATTATTCTATGTGATAAGATTAAGTTGATTAGTTATCTTGCATGATTAAAATTATTTAGTAAGGCTACTAAATATTTTAATGAGATATTTTTTAAAACTTTGGTGGTGTGACAAAATTGAACTAATCAAGTTAATTAGCTAAGGTTAGTCAAGTAACAAAGAAGGATCGGGTTGAATCCAAGCTAGTTAAATTAATTTGATTGAATCGAATGACTTGGGTTGGTCCAGTAGCAAAGTGGTTTAATCCAAATTTAAGTTAATCAATGGCTTGATTAAGCTTGACATTGGATTTGAATAGATGGGTTAGGTTAACCCATTAATTGGATTAATTGGTGAATTAGTTAAATGAAACTTGGTCAAGTTAACTTAGTTATGAAGTTGAAAGGTTGGAAATATTTGGGTGTTGTCTTTGGGGTTTATGAGGGAGGTTTGGAATGGGAAGGGTGCCATGGGGTTATGAATTTGAAAGGTTGGAATTATTTGGGTGTTATCTTGGGATTTATGGGGGAGGTTTAGAATGTGAAGAGTTGTAGAGGTTACACTTGTGAGGCCTATATAAAGCATATAATCTTGAAGCTTGGCATAGAGCAATAGCAAGTTTGAGAAAGTTTATGGGCCATTGGGAATCAAGAAGAGAGGTGAGAGGAAGGAAGAAAAGAGAAGAAAGCTTGAGAGACTAGGATCTTCTGTTCAAAGGAGTGTTGAGCATGCTCTATTTTCATTGCCATTCCGACCATTGTCACCGTTGGATCGTGCTGAGTTTTGGTGAGATTGTTCTTGACTCCTTATTCTTCAATTTTAATGGTTAAGATTGTTTTTGGTGTCCGGTAGAGTAGGTTTCTAGGGTGTGAAACAGAACCTATCACTGTTGATTTCCTACACCGACCAGTTTCATCATCTGCTTCAATCGGATGATCATTTCTAGTCTGATCGAGCTGATTTTTGGTGAGCATAGTGAAGACTTGTCCTGACCTAATCTGGACAGTGGAGATCTGGTTTGGACGGTCAGTTTGCCTTCAATGTCTGTAGACATCTATACTCGGTGAGTTTCTTTAAATTCCTGCATCTCACTTATGTGTGGTGATAAATATGAGGATTCATATATGCATGAATGCATGGGTTATAAGGATAGATGGGGGAATGAATGAGTAAAGAATTAGTCCAAGGGTTGGAGTTTGATCTCCATGGGTGGTTTCATGAATTGAATTTATATACATGATCATGAAAAGTGTAAATCCAATCTATCCCTATCTTTGAAGGTTCATGAAAGCATAAACATGGGTAACTTGAGGTTGCTGGTTTATGGGAATGATTTAAGGATTAGCATATGTGTTGTTTGATAAGAACGCTAGAGAAAGTAGTGGGCTTGACGAGTGGGCCCAAATTGTCAAAGTTACCAAGCATGATCGAGCTATATGTTAGGCTCACGAATAATAGATTGTCAAGTTGAACAATGGACTTGTTAACCAAGTGAAAAGTTGAGGGTCGAATAAAAGACAAGACAAGGTTAAGCTAAACTACTGGGCTTGGTAGATGGGCCCCAATTTAGCTAAGAAGACTAGAAATGTACCAATGAGGTTAAACACTACTTAAAGTAAGGTAGGACAGTTGACCAAAGTTGACTAGAGTTGACCAAGAGTTGAAAGTCAACTAAAGGACTTGGAAATGAGGGAAAATGGTTAGTAACCACGTAAATGGTTTTAAGGACCCGTTTAATTGAGCATAGGACCACCGAAAGCGAGAGAGTTATGCTTGTGCATCTAGGATGTAGGGTTGTTGCTATTTTGACACTGATAGAGACTTTGCTATCAGATATCGACGTGGAGGCTTAGAGACACATCAGGAGGAAACTAGGGGAGTTTCCAGCTCTTGTTAGAGGTAAGTACTTTTGCCTAGTACCCACCCGGTTTCGGGTTTTCCTTGGACTTGTTTATGCATTGATGTCTTATGCTTCTTTGATAACATACATGCGTCATTATTTATTTTGGAATCCTATTGAGCATGTATGGTTGTTTATGGGATGTTGGTATCCCTGTTTGCTACGGTCTACCGCCCGGACTCAGTGGAGCTAGGGAAGCTCCGATTAGGGAATGTTCAGGGACAGGACCCCCTGGCATTCCTATCTGCCTTGCCAGAGAGGCAAATCTCTGGAGGTCTTACCGCCGAGGGCACGGTACACCCACCGTGTTAACACGTAGAGAGGTAGTTCTACCGACACAGGCCTCGAGCGACCAAAAGGTGCGTGCTTACGACAAATAGCCGACATACCTTGGCCGGGGTGATCCTTGAGTTTTCTTGAAACTCATCACAAGGGCTCGAGGGCTTACATTTACAAGGGGTCGCACTTTGGATTGTTCTCGTAGACTCCTAGAGTTGTGTTTCTTGGTGTTGTGACCTTATTATTTGGCATATTGATCATTTATGTCTTGTGACCCAGCTGGGTACTACCGGGCTTTCCTTTCGAAAGCTCATGCGCTTGCTTCCCTTCTTTCTTTTTCAGGTCCCGAGGAGTAGGTGACTCGGACTCGGGAGTTGAGCGAGGGGGGGGCTGATTTTGTAGAGGTTCGAGAACCTCAGGTCACACTTGTTCTTGAGGTGGTGTTATTGTAGGACCCTTATAGGGCCTTGACCATATGTAGGGTATGTAAACCCTTATTGATTTAGATTTTCGTTGTGACTCTGATATTATCTGATTATTAAATTTTGAGGTATTTGTTATCTGCTATGATTTCCTTAGGCCTTGTATCCGAAAGTGGGGTTCGCCTCTACTTGGAGTACGGCCGGTCCTTGGCCTTCGAGGTCCCGGATGCAGGTGGGGCGTGACACCGGTTCCTCATCGTCTCCGTCAGAGCTCCCGTGATCGAGACTGGATTGCTTCTCCTCACAGCCTAAATAATACTATCGTATGCATGACCACATAAAAGAAACGGGGATGGGAAGGAACGACCACGCCACCCAAAGAACCGCTGCCTCTGCCTCTCAAAGCTGTTGCCTGTATCCCTTGTTCCCAGATAGTTAGCAGGTATATGCCGATGCACTGGTGTCATCTATGGAGAATAAACATGCATCAACAATAAGGGAAATGGAGCATGAGACGCAATGTAAGAGCTTACCTCCCTATGGCGAGCTTCGAACGGCCCGGTCATGATCAATGTCCTCCACCAACACCCGTGACCCTCTGATCTAACCGCTCCTCCCTTCACGAGTGGTTGTCTACCACCTTTGAAAAAGAGCCCGCATTCTCTTCTTCCCTCCCAGTCCCTCACGGAGACAATTAGAAACGTTCATCGCCGTTTTGGTAACGCTAGGTTTGGATGTTACTTATAGAGCTCGAGATTGAGATCTTTTTAAAGATGGCAACCGCCTTTATAAGGCCAATTATCGAGATCCGTCCGTTCCTAAATTTCTCTTTTCCTTTTTTGTCGTCATGTGATCACGGTTGAGCGTTGGCTCGCAATAGCGCGCTCACAGGTGATGGAGAGAAGCTCGCGTAGAGTAGTGGTGGTGGCCTTGCGATCGCGATGCGTCCCATCGAACGGCTATGGTTACAGCCAAAAGAATAACGCTTATCGTTTCTCCTTAATATCTCAAAACCCCCACTAAACTTGATCGACGGATAGATGCTAATCCTCTGCCTCGAACTTATTCACTTCCCTTAGATGGATGGTCTAGATCATTCACGATCGCTGAGAATGGATAGAAGGCTTGGATCATATCTCGTACCTCGAACGTAAAACAAATCTCATCAGATAAATGTACCAGATTGCTCCATCTCAAACTATTTCCCCCTTTCTTAACCCCACCCACCCAATTCCCCTTTTTTTTATAGCAAACCTGATTCAACAATATGGTGAACCCAATCCTTTAAATGTGACTGAACCCAATTTACCTTTCTGGCTAGGACCCAAGTCTATTTAATTGATTAATCTTAAATCAATTTAATGAAACCCAGCCATTGATCTCGATTGAACCCAACATGTTTAATCTGGACTCGATCAACACCATCAACTATTTACTTGATCTACTCTATTTTATTTGTTTATGATTTGATCAAACCATATTGGTGTTGAAATGGACCCAGACCAGACTTATTTGGAGTTTAAAATTTTTGATTTTGGGCTAACACAACCATGACAATTTGATCAAGTCATGTTGATTTAATTTATCTCATTCCTAGTCTGACCAAACCATCAACTAACCTTGAACCCAATCAATGTTTTAATCAATTTTAAACCACACTTGATTAAACCTAATGAATTAAACCAATCTGGTCTTCTTCCTCATTTGATCGCGTTTGAGCCCGAACGAAGAGAAAAGAGTGGCGCCCTGTGCAGTTGTCATCGGCAACGTCCGAGCGGTTGGCGTCGTCTCCCTTCCACGATACTCGCAAGTGGAGATCAATTGCCCATCGGCGTCATTCTCGTGGATGAGAGCCATCTTTCACCTCACAGGTGACTAGTTTCTCCCCGATTCCTCATCGTCTCCATCGGAGCTCCCTTGATTGAGACTGGATTCCTTCTCCTCACAGCCTAAATAATACTATCGTATGCATGACCACATAAAAGAAACAGATGGGCAATGAACTCACCACGCTTAGTCCAACAACGACGTCGTCTGTCTCTCAGGTTGCCTTTACCCCTCGTTCCCAGATAGTTAGCCGGTATATGCCGATGCACTGGTGTCATCTATGCAGAATAAACGTGTATCAACAACCGGGGAAATAGAGCATGAGACACAACGAAAGAGCTTACCTCCCTCCAGCGAGCTTGGAACGGCCCGGTCATGATCAAGGTCCTCCACCAACACCCGGGACCCTCTGATCTAACATCTCCTCCCTTCAAGAGTGGTTGTCCGCCACCTTTGAAAAAGAGCCCGCACTGTCTTCTTCCCTCCCAGTCCCTCACGGAGACGATTAGAAACGCTCATCGCCGTTTGTGGTAACACTAGGTTTGGATGTTACTTATATAGCTCGAGATTGAGATCTTTTTAAAGATGGCAACCGCGTTGATGAGGCCAATTAGCGAGATCCGTCCGTTCCCGAATTTCTCTTTTCCTTTTTCGTAGTCCTATGATCAAGGCGGAGTGCTGGCTCGCAATGGCCCGCTGACGTGTGATGGAGAGAAGCTCGCGTAGAGTGGTGGTGATGGCCTCGCGATTACGATGCGTTCCATCGAACGGTTGTGGTTACCGCCAAAAGATCAACGCTTATCGTTTCTCCTCAATGTCTCGGAACCCCCACTAAACTTGATCGACGACTGGATGCTAATCCTCCGCCTGGAACTTATTCGCTTCCCTTAGATGGATGGTCCAGATCATTCATGATCGCTGAGAATGGATGGAAGGTTGGGATCATATCTCATGCCTCGAACTTAAAACAAATCTCATTAGATGAACGTACCAGATTGCTCCATCTCAAAGAGAATGGACAGAAGACCAGGATCCATTCCTGTGCCTAGAATTTATGCATCCGTCGGAGATCAACGGCTCGGATTATATCACCCTAACAAAAAGACGAAGGGCCAAGATTACTTTCTATACCTCGCACTTACTCACTCTCCAAGATTAACGGATCTCATCTATTGAAACCAGATGGAGGGTTGATATTATAAGTCATGCATCGTACTTACGTCTATCTTATGATATTATAATCTCAGCCGTTGATTCCTTATAAGTGTCTCTCTGCATGGTTTCCCATAACATTTAGCATATAACCCCCTGCTCTCCTGTTCTATTCCATGGAGGTCCCTCGCTTGTGAGAGAAGCTCAATTTCTACCAAGTCCCTGGACTTCTTGAAATTACGAATTAGTCCCTAACACCCCCAATTAACTCCAATTAGGGTTTTAATTTATTTAACCCTCTTTATCCAAATAAACCAAGTTTTGGGAATTTATTTTAATTACCAAATTATTCAGAGGAAATTTAAAATCCATTTATTCCAATAAAATCTTGGATTTTACAAGGACCCCCACAAGAGTATGTTCAGATTCAACAGACAATGGGGTAGCAAAGATGTGTTCTGGCAGATGATTAAGGAGTGGTGGGAGGAAAGCTCATTTTATGAAAATGGGGCCTACATCCTAGCCAAGAAGCTGCAACTCATAAGGAGAAGGCTTAAGAAGTGGAGCTTGGAACTAAAGCAACAATCCACACAGAAAAAAAGGGAGATGCTCACTAAACTGGAATCCTTTGACAAACTTCAAGAGGAACGAGAGTTGGAACAACAGGAAAGTGTGGAATGGATTACATTACAATGGGAGTATGATGATTCTATAAGGGCTGAGGAGTCACATTGGAGACAATGTTCTTGGATAACCTGGCTGCAAGAAGGGGATAACAACACCAAATTCTTCCACACTGTTGCTAATCAACGAAGGAACAAAAACATGATTCGGAGCATCAATCATCAGCAACAGATCATTACTAAGGAAGAGGACATTGCAACTGCCTTTACTAAATATTTTTGCAACACCATGGGCATGAAATGTAGCTCCCTATATCGCATGAACTGGGACCACCTGTTCTTCCACAGGGAGCGGCTAGATCTACAACACCTTGAACATCATTTTACAGTGGAAGAAATTCATGGAGCGATCAAAGAACTCAATCTAGATAAGGCTCCTAGCCCGGATGGATTTCTTGTGACTCTCTTTCAAGGAGGATGGGAATTCATAAAGGACGATATCCTTAAACTATTTGATGACTTCTATGAAGGTAACACAGAGCTAGAAAGACTCAGCTGGGCGAACATTGCACTCATACCAAAGAAAGAAGCACCAGAATAGATAAAGTATTACCGTCCAATAAGCTTGATAAATTATTCTTTAAAGATTATCACGAAAGTTCTGGCAAATAGGCTCCAAACCATAATGAACTCCCTGATTGATAAAACACAAACAACCTTTATAAAAGGGCGATGCATCCATGATAACATTATCGCGACTGAGGAAATGGCTTTTGACATGGTGGACTGGGAGTTCCTGCTGGAAGTACTAACAGCAAGGGGATTTGGACCGTGGTGGTAGCATGGATTAAGTCTATATTATACTCCTCAAAATCAAGTCTCCTCATAAATGGGTAATCGGCGGGCTACATTCGTCATCAAAAGGGACTAATACAGGGAGATCCAATTTCTCCATTACTCTTCGTTATAGTAACAGATGTCTTGAGTGCCATGCTAAACAAAGCGGTCACCGCCAACATCTACAGCGGCTTGTAATATGGAACGAGAGCGGAAGACCAAATCACCTCATTACAGTATGCTGATGACTTACTAGTAGTTTGTTATGGAAATGAGGAACACTTAAGAAGCCTAAAGCTTATATTCTATCTCTATGAGGGCCTCTCAGGCCTCCACATCAACTACCATAAAAGCTCGCTCATACCAATCAACATGCCAGATAACGATACGACAATAAGGGCAAGCATGATGAAATGCATAGTAGAAAAGCTCCCTATCAATATCTCGGTATCCCAATATCTCGTTCAAAACCAAGAAAAGAAGATTGGCTTCAGCTAATAGATCGGGTAAAATCACGAATTGGTACTTTCAAGGGCAAATTACTCTCACTTGGAGGCAGGATTACTCTTATTAACTCGGTTCTCTTGGCGATACCGAACTATTAGCTGTCGATATACAAAATGCCAAAGTGGATAATCAAACGTATTGATAGCCTTAGAAGAGACTTCTTATGGCCAGGCCCAGAAATGCAAGCAAGAAAATACGTATTGGTTAATTGGAATAGATTATGTAGGCCCAAGGAACATGGAGGATGGGGTATCACTGACCTCAAATGTTTCAACACGGCAATGATAGGAAAATGGTGGTGGAGACTACTAATGGGGCAAGCGGGGATATGTACCATGATCATCAAACAAAACTACTTCCGTAATGCATACATCAACCCCCACAAAAAAGTTCCTCATCGTGCCTCCTTCTTCGGGAAAGGGATTAGCACCCAATAGAAGATAGTAGAAATGGGCATTAAAATTAATGCTTGGAAAGGTGATACAGTAAATTTATGGCATGACAAATGGATGAATGGGCAAGACTCAGAAAACCATCTTACTACCCTGCAGCACCTGATTAAAGATCATACCATATCTCTTCAAGTGGCGAGGACTCTGGTACAAAGGGGGGACTCGATCCTAAAATGAGGACCTCTTGACAGAACAGGAGCAAGGGAATTGGAAAGCCTCTTGGCCGCCATAGACTCACCTATCACAAACAGGGAAGATGAACGACGATGGACCCTAGGGACGAATGCTACCTTCTAAAAAAAATCCTTATACACACTCATTGTGGATGGAGGGATGCGCAGCGGCTTCCCAAATAGCTTATGGAAATTACCATGCCCTAAAAAACAAAAATTGTTTGCTTGGCTAGCGTGGGACAACAAATTGTTCACTTTGGATAACCTGACCAAACGTGAATAGAATGGGAATCACACCACGTTCTATCAATGCAATGAAGCAGAAGAGACAGTTGAGTATCTCTTTACCACATGCCCTCTAACTATGCAAATATGGGAACACTTCTGCTCAGTTTTCAACCTTGGGGGACAACCCTATTCCATAAAGGATATCTGGGGTCACCACAACTTAGGTAAAAGGCTCCACAAAGATCCGCGCATGGGATGGAACTTGGCAACCATTGACATAACCTTGAGTACCTGGCTTAAAAGAAATCAACTATACTTCCGCAACAAACGTCGTGTTTGTCAAGGAATTATCCGAGGTATAAAATTTCTACTGCTTTCTTGGTTCGATATAGCTAATGTCACCAAAAAGCTGAAGCTTGGGCCGATGGAATCCATACTCAAAAGGAGTCTGACCCTTGACCGAGCCGACTTAATGGATGCGACAAGGGGAGGAGACGACTTTGAGGACGTCACTCAAGGGCACATACCAAATGGGTGAAAGAACACCCCACATGTACCTGGACACCCCGAAAAACCATAAATAGCTAACTGCTATTTACACAATGTACCCTCATGCAACAATCAATAAATGAACGTGGTTTATCCACTTTTTCAAAAAAAAAACATCTAACAATATTTGTAATAATAATAATAATAATAATAAACAACCACATTTATAGTAATTAATACTTTTTAAAAAATAAATCAACTAATTTTATGGTAATTAATATTTTTTAATAATTTTCAGTGGCTAGGATTAACTTTAATTAATAAGAGGAATGTTGAAAGTCATTTTAGATCCTAGAGCTCACATTTATGGTAATTAATATTTCTTAAAATATAAATCAACTACTTTTGGTATTAAATCGGGAAATAAAGATGCATTTTATCATTGATTTTGAATGTCATATATTTTTATTTTTCTAATATATCAATCCGAATTATATTTTTTATTATTATGAGGAGGAAACCTTTTTTTATAACTAATTTTATCACTTAAAATTAGAGATTTGGTCCTCATATTAAAATTGTGAAACCTTAAATTTATAAATAACCTAACTATTTTTATAACTAATTTTTGGTGTCTTATGTTTCTTTTTCTTCAAATTGAAGATTAGATATTCCTATTGAGATTTGTTAAAAAAATATAAAATTATTCTAAACAATCTTGAAGATACAACAAATAATTTAAATTTCTTTAATTAATTTAAATTAGTATATATATATATATATATATATATATATATGAGTGTTATTGTGCGACCGGTGGATCACTGTGCAAATGAAGTTGCTTCCCATTTCATTCCTTGGAGCATGTTTGAAGGATTTTCAACCATACCGATGGGAAGATTATGAAAAAATAAGCTAGCATGTCCATTTTCATATAATTTGGTAACCGTTTGGTCTTCTAATTTAATAGTGGAAATTCTAAACCGTTAAAATTTCTATAAAATAAGAGCCGTTAAGTTGGAGGATTAAACGATCACGAAATTATATTAAAATGGGCATGCTAGCTTATTTTTTGAAGATCTTCCCATCCGTAAGGTTGAAAATTCTTCAAAAATGCTCCAAGGAAATAGGATGCGACCTCATTTACAAAGTATTAACGCCGGTCGGATCTTATCAGATCCGTATATATATATATATATATATATATATATATATATATATATATATATATAGGCAGGTGTTCGGGTGCGGTCGACCTCAAGTGCCGCCAGCCCGCTAGCATGTTCATTTTCATATAATTTAGTGACCGTTTGGTCCTCCCACTTAATAGTTGAAATTCTGAACCGTTGAAATTTCTATAAAATAAGAACCGTTAAGTGGGAGGACCAAACGATCACAGAATTATATGAAAAGGGACATACTCGCTTATTTTTTGATGATCTTCCCATCCATAAGGTTGGAAATCCTTCAAACATGCTCCAAGAGCGAAAATAGGAAGCGACTTTATTTGCACAGTATTAACCCCGACGAAATCTTATCAAATCCGTATATATATATATATATATATATATATATATAGGGATATGTTTTGGTGCGGTCGACCTCAAGTGCGGCCAGTCCGCTCGAACACCTACACTATCAGGCCGAGCCTCGGGGCTGTTGAGCCCAGCCCGATAGCAGTAGTGTTAGAGTGAGCCGGCTGCACTTGCAGACGACCACACCCTAATATTACCCTATATATATATATATAGGGAGAGAGAGCGCTCCACCAATCCACCTTGAGAAATATTATGTATTTAATTTATTTTTTTCTCAGTCTTTGTCCTCACTCACATGTGAGTCTATCCATCCTCTCTAAGTCTTACTTTTCTCTCTTACTCTCTCCTCCCATCTCTCTCTCAACCCCTCTTTCCCTCCCTCTCAAAAACACAGAAGCCATCACCTTTTTGTTTTTTTTTGTTTTTTTTAAAGTAAATCTGACGAATTGAAGCAGAAGAGGGGTAGATCGGGATAGATCTGGCCCATCCGGGGTGATTTTTTTTATTTTTATAATTATTTTGTATTTTCTTTTTCTGATTTTTATGATTTTTAATATATTTTTATTATTTTTAAAAAAAATTAAAGAATAAAAATAGAGCTGGCCGGCATGCGACCCTGCACGGCACGACACGGCCTAGCACTATGTGTGCCATGCCCCGTGCTGGGCCGGGGCCGCGGCACGGCATGCATAATGCGGCCGGCACGGCGGGCCTATGCCCGCTGATTTGACATCTTGAGTCAGCACGCCTTAGTCAACGTTGAACTTGATAGCAGCTCCTTAAATATAAATATAAATATATCATTTTTTATAAATATAAATAAATCATTAAAAACATGTGCTTTGGACCTTAAACTTTTCTTTATAAAATAAAGTAGGCAAGTCAAAATTAAGGTTGGTTGCTCCTACAACCAATCTCTTTCTGAAATTCAAACTTTTGCAAATGCAAGCATCACCATTGTACTCGTACTCATTATTATTGAGAATTATGAGTTGATCTGTCATCTCCACAATCCTTTTTCTGTTGCAATTTTCTACCCTCTGTCAGCATCAAAAATTTAGCTTTGAAAAGTGAGAAGTCCCGAGTGTGGAAGCAATTGAAATTGCATACAGAAAAGAAAGATTAGATTTCATTTGGTTGTCCCTTCTTCTTAATAGCAACATACATATTTGTCACTACACTAACATTCTTTTCATCGTATTAATTACCTCTAATTAACTTGAATCTACACATTCAGATTGAGAGCAAGGGAAATTCTAACCCAGGTGAAAGCGAACTAGCTTTGAAAATTCAGTCTCGTGTCTGAACTCCAAACGTGTTCATTTTGATTGCTCCAACTAACTATGACATTGGCGGTGTTTGGTTAGTTTCAAATCCAGTGGGTTTTGAGTTATATTGTAATTCTAAATTCTTTTAATTAAAAATATAGGAGAGTTAAGTTCTTGGTTTGGTTATAGAGATATGTAAATCTAGATTTGAAAAGTATGTGTTTGGTTTTATATATTTAAAGTGTTGAATTATGGAATCTTTGTATATGATTATTTATGGTAAGGTTACCCCCACCCCAGATTATTAGTAGATTTTATTAATAATAAAAGTCTCATAAAATTTTCTTAATTAATATATATATATATATATATATATAGTCCCGATTCAGTCAGGCCGACAGGATCACTATTTATTTCCGGTAGGCCTCCCATTTTGGCCCCTGAAGTATGTTTGAAAGATTTCCAACCGTACGGATGGGAAGATCATCGAAAAATAAGCTAGTATGTCAATTTTCATACAATTTGGTGACCGTTTGGTCCTCCCACTTAATGGTTAAAATTCTGAACCGTTAAAATTTCCCTAAAATAAGAACCGTTAAGTGGGAGGACTAAACGGTCACCAAATTGTATGAAAATTTATAAGCTAGCTTATTTTTCAATGATCTTCCCATCCGTACGGTTGGAAATCTTTCAAACATATTCTCCAAGGGCCAGAATGGGAGGCCGATCAGAAATGAACAATACTCGCCCGACCTGACTGAATCAGCGCTATAATAATAATAATAATAATAATAATAATAATAATAATAATAATAATAATAATAAAATCTTTTATATATAAAGATTATCTTCTTAAAAAATTATATTATTATTATTATTATTATTATTATTATAATATATATATATATATATATATATATATATATATATATATGTATATATATATATATATACATATATATACGGGAATAATATCCATTTGGCCATCTGGAGAGTGTTTTAAGGATTTCCAACCATACGGATGGAGATATCATCAAAAAATAAGCTAGTATGCCGATTTCATACAATTTGGTGAGGTGATGATCCTCCCACTTAACGGTTCAGGATCATCACCTCACCAAATTATATTCGACATACTAACTTATTTTTCGATGATCTTTCCATCCGTACGGTAGATAATTTTTAAAACACTCTCCAAATAGCCAAATAGGAAGTCACTTTACTTGCATAGTAATACAATAAAAAAAAAATCAATATTAGGTTAACTACATTTCACTCACCCTCTCGCATGACTTCAGCTGAACGTGAATCCCTCACGTGAAGCACGTGAGGGATTTGAATTGCGTGGATTTGGTTTTACGGCTAAATCGGTGGTAAAACAAAATCTTCTATTAGTGGTATTTTGAAATACAGTGGCTTTTGAAATTCAATCAAACAAACACAAGATTTAAAAAGGTGTTGCATTTGTAACTCCAAATCCACTCAAATCGTGCCAAATAAACACCCCCTAAAATATCTCCCAACCCAATAATTTTATTTATTTTTTATTGTATTCATAATTTTATGATAAATTTGAATGTATACCCTTTTGCAAGTTGCTAATTATATAATTCTTATATATATATATATATATATATATATATATATATATATATATATATATATATATATATATATAACTTTGCAAGTGCGGTCGTCTTTTTTTAGCCCACTTGTACAGTGTTTTGAGGAAATCCAACCATATGAATGGAAAGAACATCAAAAAATAAGCTAGTACGTCAATTTTTATACAATTTGGGAACTTGTAGGGCCTTTATCTTAACGGGTCAAATTTTGGACCGGTAAGATTTCTATAAATTTTCACCCGTTAAGATGAAGACCCTACAAGTTCTCAAATTGTATGAAAATTGACATGCTAGCTTATTTTTTGATGTTCTTTCCATCCATACGGTTGGAAATCCTTCAAACATGCTCCAAGTGGCCAAATGGGAGGCGACCGCAAATGAACAGTGTTTCCGGCCGACCTTACCTTATCATGATTAATATATATAGATAAATTAAATTCATGTATATACTCCTGTGAAATTGTATGTTTGTGCATATTTTTAACATACCCCATAAAAATCTTATTTGCTTATGTACCTCTATAAAAATACATATTTTTATATATAACCACATAAAATTATTTTGGTGAATACATTTTCTCATTAAAATAATAATATAATTGTTAAATTTATCAATATAAAAATAATTGTTTTTACCAACCTTCACAAGGAAAGTTGATAACCCATTCCCTCAAACAAATAGGGGTTGAGGGTTCAAACCACGCCTACGACGTGTTTTTCATTAAACTAATAGTTTGCATGGATATACATTATTTGTTATGAAAAAATCTATGTATTTCGCTCCAACCACACATTCCATACAATGACCTTAGCTAGAAGATTCCAACCCTTGCGAGATTCCCCGAGCAGCTGGGGTAGTGAGATTGTAACCCCTCCCCCCCCAACCCAACACAACATATATCATGTATCGTATGATCGCTAAGGTACCTAGCTGAAAAAGTTGGGGTACGCGCTCAAGCCACCTGAATAACTTGATCTTGATGGGGCATGGTTGTTTCCAGAATCCTGTTACAAGTGTAGGTCAGATGCCGCCACCCATTAGAACCCGGTACATTGATTTGACGAAAAACGACCATATGGCTGTGAGCTTCCAACTTTGTATGCCTGTCCCATCCCCTATACCTCAAGTACTTGCTTGGTCAACGAGTGCAGCTCTGTCACACCTGCCTCTATTAATGGGCCTTCTACTAACAGTGGCTCACTCTGTAACAGATCCTGTCTGGCTTCCAATATTGTGTTACTTGCTTTTTGTGCCAATCCGTGGAGAGCGAGATATAGCACATATGATGAGGTATCGCCGATCCAATTGTCGTACCATAAGGAAGGTGGAACTTCCCCTACCTGGCTTCGGGCTATGTTATACATCAATGCACCTGTGTGATGGGAGAGTCCCTTCCAGAAATGATATGTCATAGTTTGTAAAGGATTAGGCTACTGGAGTTGATAGTAAGAATGTTTTATGAGATGAGAGCATACCCCAGCTTCTCCTATCAGAAGTCTCTACCACTGTTTCCTTAGCATGGCCATGTTGAAGCTTCAGAGATTGATGATTCCCCATACTCCATATTCCTTGGGCCGACAAATCCTTTCCCACTTAACTACCTTGTGCAAACAGGACCCCGTGTCTTGTCCATTCCAGAGGAATTTTCTCCTATCTTTGTCAATTTGGTAGATTACCCAATCGGGCAACCAATATACGGATAATCAGTGGTTGGGCATAGTAGATAATACTGACTTTAGAAAGGTGATTCTTTTCCCTAGTGATAGTAATCTCCCCTTCCAAGAGTCAATTTGACTTTCGATTTTGTTCACAAGGGTCTTCTAGTCGGCTTTCCTCGGCTTGGAGCCCTATATACACAGTCCCAGGTAGTGTATGGGTAATTAGTCTATGTTACACCCCATGATGTGTCCCAATTCCTGGGGACTGTACGTGTATACTCATTCTGATGGGTACCACCACCACACGAGAGATAGAGAGACAGAGAGAGATGCTATATACACTTTTATTAGCATCATACTCGAATATCAACTTTTATAAGTATATATGTAAATTTGATTGTTATGGGAGTCTATATATAAATATGCACGTTTATGTGTGACATTACTAGTATGCACTTTTATAGAGCTATATATGAACTTATAAGGGTATAAACAGTGGTAGAACCAGGATTCACTAGTAGGGGGCTAAGGCAAAATATAAAAAGAAAATAATAATTCATTCAACAAAACAATTGTCTCAAATGTAAAAAAACTGCCATAATATAACTTTTGATTAAAACAACCATAATTTGAATACATACACCCGAAAAAAAAAAAATATAAAACGACTATTTATGCACACTTAAACTAGAACCGACGCCAGTGCCGATGCCGATGCCGGACATGCGAGGCATGCGACTAAGAGGAGGTAACTGCATTCGACAAGATTGCATTGTCTGAAAACGTTGTTGAATCGCTTCATTGTCACTAGTTGCAAAAAAAATTAAAGGGGTATAATAATTAGCATACCCATAATGATAATTTGTTAAATGAAATAACTAATGTCTTTAAATGAATAAAAAAAATTTAGAGGGTATATAAGCAAACACAGTTTAGTAATTTGCCCTCATTCCATCCATTCATTTAATACCATCAAGAGTCAAATAACCACAAAAATAGTTGATTTGTACAGGTATGCAAGCAAATATCACTTTTACTGGGATATTTAGAAAAATTTAAACTTTTATAGTGGTATGCAAGAAAAAAAACCCTTTAATTAATTAAATGTACTTTTTTCCATATAGAAAACAAAGAAAAGCACAACAAGATCACAACCGTTGGATGAATATCAGATGGTTGATATCTTGGACAGAAAACTCGTGTTGGAGGAGGTAAAGCATGCCAACTTTGGACTTCAATCTCAGCTGTTTGATCAATGGACCCCCCCCCCCCCCCCCCAAATGCACCCCTTGGGCCCCTCAAATGCACCCCTTGGTACAAGTGGGTTAGTGTGATTGTTAAATTTATTTTTGTATGAACGGGGTAGCCGTTTGATCAATGGATCCCCACAATGCACCCCTTGGTATAAGTGGGTTAGTGTGATTGTTAAATTCATTTTTGTATGAACGGGGTTGGGTGGTGAGCAAGATAACCCATGTTACTATATATTGTCCACCTAATAATAATAATAATTATTATTATTATTATTATTATTTAACCAAAAAAATTATTATTATTATTATTATAAGATGAATAGGTTCCAGTGGGTTTTAGTGAAGCAAATATAATTAATAATGTTGACTGAGAATAAAAAAACAAAATCAAATAAGAAACGTCTCATGACTTTTCCCTGATGAACTGATGATACTGTCTGTGATCCCTGTAGAGAGTGCATGCATATACACAAGATACATAATGCTATGAATCAGTATTTAGAAGATTTGCCATTCCTGAAGAGATCAAAGCATCATGCATCCGCTTATATCCACTTGCTTCATCTCTTCAGCTTGACTAGTATTGCATATATATATAATGAGATCACAAGGATATTTCCAAAAGAAATCGGTGTAACATTATCTTATTCTGAGTTCAGTAATACCTCCAAATACTCCTGGAAGCTCTTCTCATGCAAATCATGAAAAGAGGCGAGATCATTAGTGCCCAAGTCATCGTCAAGAAGGTCATCATCCTGGAAAACCCCTAGGGTGTTCACATATTGCATGCTATTGTTATTACTTTTGCTCCCTTTTAACTTTAATGCAGCTTCATTGATGTTAACACTGTTCCTACTTCCTTCATGAGAACGTATAAACCTAGTAGGTTTTGGAACATAGATCTTTGTTCCTGTCGGATCTTCCATGCCTTTTACAACGTCAATGTTTTTTTTTATTTGTCTCGTTGTTCTTTTTATGGTTGTCTTAGTTTGGTCAGTCTTTCTTCCGGAAAGGAGGCCGTTTTGTTTTGTAAACTCTTGACCCTTGAGCTTCTTACTGAGATGACTGTTCCAGTAGTTCTTGATCTCATTATCGGTCCGGCCAGGAAGTCTCCCGGCGATCAATGACCATCTGTTGCCAAGCAATGCGTGGAGCCGGATGATGAGGTCTTCCTCTTCCGGGCTTATGTTACCCCTCTTGATGTCTGGCCTTAGATAGTTCATCCATCTCAACCTACAACTCTTAGGGCATCTAAGAAGCCCTAGATTTCATCAAGATAGAATATTTTAATGTTCATTATATATATATATATATATATATATATATATATATAAAGAAAAAGATTAAGAGCTAGGTAGTAGCTATATAGATAAAGAGTGTGTAATGAGGTAATGATCACCTGCTTTCTGGGAAACAGACTTCCACTGGCCTTCTCCATGGCACTGCATATATTTGATAAGCAATTCATCTTCTCTTGGGGTCCATGCTCCTCTCTGGAGCCCAACTTTCGAACAACAAGGAGCTCTCCCCATTGCCTAACTATGAAATGGAGGAGCATTCCACAGTTTGCTCTGAATTCGTACAGGAGCATGCACTAGTTATAGACCTTGTGAAATATAGTTCAAGTCCATATATCCATCCCCTGTGACATATGTGAACTTACGTTGTCTGAAAAGTCAACAACGATGTAACATTCAATAGCTCAGTTTTGAATAACGTGATAGCATGTAGACTTTTCAATATGAGAAATTACCTAAGAAAACCCTAAAAGTTTTTTAGATGACTGAGGTTCCTTTGATTTCTATATTCATGTTTAAATCCCTAATTTTTGAAAAATTTATTTTTAAGAATGAAACAGTACATGAACCAAAAGACAAAAGCTACTGTCGATAGAGTCCATTATGAAGTGGAGCCTAGCCTTCAATCGAGAAGACCTACCATAGCACTCATTTCTTGATTTTTAGGATGATGTCTCATACAATCTTGGAGCATACTAACTAGCTAAAATATGAGGGTCAATATGGACATCAACTAATTAAAAGACCCGACAAGGGTTTGTTATTATATACCCTCAACCCCTTTATCACTAAAAGACCCAAACGGTTATCGAAACTATAAACATTGTTGTGGATGATTATTCAGACAGGCAATAAGGAGACTCTTAGTCCTGCAAAAGAACACAACAACATTGATATTCAGAATAATAGACTAACTAATGACGAAGAATAAGAACAACAAGTTGCAACATCATTTGCAACACCTGACACTGCCATAGATACCTCCAGACAGCAAGTTGCACCCAATGTTACAACACAGAATACAACAGAAGAGACAAAATCAGATACAGATAAGAAAGAAAGCCATGATGAAGACAGCCAAGACGAAGTCGTTCATGTGCCACATCCTCAAGAATATGAAAGTACCATCCAATATAGAATGTAATAGGAGATGTTAATGAAGGGAGGCGTACTCGCAACACTCAAAGGGTGGATTAGGGATGGCAATGGGGCGGGGCGAAAGCGGGGCAGGCCTCTACCACCACCGCCCCGCCAAAATGTGGCGGGCCACGGGGAGGGCTGGGCGAGGCGCGGGGCACCAATATACACATTCGAACCATAGATGAAGAGAAATTTACCGATTAAACTCGAATAAAATAAACTTAACGACAATGTAAAAGCACTTTGATATACAAGCTTGAGAGAAGAGTGGGAAAGCAGCCGTCAAAGTCCAAAGACTCTAAACAAAGCTTCATTGTAAACCCTAAAACTATATAATCTAATATATAAGGGTATTTTTGTATTTTTTTAGCGGGGTGGGGCCGGGCGGATTTTAAGAGATCTTTACCATACCCCACCCCGCCCAGTATTTCTCTGCCCCATTCGGAGCGGATCAGGTCGGAAACAACGGATTGGCTCGGGTATTGCCATCCCTAGGGTGGATTACATGGAACTAGAAGGAGATATGTGCTACAATTCTCTCATTGAATCAAAGAATGTGAAAAAAAACTCTGAATGATGAGCATTGGGTCTCTGCTATGCAAGTAGAAGTGAATAAGTTTGTTACAAATAATGTTTGGATGTTATTCCCAAGACCCGAGGGTATAAATGTCATTGGAACAAAATGAATTTTCAAAAACAAAACTGATGACAAGGGAAATATAGTCACAAACAATGCAAGACAAGTTGCTCAAGGGTACACCCAAGTTGAAGGCATTGACTTTGATGAAACATTTGCCCAGTTGCCCGATTAGAAGCCATTAGACTGTTATTAGCTATAGCATGCTACATGGGATTCAAGCTATATCAAATGGATTTTAAAGTTCATTTCTCAATGGAATTCTAAATGAGGTGGTATATGTAGAGCAACCCAAAGGTTTTGAAGATCCCTAATTCTCTGATCATGTGTTTAAATTAAAGAAAGCTCTCTATGGGTTAAAACAAGCTCCCCGTGCCTAGTATGAAAGACTCACGAAGTTCCTCCTTGAGAAGGGATATCAAAGAGAGGAAATTAACAAAACTTTGTTCATCAAGAGAACTCAACATGACCTCATGGTTTCCCAAATTTATGTGGATGACATTGTATTTGGATCAACCTCACAAAAGCAAGTAGACGACTTTGTTCTTCTCATGCAATAGGAGTTCGAGATGAGTATGGTAGGAGAATTGACTTTTTTTTTGGGATTTTAGATCCAACAGTACACCGATGGGATCTTCATCTCTCAAAGTATCCATGGAACCTTGGGAAGAGTTTTAAATTAGAAAAGGCAAGGCATGTTAGAACACCCTTGAGTGTTGGTGAAAAATTAACAAAAGAAGAACATGGGAGGTAAGTGGAACCTAGTCTCTACAGGAGCATGATTCGAAGCCTGTTATACCTCACTACTAGAAGCCATGATCTCTTTTTCAGTGTCGGTTTATGTGCCCAATATCAAGCAATTCCAAAGGAATCCCACTTAACAGCAGTCAAATGAATCATCTGCTATATAGGAGGAACTACAGACTATAGAATTTGGTATTCCAAAGACTCGAATACATATTTGGTAGGTTACGGTGATGCAGACTGGGCAGGTAACATCGATGATCGAAAAAGCACATATGGAGGATGCTTCTACCTTGGCAACAATCTAGTCACATGGTATAGCAAAAAGCAGAGCTCAATATCTCTCTCTACTGCTGATGCCGAATACATCATTGTAGGAAGTTGCTGTACTCAGTTACTATGGATGAAATAGATGCATGAAGATTATGGGTTGCAACAAGGACATATAACAGTATTCTATGAAAACAAAAGTGTCATTGACATCTCCAAAAAACCGGTCCAACACTCTTGTACTAAGCACATCTATCTTCGTCATCCCTTCATATGAGACCTGGTTGAGAACGAAACTATTGTTATGGATCATGTTGCAATTGAGAAAAAACTAGCAGACATCTTCACCAAGCCCTTAGATTCTACACGATATTAATATCTATTAGGCGATTAGGCCTCTGCTAAATAGAACCCCTTTAGGGGGGAGCCTGTAAACAAACCTACTTCTTTTGTCTTCACATCGTTTGCAAAAATATCGAGGCAACCTATCAACCAGAGGTGTTGCAACAACAGATACAACAGGTAGAGGAACATACACCAAGGGGGAGACTGAGTTTCCCGTACATCTGCAACAAAGGGGGAACATCCGCACCGGCTCACTTTGGCACCATCAGACACAAAGGGGGAGCAGAAAATTTCATAGCAATTTCAATGATGTTTGTCTCAAATAATGCCAACGAGGGAGATTGTTATTGCATACAATACTTGTGTTGGCATTATTGGACAACAGATGTTACACTGGAGAATACAAAATCAACGAAACTTTTATGGACAAAATGACGACATGGTGATATGATGACATGATAATAAAGACAAGGCATCATATGACATTGGAAAGTTTGTACAAGCTGATGCAACTAAAAATGCAACATGAATAAAGCTCACATAGGATGGCAACAAGTTGTTGCAGCTCGGGTTACAAAATGGATGCAGCTCACATAGTTCGAGTGGTGAAGCAAACTGTTGAGGTGGCAACTAATGTGACAAGTGGCAACTGAGTGCGCGAATGGTTGATAGTGACTGTGCAGGTGATGACTTAGCGTGGGATGACTAATAAGTTTTCAATTGAGCGTAAATTTATACCATATTCATGTATGCTTTACATGCTATTTTGGTGAAATTATAGCCCGTCGGTACTCAAAAAAGTGTTGATTTTGTTGAACAGGGTATGATATCAATACACTAAGAGAAAGGAAGCTTCTAAAAGGAAATTGAGACCGAAATGAAGCAATTCCGGAGAAGGCACAATGGCATACAGGCTTTCATATGGCCCGCATGAACATGGAGATTCAGACAGTCTCTATAGTTAGTCTTCCGGGATCGTATAGTATGGAGCCATACGGGGTGTCATACTGTCGGATATTCGGATGTACAATTCGACCTACAATCTATACGGGCCGGTATATGACCCATATAAACCCCTGTATGGCATAAGTTTTTGTGGCTTTGCAAACCCCGGTGATGCATGTATAAATATTTGTCACACTCTCCCACAAGTATACAAGGTTTATCAAGTAGTAAAATCCTCAAAGGTAGGATAGTCGAATCCATAGAGATTAGATCCTAATAACAGTTATCCTTTATTATCTAGCTTGAACTAAAACTATGTGTGATGATTGGTATCATTGGATATCTTAATTAAAAAACTAATGTGAACAGTTGAAGGATTGGGGTAAATAAGAGATGAGATATGACACCTCAGAACACAATCCTCCGAGAATTCCCTTGCAAATGATTGATTCCCTATTACTGGTTAATTATTAATAACTCATGGATGATGTAACAATTACACTTCTCAATGCATCACACGATCTCTCATGATGCTCATGCATACTATAACACCTATATTCGGCTAGAACATACCTAGATGAATTCTTGGTCTAATGCAATATTCTAACTGTTTTGCCGCACAAACAATGAAGGTGCTAGATTCTCTATCCCACTAGGGTAGATGATTCAAGGCTTATGCACAGAAAAACCACACAACCTTATCTGGAAAGGTAACAACTCAGGTCTAATGCAAAGCTAACCACACGACCACCCAACACAAACACTAAGATGTTAATGCTATCCCCTTAGGAGATAGATGATCGGACTTATGCAAGTAAAACCATGCAGAGTTGCAAACACAGACAATCAAGATGCTAACAAGAATTATTAATAAAGCAAAACCGAATATATTAATAAATCAATCAACAAGTTCATCATAGAGTTCATATGTTTGAGGCACTCTAAACGGTTTAGCCTCTCATGCTATGGACTACCATAACTATGATACAAGAGGAGATTATTAAAGTAGGCATAGAAATCTTCCCTGGATTTTCTCCTCTGCCCTCAACTTCTCTATGGAACCCTAGCTGTTGCACCGAGAATCGACCATAACTGCTCCGCCAAAAGTTGATTTGTTCGGTTACACGGCGGCTATGAATAGACTTTCAATATGTGAAGCACGACCGTGTTAATATGGAACACGCCCGTGTTGTCTTGAGCACGATCATGCTTAATCTGGAGCACGCCCGTGTTCTTTATAATCATGTCGTGGGTGACGTGCTTACAACGAGTTCCACGGTCTTGGGCACGCCCGTGCTTGATAAACACGGCCGTGCTAAGTAAGAGCACAGTCGTGCACTTCTCTGCAAGTGTGGTCTTTAGCTCTTTTTGCTTCAGTGACGCCGGGCAGGGTAGTGATTAACCTGTGGGCGGTCGTAACCAGGGGGGATTGACAAAAGAGATAGAAAGGGGAAAACAAACAAAGAAGAAAGTCTCTAAAATATCAAAGGGAAAATATAACTCAATAATTAATGAATAAAATTCAACCCACATACCGGGTTTAAATAGCTAAAAAGAACTAACCTAGATAACCTAGAAAATCTATCTTCTTATCCAAATTTGCCCAAATCGGCAAATGTTGGTTAAATAGAAAAACTTATTTAATTCTAAAATAACTAAACAAATCAGATAACTCCTAAAAATCGGAGTTCAAATCAGATTCATATCCTATCCGAAATTGGCATACGAAGTATTACCAAAAATGGAAAAAACACCGAAAAATGAAGAAACAACGGGGAAAACAGTGGAATTTGAGGATGAAGGAAGGGCGATGGACCCCACGTGCGCTTCATACCAACTGACGCCGGGCGGGGTAGCGATTATCTCTCGGGCTAGCCGAATGTAAGGACTGCAAGGAAGAACAAACGAAGAACCAAAAGAACCAGAGAAAATTCTTTGAAATTCAGGAAAATATTTTTATTCAAAACTCAATAATAAAAAATCAACCCACAAGCCGGGTTAAATAGCTTTCAAATACTAACCTAGAAACTCTGTCATCTTATCTAAATTTGCTAAAATTGACAAATTATTATTTAAAACTAAACTTATATAAATTTAAAACTCTAAACAAATCAAATAACTTCTAAAAATATGAGATCAAATTAAATTCAAATCCTATCCTAATTTGGCATATGAAATATTACCAAACATATAAAAAAAGACCGAAAACCCTAATTCGGCGGATAAAATATTTCTAAAAATAGAATAAAATAACTAAATTTATCTCAAATATAACGTCCCCACGTCATGCGTGCTGCAAAGAGCTTTCCGAATTGGGGTTGAGCTCACGAATCTGATATCGGTAGCCAAAGTTAGGGCCAAAATACCGAAACGTGTCCAAAATGCTCCCCAATTCCGGACTTGGCTCGATCACCTTTCGCCTTTACGTCGGTCCACCAAATCGTGGTATGCCAAAGTTCTCATGGTGCAATCAGATAGCTCGGCATTGTCTAACTCGGGCTCTCCTGCATCAGCCTCCCCGGGTTGGAAAGAACTTGCCCTCGAGTTTGTATCAGTCGAGTCTACAAAGCAAGGGCTCCGATGCTTCATATTGAAGATGTCTGATGTCTTCAAATGACTGGGGAGGCGCAACCGGTAAGCATTGTCATTGATCTTCTGCAGCACTTCACAGGGTATGATCTTCCGTTCCTTAAACTTGTTATACTCACCCACAGGGAAGCGATCTCGAGTGAGTACAGCCCACACTAAGTCACCCTCATTTTACGACACCTGACACCGTCGTTTGTCGGCATTCACCTTGTACTTGATATTACTCTCCTAAATAGCTAACTTGACCTGCTCATGAATAACCCGAATATGCTCAGCCATCTCATCAGCTCTGGGGTGAACATGACCAATTCGTGGGACGGGGTTAGATCAAGTACTCCTGATGGGTTCCGCCCATAGACAACCTTGAATGGGTTCAAGCCGGTAGTCCAATTCTTTGATCTATTGTAGGCGAACTCGACTTGAGGTAGTGCAGATCCCACTGCTTCGATTTAGTTCCAGCCAAACTCCTCAGTAGGTTACCCAAACTCCGGTTCTCCTCTTCAGTCTGACCATCTGTCTGGGAGTGGTATGCACTTCTAAAGTTCAACTGCGTCCCCAATTTCCCCCACAAGCTTCTTCAAAAGAGGCTGACAAACTTGGTGTCTCAATCAAATGTGATGGAGTGGGGAACACCATGCAAGCGGATAACCTCTTGAAAGTAAAGATATGTAATGCTGGTAGCATCCATAGTCTTCCAACAAGCTACAAATGGGCCATGTTGGAAAATCTGCCAACCACCACCATGATAGAATCTAAGGCCCGCTGGGTACGAGGAAAACCCAGAACAAAATCCATACTGAAGTCAAGCAAAGGGGCTTCAGGGACTGGCAAGGGCGTGTACACACCTGCGTTGATGAGAACTCCTTTTGCCCGCTGACACACAAAGCAGCGCTCTACAAAGTGAGCCACGTAGCTAGACATCTTCGGCTAATAAAAGTCTGCTGCTACGAGGGCGTAGGTCTTATCACGACCAAAGTGCCCCTCATTATGCAGTTCGCTCATGATCTACTGTCGCAATGAACAAATGGGGATGCACACCAGAGGGCCACAAACAGGTAAATCAAGTATGCAAAATAAAGTCGTGACGATACCCATCGGTTACCTCCTGAAGGATCAACCAGAAGGAAGGATCATCCGCATATATATCTGTGAAGGCTTCAAACCTTGTAACTTTGGCGCTCATTGTGGTGAGAAGAGAACTACGGCAGCTCAAAGCATCTTGTACACGATTGAGGCTTCCTACTTGATGCTTCAGGGTAAAGGTAAACTCCTGTAAGTACGCCACCAACTTAACGTGCCGCCTGCTCAGTTTGTGTTGGCCATTGATGTACTTCAGGTCCTCATGATTGGTGAACGGGATGAACTTATTCTGTATGAGGTAGTGGCGGCAATGCTTCAGCAACTAAACTATGACATAAAACTCTAATGCCAATTCCATATACATCATAGTTGACCTCGAACACTTTGTTGATGTCGGGAAGTGCTAGAATTGGTGCTTCAGTCATCTTATGTTTGACTAGATGGAAGCTAGTTTCGGCCTCATTCGTCCATATGAAATCACGCCCCTTGAGACACTCTTTGATGCGGGCAATCAGTATGCTAAAGTTCCGAATAAATCTTCTCAGAGAACGAAGTCCAAAATTCATGGAAGCTTCGAACATCATGCAGGTCCTCGATCAAGGCCACTCCAAGATCACATCTATCTTTGATTGATTTGCATGAACACCATCAGTAGAAACAACAAAGCCAAGCAAGGTCACAAAAGTGGTGAAGAAGGAACACTTCTTTCGGCTAACGAACATGCGCTCTGTTCTCAGCAACTCAAAGATAGCGCGAAGGTGGTCAAAGTATGAGGACCAACTCAGACTATAGATGAGGATGTCATCGAAATAGACCACTACAATCGCATGAATGTGCTAGGGGCGTTGGAGAACCCAAAAGCTATCACAATCTACTCGTACAGTCTATGCTATGTATTGAACTCCGTCTTCCACTCATCTCCAGGCTGTATTCTGATTTGGTGGTATCCGCTCTTCAGGTCGATTTTTTAGAAGACCTTTGAGCCGGATAGCTGATCTAACATGTCGTCCGAGAGGGGGATAGGGTAGCGGTATTTGATGGTGATTTTGTTGATTGCTCAGCTGTCTATACACATGCGCCACGAGCTATCTTTCTTTGGCACCAACAGAGTCGAATCAAGTAAGGACTTATACTCTCTCGATATAGCCTCTCCTTAATAACTCCTCCACTTGCCACCAGAATTCCTCGACCTCCTTGGGACTAAGGTGGTATGCCGGTCGGTTCGGCAAGCTCGATCCTGGGATAAGATCTATCTATTGTTGGATGTCCCTTATAGGTGGTATTCCCGGGGGAAGTTCCTCTAGCATCAAGTCCATGAAATCCAGGAGCAACTACTGCACTTCTATTGGCAGATCTGGATCCATGTCTGTGGTACTATGCATGCAAGGTAATAGTGCGTAGACTATATCACCTTGCTCGATCCCGCTTAAAAATCTGGACATAGAAAGTAGGTTAGTATTAGTTACCAGGGTAAGAGGCTTTTCTTCCTGGCGGGGTGCCAACATGATCCTTTTTCCTTTTATGTTGAGGGAATAAGTATTCTTCCTTTCATCGTGAATCACGCCCAACATACTGCTATGGTCGCCCGAGTAGTAGATGATAGGCATCCATTGACACGATGCCACACCATGCATTATCAAAGTACCTCTGCCCAATGGAGAAAGACACGAGACATCGCCGATCTACTTTTACTTCGGTGCCTTTACTCAGCCATGATAGATTATAGGGCTTCGGATGTCGCTCCATCTTCAACTGCAACTTGTGGATAGAGTCTTCAGACACCATGTTCTCACAACTTCCGCTGTTGATGATCATCTTGCAAACCTTATCGGCCATGGTGCAGGTGGTGTGGAAGATGTTGTTTCTCAGCCAGTCATCCCTTGATTCATCCTTGGGTGCCAACAGACTCTTGTGAACAACGAGGGTCTCATGGCCATCCCCAATCAGCACTTCACCAGCCTCATCATCATCCCCATAATCATCATAAACTAGTTCCTTAGCCTCCTTAGCCTCGCATACCGGGCTTTTCAATCATCAGGTTCTTGCCCTTCTGACTAGTAGGTTTCCTACACTCGGGTGATTTATGCCCCTGCTCACCACATCTATAACAATAAACGACAGAGTTAGAATTACTCTTGCTGGATTAGGCGAGGGGCCTGAGGCCGAGCTGTCTGGCTACTCTGATCGCTCCTGATTGGTGGTCTTCTATTTTACTGCTTTTCAACGGTGAGGGCGCACTGGTATGCCTTAGAAATAGTCCACAGTGTGTGTAAACTGAGAACATCCTGCAGTGGTTTGCGCAGACCTCCCAGATATCGAGAACCCAGTTACTCTTCTGTCTCGGATAAATCGTTCCGCGCGATCAATTGGTAGAAGTCATCTGTGTAATCATCTACCCATCTTGCGCCTTGTCTCAACGTATGAAGGCGTTGAAACATTGTTTGGGTGTAGCTGAAGGGGAGGAAGTGCCCCTTCATCTTCTTCTTCATCTTGTCCCAATCTGTGATCTTTGGTTTTCCTTGTAGATCTCGTGAACACTGCAGCTGCTCCCACTATGCAGATGCTCGGCCCTTCATCTTGATGGCAACTAGCTTCACCCTCAGACGACCAGGGACCTCCTTGCACTAAAATATCCTCTCTACCTCATTCAGCCAGTCGATGAAGACTTCAGCATGTAGGGTTCCAGTAAATTAAGGCAACTCCACCTGAAAGCCTAGATCTCTGTGACGCTCCTCTCGTGCATGGTGCTCTTTAGATTGCCATGCCGGGAATGGGGGTTGACGAAGATAGACTCGGAGTCGTGGTCTGAAACCTCACGATCCACCAAATCTTATGCCTCACGATCCCCCAAATCTCGCGCCGTCAGCCATTGGGTCAACTCCGCTACTTGTCTCTGTAGATCATCGTTCATCGCTTCCAAGGCGATTGGGACTCGAAACGGACCTTCCTCTGCCGGAACATGTCCACCACGATGACTATCACGGCCACCACGACCTTCAGCCATTGATGCTGAGGCTACAGGAAGAAGATGATCTTGATACCAACTAACGTCGGACAAGGTAGTGATTAACTTGCGGGCAGTAGTAACCAAGGGGGATTGACAAAAGAGCAAGAAAGGAGAAGATAAATAGAGTAGAAAGTCTCTGAAACTTCAAAGGGAAAATATAACTCAATAATCAATGAATAAAATTCAACCCACAAACCGGGTTTAAATAGCTAAAAAGAACTAACCTAGATAACCTAGAAAATCTTTCTTATCCAAATTTGCCCAAATCGGCAAAAAACTTATCTAATTCTAAAATAACTAAATAAATTAGATAACTCCTAAAAATCCGAGTTCAAATCGGATTTATATCCTATCCTAAATTAGCATACGAAGTATTTTAAAAAATTGAAAAAAAAAACACAGAAAAATGAAGAAACGATGAGGAAAATAGTGGAATTTGAGGATAAAGGAAGGGTCCATCTCGCAAAGCTAATGGATCCCACATGCACATTGAGACGAGCTTTCCGAATTGGGGTTGAGCGCGCGAATCCGATATCGGTAGCCAAAGTTATGGCCAAAATACCGAAACGTGTCCAAAGTGCTCCCCAATTCCGGACTTGGCTCGATCATCTTCCGCCTTTACGTCGGTCTGCCAAGTCGTGGTATGCCAAAGCTCTCATGGTACAATCAGACAGCTCTGCATTGTCTGACTCGGGCTCTCCTGCATCATTCGGTATGTTACGTAACTGTCCAATCAAACAGGAATACCAATAGAAGTACAAAAATAGAGAATTGATGCCCAGAAAAAGGATAGTGTTGTTCTCAATTAATGGGGAACTAATTTTGTAGATAGTTAAGTATGATGAACCCTTGGATTTTGCATTAATGTGATGTATCTTTATATGGTTGAATGCTTAGTTTAGCTTATTGAGTCTATTGGATGTATTGATTGTTGTGTTAATCCTTCTGCATTGTGAGAGCCCGAAGAGATTATCGTAGTCCATATGGGGGAAGAAGCGAGCACCTCCCTATGTGTAGACCAACTCCAATAGAGGAGATTGTGAGTATACCGAGAGTCAGTACTATGGAGAGCTTAGTCTCTAATACGCCTTATTCCCACAATCTTTCTAAGATAGAGGTTCCCTAGAACATTATCGGTAAGGGCACTAGGTTAGTAATTCACCGAGAGTGGGAGTGAAAACATCTTAGGAACTCTTGGCTTAAAGCTCTACCAAGTATCAACACAAAAATCTTCATTTATCTTATAAAATACAAAACCAAGGGGATTCATTACCCAAGTATTCCTTTTTCATGATTGATTGTCATCAAGGTTAATTCCTGATTTCATAGCTTGAGTTGTTAATTTCTTTTCATTTAGGTTTAGATTACAATCACCCATCTTTGGATCGATTAGATAATTGATGACTAGTTGGTACTAGTTCTTCCTTCTCCCAGAGCATCGATACCCGGTTTCTTAGTCCACTTTATTACTTGATACAACCTGTATACTTATGGATTCTGCGCATCAAGGTTTTGGCACGGTTGCTGGGTAAATTAGGATTACTATGAAGGTTAGAAGTTTATTACTTTAGTCATTTATACTTTTTATTTTCTTTCTTTGTTTTTTTACTTCTTGTTTGATTTTATTTCTTGGATTCTTATCTTTCTCAGTATATTTCATTGTGAGGTGTTGATGCATGACCCGTAAAACCACTAAAGGCCTGATTGAAGCCAATAGTGAGATAGAAAGAACTTTGCATCTAAGACTAAGAGAAGCAGAAGGATCAATTCCGAGATCCTCTTCAGAAGCAGAAAACTCCTTATCTACTTAAGCTAGTGTCGAGGTTAGATGATGCAGGAGAGCCCGAGTCAGACGATGCCGAGCTGTCTGATTGCACCATTAAAACTTTGGCATACCACGACTTGGCGGACCGACGTAAAGGCGGGAGGTGATCGAGCCAAGTTCGGAATTGGGGAGCACTTTGGACACGTTTCGGTATTTTGGCCATAACTTTGGCTACCGATATCGGATTCGCACGCTCAACCCCAATTCAGAAAGCTCGTCTCGACGCGCACGTGGAGTCCATCCAGCTTTGCTTGATGGACCCTTCCTTCACCCTCAAATTCCACTGTTTTCTCCGTCGTTTCTTTATTTCTCGGTGTTTTTTTTTCATTTTTGGTAATACTTCGTATGCTAATTTAGGATAGGATATGAATCCGATTTGAACTCAGATTTTTAGGAGTTATCTGTTTTGTTTAGTTATTTTAGAATTAGATAAGTTTTTCTATTGGACAAAAATTTGTTGATTCAGGCAAATTTGAATAAAAAGATAGAATTTCTAGGTTATCTAGGTTAGTTTTTTAGCTATTTAAACCCGGCCTGTGGGTTGAATTTTATTTATTGATTATTCAGTTATTTTCCTTTCAGAGACTATTCTTCTCTATTTGTCCTCCCATTTTCTTGCTCTTTTATCAATCCCCCCTATTTGCCACCGCCCGCAGGTTAATCACTACCCTGCCCGGCGTCAGTTGGTATTAGAGCTCATCTTCTTCCTGTGGCCTCGGCATCAATGGCTGGAGGTCGTGGTGGCCGTGGTAGTCTTCGTGGTGGACATGTTCTGGCAGAGGAAGGTCCGTCTCGACACCTAATCACCTTGGAAGCGATGGACGAGGATCTGTAGAGACAAGTAGCGGAGTTGACCGATTGGCGGCTCGAGATTTGAGGGATCGTGAGGTTGTAGACCACGACTCCGAGTCTACCTTCGTCAACCCTTATTCCCGGCATGGTTAGTCCAGAGAGCACCGTGCACGAGAGGAGCGTCACGGAGATCTCGGCTTTCGGGTGGAGTTACCCGAATTTACTAGAACCCTACATGCTGAAGCCTTCATTGACTGGATGAACGGGTCGAGAGGATATTTGAGTACAAGGAGGTCCCTGATCGTCAGAAGGTGAAGCTAGTTGCCATCAAGTTGAAGGGCCGAGCATCCGTATGGCGGGAGCAGCTGCGGCGTTCACGGGATCGGCAAGGCAAACCAAAGATCGTAGATTGGGACAAGATGAAGAAGAAGATGAAGGGGCACTTCCTCCCCTTTGGCTATACCAAAACCTTGTTTCAACGACTTCATACGTTGAGACAGGGCACAAGATTAGTAGATGAGTACACAGAGGACTTCTACTAATTGATCGCACAGAACGACTTATCCTAGACGGAGGAGCAACTAGTGGCTTGATATCTGAGAGGTCTGCGCCAACTATTGCAAGATGTCCTCAGTCTACTCTCATTATGGACTGTTTCGGAGGTATACCAGCGTGTCCTCACTGTTGAAAAGCAATAGAATAGAAGACCACCAATAAGGAGCGATCAGAGTAACCGGACAGCTCGCCCTTAGGCACCTCGCCCAGTCCAGCAAGCATCGTCAGGTAGTTCTAACTCTGGAGTTCATTGTTATAGGTGTGGTGAGCAGGGGTATAAATCACCCGAGTGTTGGAAACCTGCTAGTCAGAAGGGCAAGAACCTGATGATTGAAGAGATCGAGGCTGAGGAGGCTGAGGAACCAGTTTATGATGACTATGGCGATGATGATGAGGCTGGTGACGTGTTGATTGCGGATGGCCATGAGACCCTCGTTGTTCACAAGAGTTTGCTGGCACCCAAGGATGAATCAAGGGACGACTGGCTGAGAAACAACATCTTTCATACCACTTGCACAGTGGTCGACAAGGTTTGCAAGGTGATCATTGCCAGCGGTAGTTGTGAGAACGTGGTGTCTGAAGACGCTGTCCAGAAGTTGCAGTTGAAGACAGAGCGACATCTGAAGCCCTACAATCTATCATGGCTGAGCGAAGGCACCGAGGTAAAAGTAGATCGGCGATGTCTCGTGTCTTTCTCCATTGGGCAGAGGTACTTTGACAATGCGTGGTGCGACGTCGTGTCAATGGATGCATGTCACCTACTACTGGGGCGACCATGGCAGTATGATCAGAGCATGGTCCACGATGGAAGGAAGAATGCTTATTCCCTCAGCATCAAGGGAAAAAAGATCGTGTCGGCACCTCGCCGAGAAGAAAGCATCCTACTCCGGTAACCAATACTAACCTACTTTCAATGTCCAGATTTTTAAGCGGGATCAAGCAGGGCGATGTAGTCTATGCCTTGCTACCTTGTATACATAGTGCCACAGACATAGATCCAGATCTGCCAATAGAAGTGCGGCAATTGCTCCTAGAGTTCGCGGACTTGATGCTAGGCGAACTTCCCCCGGGACTCCCACCTATGAGGGACATCCAACACTAGATAGATCTTGTCCCAGGATCGAGCTTGCCGAACCGACCAGCATACCGCCTCAGTCCCAAGGAGGCCGAAGAATTACAGTGGCAAGTGGAGGAGTTATTAAGGAACGGCTACATCCGAGAGAGCGTGAGTCCCTGCGCAGTTCCAGCCTTGTTGATGCCAAAGAAGGATGGCTCGTGGCGCATGTGTATAGACAGCCGAGCAATCAACAAAATTACCATCAAATACCGCTACCCCATCCCCCGCTTGGATGACATGTTGGATCAGCTATCCGCTCAAGGTCTTTTCAAAAATCGACCAAGAGCGGATACCACCGCATCGTAATACGCCTCGAGATGAGTGGAAGACGGTGTTCAAGACACAGCATGGATTGTACGAGTGGATGGTGATGCCTTTTGGGTTGTCCAACGCCCCCAGTACATTCATGCGATTTATGCACCAGGTTTTGCGACCGTCTATGGGCAAGTTTGTGGTGGTCTATTTCGATGACATCCTCATCTATAGTCAAAGTTGGTCTTCACACTTTGACCATCTTCGCGCTGTCTTTGAGTTGCTGAGAACGGAGTGCCTGTTCGTCAGCCGAAAGAAGTATTCTTTCTTCACTACTTCTGTAACCTTCCTTAATTTTGTTGTTTCTACTGACGGTGTTCATGCAGGTCAATCAAAGATCGATGCAATCTTGGAGTGGCCCAGACTGAGGACCTTGCATGATGTTCGAAGGTTCCATGGGCTGGTCTCATTCTACAGAATATTCATCCGGAACTTTAGCACGCTGATTGCCCCCATCACAAAGCGTCTCAAGTGGCATGATTTCAAGTGGACGGATGAGGCTGAAAATAGCTTCCACCTGGTCAAAGAAGAACTACTCAACTTATGACCTGGAGTTTTATGCCATAGTTCGGCCACAAGCATTGGCGCCACTACCTCATACGTATGAGTTCATTCTCGTTTCACCGATCTTAAAGCCCTGAAGTACATCAATGGCCAACACAAACTGAGCAGGCGACACGCTAAGTGGGTAGCGTACTTGCAGGAGTTCACCTATACTTTGAAGCATCAAGCAGGAAGCCTCAACTGTGTAGCAGATGCTTTGAGCCGCCGCAGTTCTCTTCTCACTATAGTGAGCGCCAAAGTTGCAGGGTTTGAAGCTTTCACGGATATGTATGCCGGTGATCCTTCCTTCGGGCAGATCCTTCAGGAGGTAACCGATGGACATCATCACGATTTTATTTTGCATAATTAAGCACTGCTTCATGGCCCGCACCGTGGATCCCGGACTATTCATTGCGACAGCAGATCATGAGCGAACTCCATAATCAAGGGTACTTTGGTCGTGATAAGACCTACGCCCTCATAGCTGCAGACTTTTATTGGCCGAAGTTGTCTAGTGACGTGGCACACTTTGTGGAGCGCTGCTTTGTGTGTCGGGCCGGCCAAAGAAGTTCTCACCAATACAGGCCTGTACACTCCCTTGCTAGTCCCCGAAGCCCCTTGGCTTGACGTCAGTATGGATTTTGTTCTGAGCCTTCCTCGTACCCATCGGGCCTCAGACTCTATCATGGTGGTGGTTGACATATTTTTCAAGATGACCCATTTTGTAGCTTGTCGGAAGACTATGGATACTACCCGCATCGCACATCTTTACTTTCGAGAGGTTGTTCACTTGCATGGTGTCCCTCTCTCCATCACATCCGATCGTGATACCAAGTTCGTTAACATCTTCTGGAGAAGCTTGTGGGGAAAATTGGGGACGCAATTGAACTTTAGCAGTGCATACCACCCCTAGATAGATGGCCAGACTGAAGTGTTGAACAGGAGTTTGGCACTACCTCAAGCTGAATTCGCCTACAATAGATCAAAGAATCAGACTACCGGCTTGAGCCAATTCGAGGTTGTCTATGGGCGAAACCCATCAGGAGGACTTGATCTCACCCCCATCCCACGGATTGGTCGTGTTCACCCCCGAGCTAATGAGATGGCCGAAAGCACCTTCGGGTTATTCATGAGCAGGTTAAGTCAACTATTCAAGAGAAAAATACCACAAGATGAATGCAGACAAACGGCGGCGTCAGGTGTTGTTCGATGAGGGCGACTTAGTGTGGGTTGTCCTCACTCGAGATCGCTTCTGTGAGTATAACAAGCTGAAGGAACGAAAGATCGGACCCTATGAAGTGATGCAGAAGATCAATGAAAATGCATACCATTTGCGCCTTCCCAGTTATTTGAAGACCTCTGACATCTTCAATGTGAAGCATCTGAGCACTTGTTTTGTGGAGTCGACTAATCCTATTACGAACTCGAGGGCGAGTTCTTTCCAACCCGGGGAGGCTGATGCAGGAGAGCCGAGTCAAACGATGCCGAGCTGTCTGATTGCACCATTAGAGCTTTAGCATACCACGACTTAGCGGACCGACGTAAAGGCGGAAGGTGATCGAGCCAAGTTCGGAATTGGGGAGCACTTTGGACACGTTTCAGTATTTTGGCCATAACTTTGGCTACCGATATCGGATTCGCGCGCTCAACCCCAATTTGGAAAGCTTGTCTTGACGCGCACGTGGGGTCCATCCAGCTTTGCTCGATGGACCCTTCCTTCACCCTAAAATTCCACTGTTTTCCCCGTCGTATCTTCGTTTCTCGGTGTTTTTTTCCATTTTTTGCAATACTTTGTATGCTAATTTAGGATAGGATATGAATCCGATTTGAACTCGGATTTTTAGGAGTTATATGTTTTGTTTAGTTATTTTAGAATTAGATAAGTTTTTCTATTGGACCAAAATTTGTCGATTTGGGCAAATTTGGATAAAAAAATAGAATTTCTAGGTTATCTTGGTTAGTTTTTTAGCTATTTAAAGTCGACTTGTGGGTTGAATTTTATTCATTGATTATTGAGTTATTTTCCTTTCAGAGACTATTCTTCTCTGTTTGTCCTCCCTTTTTCTTGCTCTTCTATTAATCCCCCCTGTTTACCACCGCCCGCAGGTTAATCACTACCCTGCCTGGCGTCATTAGAGAAGTACCCATCATGGAAAAAAGAAGATAAACACTATCCGAAAATATATGAGCGATCTTATTACATCAGTTAAGAATTTAGCATTCATCCTCCAAATGTGAACATGAACAATTTTGAGATCAAGGCTAGTAAAATGGATATGATACACAATTCAGCTCATTTTGATGGAAGGCCAGATGAAGACTCCCATGCTCATATAGCAAAATTTCTTCCGATTTATAACATGTTCAAAATTAATAGGGCCTTCGATGATTATATTAGATTGCGGCTTTTCCCATTCAGTTTAAGAGAGGGGCTTATATGTGCCGAAATGCTTGACATGTTCCTTAGCGAATATTTTTCCACCAAGCAAGGGTAGCAAGCTTAGATTGGATATCTCTACCTTCATACAAGATGCAACAAAAACATTCATTGAAGCTTATGAGAGATACAAAGACTTGCTTCGGTGTTGTCCTCAATAAGGTTTAGATCCTTGTGACAAGATTCAAACTTTTTACAATGGGCTAGACAACAAAACAAGGCAACTTGTTGATGCCGCCGCCAATGGATCATTGGGAAACAAGTACCCAAAAGATGCCAAGCAAATTTTTTAGGATATGGCGGGTAATGAAGCTCATTGGTCTACAAGATGGAAGCAAGTTAAAACAATCAGTGTCAAGGATGAACCCACGCCATGTATGTCGCCTCTTGGTGAAAAACTGGAATCGTTGACAAGAAAGATTGAGTTGCTTACATCAAGTAGCAGCTCGAGATCGGCGATAATAATGTTTTGCTGTAAATATGGAGGAGGACATGAGGCATCTAATAACCCTATTGCAAGCAATCAAGTTGTTCCCGTGGAGCAAGTGGAATACATAGGCAATGCACAAAGATAACTGCATGGCCAAGATACTTATATTCCTAAATGGAACCATCCTGCACTCTCTTATGGAAATCCACATACATGATAGCATCCACCTGGTTTCCAATACCCTCCAAAACCACAAGAGAAGAAAGCTATATACCATGGAGGATCTCATATTGAAGTACATGCAAAACAATGATACCAGGATCAATACAAGAAAGTTGATTTATTGCGTCAGATATTAGAGGCGGATTATTATATCCGCCGCTAATTTCAAATCTATTGTGGCGGATGAAACTATCCCCCGCTATAGGTAATATATAGCGGCGGATAATAATATTCGCCGCTTTAAACCAAGCTGCAAAAGAGGTTTAAAGAGGTGGATATTATTATCCGCCACTATATATTACCTATAGCGGCGGATAGTTTCATCCGCCGCAACGCAACTCAAGATAAAGTTAATTGCCGTTAATTGTTTTTATTAGCAGCTATACTCTATACCGGGGGATAATTCAATCCGCCGCTATAAGCCCTTAACCCGCAAAGCCTAGCCGCCACCTCTACTAACAACGTGCGCTCTTTTCTCCCAGCCATCGCAGCTATTGGATTCGACGAAGACACCAACGACGTTCGGAGGACGCTGGATCCCTTGCCCCTCACTCGTCGCCCTTCCTATCCTTCACCTTTTGCTGCCAGTCAAGTTTCTGCCTCCAAGACTTCGGCCAATCCACAAGCATCGCCGCGGCCTCGGGCTGGGGCATCGCCGCAACCATTAGCTCGATCTGGCTCACCTAGGTCCAGTCTCTGATTATTCGTGGTCCTCTTCTTTGCTTGATTTTTTTAAAGATTATTTTCCAAATTTGTTTTCTTGACATAATTTAGAGAGGAGGTGTTTTTATTGTCTGGAGGGGATTATACAATTCATAGTTATTTAGATGATTTTTTTATTTTTAATTTTTCCTGAATGAGTTATTTCCACTAAGTTAAACTAATCCTTAATTCCTTATAATTCATGAGTTTATGTTAATGCAAACAATTGGTGAAATGAGGATTGAGATTGATATGAACTGTATGAAGGACATGTTGCAACCCTAAATTCTTGCATGTTCTCTTTAAGCAAGGGGAATTGTTGATAGATTTGACTATGTTAGCTGCTTAGCTTTGGTAATTTTCAGATATAAAAATGTGTAGAATTTCTTATGATGTGAGTTTTGTAATGGTTTGATTTAGATGTTGAATTGAAGACTCAAGATAGTCAAATGGCTCATTATACAAGAACCCATGCTGAGGAATATATGGTGTTGGTGACATTGCTTAAGATATCCAATTGTAAGACTAAATGGATAATTTGCAATATCTTTTACTTTTTCTTGTTGACATGAAGCTCTTGCATGATCATTTTGTGATTACTTATGAAACTATGTCGTATTTAAACCTCAAAGCAAGTAAAAAGTTGTGTTGGGTCTTGATTTAACATGTGTTGGGTCTTAAAAAACTATAAGCTATTTGTTTGAATGTGCACATATTTTATATGACACATAAATTAATTGTTTTGACTTGGATAATTTATAGGTACATCTATTAACAATCAAAAGGAAGTCATTGTGCCTTTTGACTTAGGGTTTGGATGATAATAAGGTTAACTTATGACAACAAAGAATGAGATTCCTTAACAGTATGTTCAGGTTTCTTCCTTTGATTAATTGGCTTTTGGCTTAGGATTATTGTATTATCAACATTTTTAATTAAAATTAAGATGTTGATACCCAACCCAACAACCATATATATATGCATCTTTGAGATACAATTATTTATTTATTTATTAATTTATTGTTTTGTTAAATTAAGTGACAGTTACACTACGTGGGATTTTATTTTTTTTCTATCTTAACTTTATGCCATCTAACTATATACGTTTCTAACCATATTTATGTCTTGGATTATAGCATTCAATTAGTAATGCAGGATTTTCATTAGGAACAATGCATGTGTATCTAATTCCTTCATCTTTTGTAATTTGCACGCTACTTGCCTCGTGAGCTTGGAAAATCGTAGGGAAAAATAGTTAAGACTCTATCGAGAGACCTCAAGGAAGCTTGCCGGGCAATACGTAAGATAACCCACCTGTGAGTAGCACCTCAAGGCCATTACATTGAGAAATGGGAAAGAGGTAGACCCGCCTGCTGCAAAGCCTCAAGAGAAAAGCACCATTGAAGTTGAAGACCCTAACCCATTGCCACCAAAAGAGAAAAGGAAGGAAAAGAGAAAGTGGTAGAGGCACCATCCATTCCCCCTATCAACCTCAAGTACCATATCCCGTGAGCCTAAAGAAGGATAAGGAAGATGCTCAATTTGCTAAATTTATGAGCATGTTGAAGCAATTGCACATTAATTTGCCTTTACTAGAAGTCTTGTCTCAAATGCCCAAGTATGCAAAATTTACGAAGGAACTTCTATCCAACAAAAGGAAATTGGAGTATGCAAATTGATGTCATACTAAATGCCCAATGCTCGGCTATCCTGCAACAAACTATGCCCTAGAAATAGAAAGATCTGAGTAGTTTTGTTTTCCGTTGTGTACTTGGTGAAGGGATTACAAAGAAAGTATTGGTGGACTCTTGGGCGAGTATCAATGTAATGCCATACATGTTGTACCTTAAGCTTGGCCTTGATGAACCAAAGCCCATTGGGATGACATTGCAACTCGCCGATAGGTCTGTTAGATGGCCTAAGGGGCTAGCTGAGGATGTGCTCATTCAGATAAATCAATTTGTCTTCCTGGCTGATTTTGTACTACTAGATGTTGATGATGACGTCGATGTTTCAATTATCCTTGGACATCCTTTCTTACCCACTACTCAAGTACTTGAAGATCATGCACAAGGGAAACTATCATTGAGAGTGGGAGATCAAGAAGTAGTGTTCAAGCTGCCCGATGTTATATGACACATTATGGCTCAAGATGATACTTCATATAGTGTCGATGATGTTGATATAATCACCTATAAACGCATGGAAGAATTGTTGATGATAGATATGCTAACCCATTGTTTGGACGAAAACGAAGAGGATTTGGAAGATGTTCAGAAGAATTGTGCTCTATCAAAGATCGATCTAGAGGCCAAGCTAGAGCGAGTGAAGAACAAGAAAAAATTAACTCTCTACACAAAAATCTGGAAGAAGGTAAAATAGAAAGGGAAAGCCCAGGTATGGAGGAGAATAATTGTCCAATTTATACTAACTTGGGCATGTTATTGTTTGGACAATGTTTCAAAGGAGGAGCTGCTAAGAACTTATTTGAACCCCTGTGAGATAAATTGCGTTATGTAAGCTAGTGACGTTAAACAAGCGCTTCTTGGGAGGCAACCCAAGTTCTTGCAAATTTTTTTTTTTCTTTGTCCAATTTTATTTCGATTAGTAAATGTTTGCAATAAATTGATGATATGTCTCATTCCATATTCACATCACCTTTTCTCATAATACTGGATGTTCTTGATTTGTAGCCCTGGATTGATAATTCCTGTTATGTCGCACAATGAGGTCAAGAATGGCCTTCGGTGTTGGCTGCATAAGCAAAACCCAAGTATGTACGGGGATGTATACAGGCCCGTATGGGTCAAAACTATTTCGCTTGAAATTCCCAGGTCCGTACGAAGGCCATACGGCCCTATACACTAGGCAGTATGGTCACCTAGTGTGACCATACAGGAGCTCATACAGTCGTCTGTCAGACTGTACGACCCCATTTTCCCTCTTCACATCACGTATCTCGAGGCATACGGTCTACCGTACGGCTTGTATAGGGCCCACAAATTTTGACTTTTGGAGTATACGGTCTACCATACGACCCGTATACGGGCCTGTATGGGTTCGGACAATTACGACAGTAGAGGTGTTTCATATTGTGCCCTTTCACATCTTTAAAACCATCTCACCAACCTCTCCCCTTCTCTACTTCAATTTCAGTATTCCCCACACTTGCGTAACCTCTCCCTTTGCATTTGGGCATCAATCAACCCTAGGTATGTGTTTATTTGCTTAATTTGTCGATGAAATCTTCTTTTTCATGGTTAGAAACCTAGGGCTTGTTTGTGAATGATCTATAGGATGAGTGGGTCCATCTTTTTGCTGAATCTAGGCTGCAAAACTTAGATCAGAGGCATTAATGGAGTGTATAATGAAAAAGGAGTTTGTATGTGCCACTAACGCAGACTGTACTCCTCGGTGCCACGCTGACCCGACGCATATGTCCTGCATACAAAATCCAGCTTTAATTCATAGCCGAGATTGTGCAACATTTTATACGGCCAGTACGTGGGCCCAGATGGGGTCATATTCACAAGCCACAGTGCAAAATTTCATTCCATTTTTCGATCTTTTGAGTGTACTGACATCATTTTTCAATTGTTTTACAGATATGCCTCAAAAGAAGACATCTTCTGCTCCTAAAAAGTGTAAGACAGAGGAGGGATTATCCTCCTGCGGCCCTTAGTTCACCGAGGAGCACTTCTGCTATCATTACACGTGCCTCGCCACCCGACCCTTTGGGCGTACGCGCATGATAGATTGGGGTATTATCACTCAACTTGGGATCGCCAACCACGTACGCGAGATGATCTCCATGGGTTGTTGGGATAGAGTTTTCTCCATCAACCACGAGGTATTCCTTGAGCCCATACTAGAGGTGCTTAGTACTTTCGAGGCCGATCGGAGCGCTGTCTAAGCAAAGCCTCACCGCCATCACCTTCCAGCTCTATAAGGACCAGTAGACTATGAGATACACTCATTTCGCCCTGAGTATTGGTTTTTATGATCGCGAGTTTATCTTTACCCACCAGTACGGCGAGCTCTTTACTTCCGACTCATCACCGAGTGCTGGTCGACGTCCCTCAACCTCTAAGAGCCGACTTATAAGATTAGAGATGTAGATCACTGAGGTTCGCCTTGTTTAGGATACCATTCTCGAGGAGCAACGTCAGATGCAAGCTCAGTTCATCGAGCTCTCCCTTTACCTTCGAGAATAGACATCTATTGCACCTGCACCGCCACCATTCAACGCATCTCCTCCACCTCCTCCATTTCAGGCACCTATTACTGCATCACCCAAGGCACCAATAGATGAGCGTTCCCATCATGGAGGATTGAGACTAATTATTTTACTTGTTTTCATGTGTTACTTGTATTTTTTTCTTCTATGTGTGCACCTTTGTTATGTACTTGTTAACAAGGGTACCAACTAAATTTATCTTTTTTTCATTTATGTGGTTTCTATTGATTCTCTATTTTGTGGAGTTATGATCATCTCTCCTCCCTTGTTGATATGGAACAAGAATTCATACTACCCGGTATCCGCCCAAGCGATCAAATTATGGCACGCAAACGACACAACAATTTAACCAGGGAAGTTTTAGTTCACCTTTCTCCATGCTCATTTTATTTTAGATTTCTTGAGTACATTAAGGACAATGTACATTCTTAAGTGTGGAAATAAGTAGCTACCTATCAATTTATAATTATATTGCAACTCTTAAGTGTGGAGATAGGTAACTACTAGTGAAATTCATTGCAAATCATTATATGATAGCTTATATTTAGCATACACCGATGAACGCCTTTTTAGGAAAAACTTTGATATATTCTATTCATAGTGCACTATCTTAGCGCATAACTTTTAAATTCTCCTATGAAACACCATGGCCACCTAGAGACCATCTTTGTGACACTCATAATCTCTAGAGACAATAGATAATCTATGGCCATGTTCTCTTGACTTTAATTCCTATGCATCACTTTCAATGGCTCCAATAGACTTTGTGGCACTAACTCAAAATTCTAAACTCTCATAATATAACCCAGTAGACAAGTTAGAGGTGAATAAAGTGATCTTGTACATAGTAGTTGTAGAGTAATAAAGACAGTGTTCCGCTACTTCTTGTGATGAAGTAGTTTGGGGTTCTGGCTCTTAAACAGAGTTTCCCTCAATTCGAAAATCACTACTTAGCATGAGCTCATCTAGGTAGAGTTGTAACTATTTGAGTAGCTAAGTGCTTCGATACCTAATCATGAGCACCCTACATAAGGGAGGAACAACACTCTACATTGATCTTTAGTACGAGAATGTTGGATCAATTCGAGATGCCCTACCCGGAAAAAAAAAATCTTAGTGTCCCTTAAACTTGTATACCATTAGTCCAATAGAGATTTTAGGGCCTCAAGGATTCTCTAGAGTCCACTGAGGGTATGCTTGTCTTCCTAAGACTTTAGAACATGGCATATAGAGTAAACAAGCTTTGTCTAGAGCTATATTAGCAAATATCACGATATCAATCTAAGCCCTGGTGTGGAAATAAGAGAGCATACACTTTGATGGTAAACCTAGAATAGAGTTGAATTATGAGTTCTATGGCCTGAGGATAAACACTTATCATCTCTTGCTGATTTCTTTTTTTTTGCTTGAGGACAAGTAAACCTTTAAGTGTAGAGATATGTGATAAGTGTTTAATTGAGCGTAAATTTATACCATATTCATGTATGCTTTACATGCTATTTTGGTGAAATTATAGCCCATTGGTACTCAAAAAACTATTGATTTTGTTGAACAGGGCATGATATCGATACACCGGGAGAAAGGAAGCTTTTAAACTGAAATTGAGACCGAAATGAAGCAATTCTAGAGAACGCACAATTGCGTAGTGGCTTTCATACGGCCTGTATAAACCTGGAGATTCAGATGGTCTCAACAGTTCGTCTATCAAATCGTATACACCTCTTATGGAGCTATACGGGGTGTGATACGGTCTAACATACGGTCATACAGTTCGGCTTATGTTCTATACATGCTTGAATATGACCCGTATTAACCTCCGTATGGCGTAAGTTTTCCTGATACTGGGAACCCAGGCCGCGACAGAATGGTAACTGGCACTCCAAAACCTAAAGGGAGGATATAAATACAACTAATTAGGGTTTTGGAGAAGAGAGCCAGCTTGGGGGAGAGAAAACCCTTGATTAGGGATTGAGAGCTCCATCATCAACCCTTGCAGGAAGGGAAGGGCAAGGAATTAGAGGAGGAATCAATAGAGCCACCAACGGTGTATGTAATAGCATTTCTCGTTATGGTTCTTTGGATTTATATTCTCTTTGTGTTGGATTGTTGTTTTTTTATTCATGGGGAACTAATTTTGTAGATACTAGGGTATGATGAACCCTTACATTTTCATTAATGTGATGTTGCTTTCTAAGGTTAAATGCTTGGTTTAACTTATTATGTTTATTGGATGCATTAATTTTTGTGTTAATCCCTCTACATTGCGAGAGCCTGAAGAGAGTATTGTAGTCCTTATGGGGGAAGAAGCGAGAGCCTCCATGTGTGTAGACCAAATCAAATAGAGTAGATTGTGAGTATACCGAGAGCTCGGGTACTAAGGAGAGCGAGTCTTTAATACGTCCTATTGGCACAATCTTTTGAAGATAGAGGTTCCCTAGAACATCATCGGTAAGGGCACTAGGTTAGTAATTTTCCTCGAGAGAGGGAGTGAAAGCATCTTAGGAACTCTTGGCCAAAGCTCTACCTAGTATCAACATAGAAAGCTTCATCCATCTTATAAAATAGAAATCCATGGGGGATTCATTACCCAAGTATCGCCTTATCATAGTTGATTGTCATCAAGGTTAGTTCTCGATTTCATAGCTTGAGTTAATTTCTTTTCATTTAGTTTTAGATTAAAATCACCCATCTTTGGATCAACTAGATAATAGATGAATAGTTGGTACTAGTACTTCCTTCTCCCTAAGGATCGATACCCAACTTTTTAGTCATCTTTATTACTTGATACTACTCGTACACTTGTGGATTTTATACATCAATGACATGGCCGTGCTTCACCTAGGCTAAGTGTGTGTTGAAGAGGATTAATTGTGAACAAGACGTAGAGAGGTCCTGCCAATTATGTGGTCAAGATTGGGAGGATCTGACGGAGTTTAATTCGGGCTCAACCAGACGGATTGAAGGTGTCCTGAGGCTGTGTTGCAACGTACATTGTAGTCTTAGTCAATTCAGCAGTCCGGCCATATCACATGTTCGAATGCAATAGGAATTACAACGGCTATGTTGGAAGGAGTCCAAAATAGTTCCAGCAAAAATTTCGGAGAATCGAAAAGAGGTAAGTGATATGTTTGGACGTGGAGACGTCTATATAAGGTCGGGCTCTAAAGATTGAGGTTGATGCCACCGGAGTAGAACCTAAGGGAGTTAGGTTTAGAGGTAATCAATCAATCTAGAGTAAGGGTGTGTTTGTATGTTGTGAGATGAGTGAAAAGAGAGTTGTACTCGTGTTTGCTTTCCTCTTTTAGTGGATCGTTTCTCCAGGCTTGGCCACTAGATGTAGGCTTGGAAGCCGAGCTGGGTTTAAAAAACTTTTGTATATCTTTTCTTCATGCTTTTCTTTGTTTTGATTGTGTGTGTGAAAGCTTGAGTATTTACTAAGAGATTGCAGTGCAACCACTATTTCAACTACATCACACAACAACCCGGCACGAACTTACAGTTAGGATAAAATAGGCAATACCAGCCACCTTACCTTCTTCATTCCAAGTTGCATCACTCCACATTGAGAACTTGAACTTGGGAATGATTTGCGTATATAAAACTAAAAGTTGCATATTTGCAGATACACTCTCATAGAAATTATGTTTGTATACATAGTCCACAAAAAACCAATATTTATATCTAAGATAAGTTGCCCTTTTTACCAATGTAATTTAGCTTGTTATTCATTTTGATCGTTAATTATATTTTAAAAATGTTCAATACGACTCTATATTTATAAAATTTGCTCATTTTCTTCCGTATGATTAGCAAAATACATAGATAGAAAGAATACAAGGCTTGCATTTTATTTATTTAATTAGTTTGTTAATTAAATGAAATTTGTGATCCAGCTTGGTAGCATCAATAACAACATGTATCACATGGTCTTGCCAAAACTGCTACAGTGTGGGATCACAAAAGCTACATAATTAAAATAACTAATTAAAAAATAAAAGCAAAAGACATGTGTTGCACCTATTCATCATGTTTGACATACAAAACAAAATAAGCAAAACTTAAAACGTATATTGAATTTATTGAAAATTTTAAAAGTATAAGGAAAAGAGATAGTATATTAGCCTGACTGTAGGAGGTTAGAGATGGTGCGATACTTCGGCGAAATGCTTACAACGGTGACAGGACGGAGGAATACCAATAACCATCCAACTGACCAGCTAGGGCCAAGCATGGCCAAAGAAAGGAAGAGAAAGATCCCTGGTGACCGAAATGGACAACAAAGCACCGCCTAGTCCCCGAGAGACCTTACAGACTAGAATCCATCAATGGGAAGGCGTTAGCTACATTGAAGTGGTGGTCGGGGGACATGAAGAAGACCTTCATTATAGAAGCCCTAACAACACCACGAGCACCCCCTAGTACGAGGACCAAGAATAATGATGGTTGAAAAGAAATTTACTTCAAGCATCGGAGAAGATCTGTGGAGGAGGCCCAATCACACAAAAGCCCACCTATACTAAGGCAATCCTCTCCACCACTGGCGCAAAGACCACATTCGTGACTATGCATTAGTATACAGACCATAGTTGTAGATCCCAATCACAAAAACCTTTTGACCATTCGACCATCCTTGATGTCAAATAGTGCTTTTGAAGTTGCCAAAAACATTCTCTCAAGGATAAGAGACACCTCCACCTTGTCACCCATTTCCAAAATAATGAAGTCCACCGAAAAGATGAACTTGTCCACCTACACTAGCACATATTCAATGATTCCTTGAGGGTGACAAATTGACCTATAGCCCAAATGAAGTTTCGTCTAGGTTGTCTTTGGCTCAACAAGCTCTAGCCTTTTGAAGATCTTGTATGGCATGAGGTTGATACTTGCTCCGATATCGGCTATAGCTTTGTCATCCACCAGCTCTCCATTGGTGCGGTGAATTATGGAACTCCCTGAATCCCTCTCCTTCTTTGGGAACTTGTTTGTGAGAATTGCCAAAGACTTCTCACTTAGTGTTGTAGTGGACACTTCTTCCAACTTTCTCTTGCTTGTGAGCAACTCCTTCAATAATTTAGCGTATCGCCACATTTGTTAAAGTGCTTCAACAAATGGCTCATTTATGTACAACGCCTTGAACATATCCAAAAATTTCCTGAATTGCTCATCTCGTTGATTTTTCTTGACCATGGCTGGGTAAGGTAGCCTTGGTTGGTACTCGGGTACCCTTGGTAATTCTTTCTTCTTACCCTTGGCCAAATTTTTTGTAACACCCGATTTCTATTCCTTGGAGAGCTCACTCTCCTTTTTTTCAGCGGGGAAATCTTCTAGAACCTTGACTTGAGGCGGAGGTAGCTCTTTCCCACTCCTAAGAGTGATAGCCTTGAGGGATTCCCTCGGTTTGACCTCTATGTTGCTCTTAAGAGTGCCTAGAGATTATTCGGCCAAAGAGTTGGAGATTTAGGAGACTTGATGCTCGAGGTTTTTCTACGACCCTTGTTGGTTCCTTAAGAAATCCCCGTGCTTTGTTAGGCGCTCGTCATTGACACAAATGTATTATGCAATCATATTCTCCAAACATGAACCTCACTTATTTGTGCCGGCTGTTGGAAACCAAACACTGACTTGGCCTCGATTTCCCTTGATTCTGCATCGGGGTGCTCCATGAAAAATTAGGGTGATTCCTCCATCCGAGGTTGTACGCAGAGTTGTACAAGTTATTCTGAAATCTACCTTGACTACCTACAAAATCAACTTGCTCGACGAGTCTGGTATTAGCTTATGCAGACAGACACATTGAACTCAATTGACTCTATATGTCCCACAACTCATCACTAGTGCCTGTTGTTGAAAAGTTATGCCATCTAAACACTTGTTGACTGAATCAAATTCGACCGCCAAGGTTGTCAATGCATCCACTTCGTAAATTCTTACAACTCGGCTAGGTTTGTTCCTTTTGGAACTCCACTAATACACGTTGATTGTTATCTCTTTAATCAGTACTTGGACCGCTTTAGGATGCTTGCTGCAAAGGGAACCACCAACTACCACATCTAGCATCTTTTTGGTAGCTACATTCACTCCATTGTAGAAGATCTAGACTTGTTTATAATCCACTATTATGTGCTACGGACATCTCTTGAGCAACTCTTTATGCCTCTCCTATGTGTCGTAATGTGTCTCCGACTCCAACAGTTTATAGGAAGAGATATCACTACGAAGCTTTGTGATCTTGGCTGGTAAAAATATCTCATTAGGAACCTCTCGGCCAACTGCGCCCATGTAGTTATAGAACCATGAGGAAATGAACTCAACCACTGCTTGGCCCGGCCTCCTATTGAAAATATGAATAGCCTAAGACGAATCGCTTCCTAGGGTACTCCACTTATCGTAATAGTGCCACTGATTTCCAAGAAAAATGTAAAATGCGCATACGTATCCTAGTCCTGAAAACCGTCAAATTGGAACTATTATTAGACCATTTTATTTACGTTGGGTTTCAACTAGAAGTTATTTGCCATTATTGGAGGTGGGGTAATGCTTGATCCAACACTATCAACACTCGGCCGAGCAAAATTATAAATAGACTGATTTGGTGCCACTATTGCTTTCGCTTGATCAACCTCCACACTAATCTCAACTTCTCTGGTCTCCTTAAGAAGAGATTCTCTCAATCCTCAATGAAGTGTACATTCAATGTCCGAATCTACCTTAGCTAATGGAAAAGAAGAACTTCGTCTGGTCATGCACGTGAGCCTTCAACTAAGAAAAACAAAATTAGACCTAAAATCATAAAAATAAAAATAAAAAAAATTAAGTGGTTAGAAAAACCGAATCCTAACATTCCTAGTATGCCACTCCCCGGCAACAACAACAAAAACTTGATATGTTGTATCTTGTAAGTGTAAGGGGTCAGTCAAGTAATATAGTACCCTAAGGGTAGGGTGATCGAATCCATAGGGACAGGTGCTCCTAGTAGTGATTCGTTCCTCTACTATCTAGCCTAGAATCTAGGTGATGCTTTAATTCTAACTAAGAAATCTAACGAAGAACTAAGGTGAACAATTGGCAATTCTAGGGTAAATCAATAAAGAGAATATGGCACCCCAAATCTTTATCCCCCTGTGACTATCTTGCAACTAATTCCTTTATATTAGCTATCTAATTGATATGTTCTTTGAACGTGAGGAACCCTAATTAGTTCAACCCCTACTCTAGGCAGCCAAACCCGATTCCCATAAAATGCCACCTATCGACCTATGATTGCATTAGATTTTGTGATTCCCTTTATTCGGTTTTATCCTAATCTGAAGAGTGTGATACCAATCACCCTATCTCTAGGAGTGCACTCACCACCTACTATCTATGCCCATATCTAGTATGACCGAGTACTAACTACAAATCATGCAAATCATTATAAAAATTGGTGCTCTCACACTAACAATTGCAAGCATAGATGGTTCACAAAAATAATCAAAGCCAATATATTGGAAAAAGAAATAGTCACAAGTTCATCCTAGGGTTTTAGAAAAAGAGGCACCAATGAAGGTTTAGCCTCACGTGTTATAGAAATCCATCATAAAATCTAAACTAGAAGACCCTAATAAAAATACTATTGAAAAGAAAGAAGTCTCCCTCAATGCTTCTCTTCTCTTGGATGATGGACTCCCTAAATTGACGTCACCTTGGCTTTTGATCTAGTACCCCAATGAGCCGATCTCTTTGCCTTGACCCATCCTTGAGCGTGGCCTTCAAACTCCTCCAAAACCCTAGCCGTCAATGGAAGAATTGTCAAAAGTCCACCCAATAAGTTAGCAGTTATCAGGCTTTTGTAAACAGAAAACGTGATACATGGGATATTTGGGGCATGTTTGACACATGCTTATTGTTGCATGCCTTCGAGATTTTATTCAGAGTGTTTCTAGAATTCCCGAGATCGGCACGGCCTAAACACGGGCAGAGCACCCCCTTGATCTTTAAAAGTACTACCATGCTTTCGGCAGACAAAGCATGCTCGAGTTATATTCTGAAAAGATCATCAAAAACCTAAGTTCTGGAATCAGCCGTCTTGAGCACTCCCGTGCTTAGGCCGTGCTCTTTTCTAAACTAGTCTTTGTAACTCTTTTGTTGCGAATTGAAAGATTTTTGCTTCTTTTTCCCTGAGAAACCTATTTAGCTGTTCAATGATAACAAAATACCAGCAAAGTACAAACATAGAGAAATTTATGCAAAAAGACAAGCAGAGTGCATGTAAATATAGTATGGAAATGTATATGATCATCCATTTATCAAGGACGTTATCTTGACCGCCTAAATGGTGGGAGTTGACATGGAACACTCAAATCACTTTAATACCTACTTGCAACATACGCGGCTAATGGAAGTTGCAAGAGTAGGAAAGGCCAAGCAGCGCAACTAAGCTAGTCCAGAGGACACAAATTAGAGCATTCATTAGTAGTATCATGAAGTTAATAATATGGATTATAATGGGATTAGCAAAGCGGAAAAAGCATTTTCTAGTGAGGGATTACTTATAAAGCGAAAAGCCAGATCTATATTTTCTACAAGAGAAAAAACTTGCGATCATCGATAATCACATCTGGTGAAGCCTAGAGGAACAATATATGATGCAAGAATCGTCCTCCTAATAGTAAGCACCAGGGGTAGTTGTTCCATGAGATGGAGTAGCAATAGATTCAACCTAATCAATAGTTATATTGACACTTTCAGCATAACAGCTATGGAAGAGGACCGTACCAACCTAAAAAAATAGATGTATACCACAGTACATGAGCTGTGCGAGAGGAGGCTCAAGCAGGCCTTCTAGAATGAGTTACACTTGGTCAAGTCCCAGTGGAGCGAGTTATGGATTATTGGAGGGGACTTTAATGCCACTCTCTCTGATAAAGACAACAATATGGTAATACACAACACATAAAGAAGGATCAAGTTTGACCATCTGATTGACGATCTCCAACTATGGAATCCTTCGTTGAAGGAAAAAAAGTACACATGGTTCAACGGACGAAACAAACCGAAGATGATAAGGCTCGATGGATTCCTCCTATCCTCCACCTCGTCGTCAAAATTTCTACAAGTATGGCAAATGACGCTACCAAGGAATAGATTGGACCATACCCCTATTCCACTGGCATGTTGCCCACACACCCCCACCAACATCAATTCTGGTTCAAAAGGAATTGAACCGCGACACAAGGATCCGGGATATGAAATGGAACTGGTAGGAGGGTGCAAATTTCGATAGGTGGGGAGAAATTATCTTGTCAATGAAACTAACTCTGGTACAAAAATGGCTAAGGGATTGGAACACCTAGAAACAAAAGGAGGAAGGTGCGAGAAAGAAATAAATACACAACATAATGCAAAGTCTTGACAAACAAGAGGAAACTCAAAGACTTAATCTAGAAGAGAAACAAGATAAATTCGCCCGCCTAAAAGAATATGAAGACTTATTTAAAGCCGAAGAAGCACACTAGAGGCAACATTCCTCTATAACATGGTTGAAAGAAGGAGACCAGAACACAATATTCTTTCACGCGATGGAAAGATAAAGGAAGAGCTAAAACTTGATACATAGAATACAATTAGGCGAGAGGGAAAGGGAAGGACATTATGAATATACGTTATAATCACGACACACTTTACAAAACTCTTCGGTACCAAAAGGGATAAAAGGTACTCCACTAATTTGAACAAATTATTTGCTAACGAAGTACAAATCAATCTACTCCAACTAGACAACCCTTTTATAATAGAAGAGGTATGTGAGGTGGTCAAGGACCTAAACCATGATAAAGCACTAGGACCAGACGGATTCTTGATAAATATATATCAACTGGGTTGGAACATTATAAAAAAAGATATAATAAAGACCTTCAATGAACTCTACCCGGGGAACACAACTCTAGAGAGACTAAATTTGGGCATACATAATACTAATAAATAAGAAGAATGCACCTACAACCCTATCCGACTACAGGGCAATTAGCTTGTTGAATTGCTTAATGAAGATCGTCAAAATATATTAGTGAATAGGCTAATAGTAATTGACAAATTGGTAGACCACACCCAAACAGACTTTCATCAAAGACTGATGTATGCAAGATAGCATCGTAGCAGCTGAGGAGTTACTACACAAGATGAAACAAAGCAAAACAAACAGAGCCATATTCAAGGTGGACTTTGAAAAAGCCATTGATATGGTAGACTTAAAGATCCTATTGGACATCCTCTAGGCAAGGGAATTTGCCCTAGATAGATTGCCTGGATTAAAATAATACTGACCTCATCAAAGGCAATGTTTCTCCTCAATGGGCAACCTACTGGTTATGTTTGTCATTAAAGAGGATGCAACAAGGTGACCCCTCATGAGTACATAAATATACATATTTTCATATCATATTTACATGCACTTTACATATATTTTTGCATTATTTCTTCTATTTTTGTGCTTTGTTGGGTATTTTTTTGTGATTGAGTACATAAACAGGCACCTGGGACAAACGAAATGAAAATTGGAATGATTAATAGCAAAAACAACCGAGGAGACATTGGTACAAAGAGTGACAACTCCGCAAACATGGGCATGTTGAATGGTGTTTCAATTAAAAATCACAATTGCATTCATAAAATCACACACACGCCCATGTCAATCTCAAATGGACATGTGTCGAATGACACGGGCATGTGTAGCCCGTGCACAAGAACAAATTATGTTGAAAACAACATTAATTCAAATTAAAGATATACACGAGATCCATGTAGTTTATGCATGGTTGTGTATCACGAAATCAATAGTTTTAAAATATCCTCGGATCCACTTTGCAATTGACTTTTGACGACTCATCTACCGATGGCTACGGTTTCGAAGAGAGACGGAAGGCGGAGAAGACATCAGTTCAGGAAGTTTATGATCTTTATTATGTATTACTCCTTTTTTTGTGACGTTTATTTTTAGTATGAGAGGCTAAACCTTCTGTGGTGCCTCGGGTCCTTGAACTTTAGGATAAACTTGTGACTTTTTCCTTTCCTTAGTACTGGGCATTCCATTTCTTTGTTTTTGTAAATAATCTATGTGTGCTGGATAATTATGGTTTGTTAGTGTAAATGCGCTAATCACATAATTAGAACTGCTTTATGCATGACGTGAAATAGTAGTCAAGCTAGATCCTAGCAAAGATAATGTTGGGGAGAGGAGGGGTTGCACGCTGAGAGATTGGGTGATTCGTCGTGTTGTTAACGAAGCATGAACTCACTCTCTGGATTAGGGTCAAACCTTATAGTGGGAACCATAAAATACTAGAAAATGATAATACAGTCATATAGCAAAGTCACTGCACGAGACTAAGGTTTGACTGTCACAAGAGATCGGGGTCAAACTAATTTAAGGTTCTCCACAGTCTAGAAATATTTCAACTTGGTAGCCAGTATTAGAAAATTAGTCACGAGGGTTTCCTGAGGGGATATAGAGATTTGAGGTGTCATGTCCTCTTGATTGTTAAAACCCTTGATTGGCAACCATTCACTGCAGTTTAGTTCTCTATAGATCTTTAGTTAGTGTTAGATCACTATCTATATTTTTAGGCTAGATAATAGGATTCGAATAAGTACTAGCTCTGCCGATCCCTATGGATTTGACTACCTAACCTTCGTGGTACTTTACTACTTGAGTGACCATGTAAACTTGCAGATAGCATTATTCATCGCATCAAGATTTTGGCGCCATTGCCGGGGCTTGGCAACTCAATATCAGAGTTTTGTAATTCTAGCCAATCCAACAATTCATTTTCTTTATTTTGTATCTTGTTAGTAGAGCACTTTTACTTGATCAATCATGCTTTCCTTTGTAAGAAATCAAGGCTACAATCATTATGACATGTCGAATTATTGAAAACCATCTTTGGAGGACCTCCTTGTGTACTACATTTACAGCAATGAAGTGAGCCTAGAAAAGTTTGAGAAAGTAAAGAAATTTGAGTTGGAAGAGGAGTTGCACACATTCGAGGAAAACTCAAACCTTTTAATGCACACATGCTTGAGTAAAACACCCCTTGTAGAGTAGGTTATGTCCATATCCATGGAGAACTAGGTTGCCCATCCAGACATTGAAATAAAACTAACGGAGTGTTCGAATGAAACAGATGAGGAAGAATGTAGGGAAACCAACTCATATGGAGACATTGATGAAGGAGACCTAGGTGAAGCTAAAGTCGTCCATTGAGGAACCTTTAGACGTGGACTTGAAGCAGCTACCAGCAGACCTTGATACTGTTGACCAATGGCTACAAGTATAAACACTTAAGCCTCCACACGCAAGCATATGTGGTTGTAGGTAATAAGTTCTAGAGAGTACCGGGTCAAATCCACAGGGAAGGCTTATTAGGTCTAGATGAGCAATAACCTACTAAGTCACTTTATAAAGTCAGTCGATCCTATAAGTGAAAGAGATTGTCTAAATCCTAAGAAAATGAAAGAAAGTAACGAAGTGTGCAAGGGATTTCTCTCTATAATATGGTTCTAGGGTTGCATGGCTCTAATAACTTGTGAAGATATTCTCTTATGCTTACAATGATGTGTATCTATGGATATGGGTATAACGATGATAGGTCCGATAATCATATACACTCTGGGTGCTGCCTACAAGTCCTTATGTCTAGGTAACATGCTTCCCATTCAGTGGTATCGGGGAAAGAATTATAGAACCTCGACAACTATCATCACTATGGGGATACCAATGCGTATGTCTAAGCTAATGGCACCACGGTTGTCACTCTATTCCTTCCTATGATTCTAGGTCAATTCTCATATACATATGTCTATGCAACGAGAACTAAGATCAACCCTCACCCATCGGTACACAATTGCAAGTAATACTAAATCATAGGCATACCCATAACAATACACTCAATTATAAACATATGATAATTTAAATATCAAATCAAAGAGTTCATACAACCTTAGCATGGATGTTTAAGCTACCATTACAAATGAAAGATCCATAATGATACAAATAGGTTCCCTATTTGTTTAGAGCTTCAATTATAGATAAAATAATAAGAAATAGGTTCCCCTTTGTTTAGAGCTTCTCCCGTCTAGATTTTGCCTTGAAAACTCTCCAGATCTCTTCCTTGGAGCTCTAGCCCCCACCCCTCATGAGAGATGTTCAAAACCTAAAAATCAAGTCTATTTATACTCCCAATAAAGTTGCATTACAATGCAAGGATAGTGCATCATGATGCAAGTGAAAATATGGGGTTCTAGACTTCTGTTTGCAATCCGCATCGTGAAGCATACAAGTTGTATTGCGATGAGACTTGAATTTCCAAAGAACTGTGAAATGTAGGCATCGCTATGCAACCTGCAAGTATCATGATGCCTTCATCAAATGCCTGATCGGATGACTATTTCAACTCGGATTATGCTAAAATTTTAACTGAGGATTCTTGACTTATTTATCTTCAATATGTACAATGGAGATTGGGTTTGGAGTCTTGTAGCTTTTGTAATAAATTTATGATCTCTTATGTTTTGTTAAGATATTTGCAACCCTCTCTCCTTCTGTATTTGGCTTGTCATCATGGAACACCCATTCCTTTGGCCATACAGTCATCCCTGGCTTGGGTATCATCTGTAAATATTAATAATAACTTGCATTGCATAAATTTATCCATTAAATATAAAAATTCACTAAAGCAAGTGCTCAGGCTACTTTACATAACAAATGCATGCAATTGAGTCAATTCATCATGAATACAACCTTATTTTTCTCATTTTGGTCATTAGTCATGCATTTTAAGCTCTCTAATTATGTATATGTTTGAGAGATAACAAGTACACCTAACTTAGAGACAGAACAAAAGGAGAAGCTGCTAGAAATGCTAAGGAGGCACAAGAGAGAAATAGAATGAAAGATTGTAGATATTCGCGAGATCAGTTCATCATTGTGTAGACAAAAATTCTCATAGAGGATGATTACAATCCCAAGGTGCAACCTCAATGGAGATTGAACCTCAACATGAAAGAAGTAGTGAAGTAGAAGTGAAGAAATTTCATGATACCATAGTGATCTAACCCATTTTAGATAGCACTTGGGTAAATTCTGTCCAGGTGGTTTCAAAGAAGGGTGGTATAACAGTAGCACAAAACAACAATAATCTTGGAAAGTTATAGGAATAATCCCTTTTACAGAGTTGCTCTCCTAAACACTCGATCTCTCGCTATGTTCATAACTCCCACCTATTGAAGTAGATCTAGGGTATATAGAGGGAGCGTTATCGTCTACACCTTCTATAGATCTAGATTGACACTTAGAGCTATCACAACGTAAAGCATCAATATATACACAACATTCAATAGGTTCTTAAACATTAAAATACTCATTAAAATATAGAAATCTATACAAGCAAGATTAAACATAAACCCGGAGGTTCATCATGCGTAAATATCTAACAAGTTAGTTCCCCATAGAAGGAGAACATAAATCAAATACAATCAAAGAGGAGAAGATGAAAATCATAATAAAAACACTCTTTCCTCCACCGTTGGCGATGACCGTTGACGATGTCCCTTTAATGCTTGTCTTCCACCCTTTTGCTCGAAGGTCTTCAATGTGCCCTAATCTCCAAGATGGAGAGAAGGTAGGGAGCCTCCAAGAGGGTGATGATATTTAAGATCCAAAAAGCCCCTTCTCTAAACCCTAAATCAACTATTATAGGGTTCAACTCAATGCAGATGATTAGTGACCCAACCCATCATATTCGGACTCGAATTAGCATAAAACTGGGTTAACTCAACTCTGGGTGCGCGGCATACGGACTATCTTATAGCCATATGCATGCTCGTATGCTTCATCGCTAGATCGCACGGCTCAGGATACGACCGTAAGTTTGCCCTTGAAGCTCTCTGTATCTTGGGGTTGTGTGCTCAGAACCTCCATATGGGCGCTAACGGCCGTAAGAGCTCTCGTATCTTCATCATACGGGCGCTTACGGCTGTAAGACTACTTGTTTGGCTACAATAATTCTGCTGAAAGCTTCGATTTGATATGTTTTTCTTCTATTTTGTTCTCAAAGCTCTCTGGTGCCTTGAAAATGAGAATTAACACAAATGAAGTATTGATGGGCAAGAATTACACAAAATCACATGAATAATGTACAATGAATTGATATAAAAATATGATCAATTGAACGCTTATCAAAAACAAGATCCCCTGGTTTGCAAACTATACCAATTATTTTGAGGGAAAAGTGTTGCCAAAAATGTTGACAACTCAAGAAAGAAGGAAATTCTTCTCAAATTTGAGATACTAACTGTAGGAAGACTCATACATGTATAAAGTCTGCACTGATCAAATAATTTGAAGGTGTGTCTCTCTTTAGGAAGGATGGAAAATTCTAAGCCACTGCCATGCTGGACCAATGGGTGGACATTTCAGTGCAACTTGGACGGTTGAAGATATATTGGCTTCAGGATTTTTCTTGCCAACATAATTTCAAGATGCATGAAAGATTGTACAAGTATAAGGCAGATGTCAACGAGTAGGAAACATCTCTAAGTGGGATGAAATGAACCAATACCCAATCCAACAATATGAGATATTCGATGTGTACGGGGAATTGACTTCATGGGACTTTTCTGGAACCCCAACATGAACAAGTATATTCTAGTGGCAGTGGATTATGTATCGAAGTGGGTTGAAGCCCAAGCATTACTGACTAATGATGCCAGGGTGGTAGTCAAATTCCTCAAGAAGTTGTTCTCTTGATTCGAGACTTTACGGGAAATCACCAGGGACACACTTTTGCAACACCCAATTTGAGATGATCATCAAGAAGTATGGAGTACCTGAAAAGGTTGTAACTCGATATCATCCCTAAACAAGTAGATAAGTTGAACTGTCCAACCGGGAATTGAAGGGTATCCTAGAAAAGACAGTTGATAAGTGTTCATTTGAGCCTAATTTTATACCATATTCATGTGTGTTTTACTTGCTAATTTGGTAAAATGTGGCCTACCATTGCTTAATAAGTGTTACTTTTGTTAAACATGGCACATTAATTGAAGGTGTTTCAAGAGAAATGAGATTTTTGAAGGCTTTTTCGAGGCCAAAACGTCAAAGTTAGGGGCTATACAAATGCCCCCATACATTATGGCGAAGTTCCTCGAATTGGAGCCAAAACATGGCTTTTTTTAGAGGCATACGGGCTACCATACGGGATGCTATATGGGTAGATACAAGAACTTCTGATAACTTCGGTTTCCGCAAGTAATTTCAAATTTCTATTTTGCCTATATACTCCATACGGGGTAGCATACGGGCTGATATATGGCTGTATGAAGGGACTTGTAAGTCGGGCAGGAAATCATAAGGCCCGTATGACTCGGGGAGCAAATTTGCAAAATATACGGGCTCGTATATGGCCCATATGAAGTCCCGTATTGCTCATTTTTGGGCCCAGTTTGTATCCGATTTTCAAATGATTTTGCCCCACATGAACCCTAAATGGGAAACCCCTAAAAATACCAATCTTTTAGGGTTAAGGAAGCCATCTCTTGGCCTTTGGCCACCTTTCGTGCCGACTTGGAGATCTTGGAGGTCTTTGATGGCTAGGGTTTGAAGGGATTCTCTTGGGAACGAGCTAGGGCTTGAAGGGAAATTCATCAACGATCCAATCAGCGTACCAACTGTAGAGGGAACATCGGAGGGAGGTTTATTTGTGTTTATCTCTATGTTTTCTCCTTTTATTGCATTGGATTTGTGTGCCCCTTTCATGGGGAACTAATAGTTTAGGTATTTGGGCATGTCGAACCCTTGGATTATGTATGAACTTTGATTTTGATTGTTAATGATTATCTAGTTGCTTTCCATGATTGAGATCTATTGGATGTTTTAATGTAAGTGAATCCCTCTAAGTTGCGACAGCCCGGATGGATTTTCGTAGTCCATATGGTGGAAGAAGCGACCGTCTCCCCGTGTGTAGACCATCTCCAATAGAGGGGATTGTGAGTATATAGGGAACCTGGGTACTAAGGAGAGCGAGTTCTTTAGATGTATTATTCCGATAATCTCTCCAACAATTAGGTTCCCTAAAACATCATCGGTAAGGGCATTAGGATTAGTAATTCTCCTCGAGAGAGGGAGTGAAAACACCTTAGGAACCCTTGGTCCAATCCATTGAAACTAGTGATCTTCGCATTCATTATCTATCTTTATCAGACCCAAGGGGGATTCATTGCCCGAATACCCCCTTCCTATGATTGATTTACCCCAAGATTCAATCCCTTCATTATTGATATCCAATTTTTAGGTTTTCTTTGTTTAGATTAGTTCAAACCACTACCGATCTTTGTTTTGATTAGATATTACATGACTAGTTAGTACTAGTATTTCTCGGTCCCTGAGGTTCGATGCCTGACTTTTCAAGAGTCCACTGTATTATTAAGTCTTTCTTTGTTTAGATTGGTCAGAAAGACTTAGTAACACCGTTTTGGTATATAAAACAACATACAAAACCACGATTGGGAACACTCCATACTGATTGGTGTATAACAAGGCATGCCAAATGTCGATAAATTGGAAAATCGCGCATATTGGGCAATTAAACTTCTAAATTTTGATTTGCAACAAGCGGAACAAAAACAAAAATTGTGGTTGAATAAACTAGATGAATGGTGGCATAATGCACATGAGAATATGAGAGCATACAAGGAGTGCACGAAATGATTCCATAATGAGCACATTAAGAAGAGCCGATAATTTCAGGTAGGAGACCAAATGTTGCTCTTTAACTCACATCTTTGTTTGTTTCTAGGAAAGCCCAAATCGATATAGTTAGGGCCTTTAACAATTACTCAACTATCTCCCACGGGGCAATCGAAATCACACCCAGCGAAGGGGACCTTCAAGGTAAATGGGCAACGGTTAAAACGATATATAGTGGGAGAGCTTCAATGTTCAACTTATTCGAACCCCCATAAGCATAATAGGTACGTCAATCTAGTAATGTAAAACAAGTGTTTCTTGAGAGGTAACCCAAGTTTAGTTAGTCTTTAGTTAGGTTTCATAGTTAATTTAACTTTTACGTATATACATTAGTGGTGATTTAACATCTTTCATGATTTTTTGGCGTTTATATGATTTCCAAAGTGCGTAATGATGGATTCTTTGTCTTTGGAGTCAATAACACTTTGGTGCAGGTGAAAACAAGGAAAAAGACAAGACTTAAGAATTTACAGAGAGAGACACGCCCTCGGACATGGCCGTGTAGAGGAGCGTATAACTCTTAGGAAGGAAGAGAAAGCCAAACAGAAGAGTACGGAGAGTTAAACTCCCACAGACCCGCACGTGTGGCAGATCGTGTAACTCTCTGAAAAGCAAAATAGAAGAAGGACACAGGACAAAGAGTTACACATTCAAAGACACGAACGTGTAGACAAGCGTATCAGCATCTATATGGTTCAAATGCTACTTACACGGTCATCTTAAACTTATGAGTACAACTTCATAACAAACAGGGATTTACAAATCCGCACACACGATCGTATACACACCTGTGTCATGTTAGGCTGAAGGAAAGGAAATTACAGAGAGTTACACGCCCACAGATACGGGCATGTTGGGATTTATATGGTTCAATTGCTTTATACATGCCCTTGTGACACATATACGACTGCAAACACAACCGTGTATAGCCTGTGTGTGGCTTGATAATTCAAAGTCTAGGGTTGCAAAAGCCGATAATTGGGTCACCGCCCTTACAATCACGAGTCATCCCTTCTAATCCTCGACTCCCTTGATACAGCCGAGTACCTCCCACGTAAGCATTACTGACCAATGGTGATCCTACGCGAATGTGGTGCTATTTGACTGACCATTCTTCATCTTCATCCACAGAGTGATGTCCTTGTCCACAAGCCCGTGTTTGTCATCTTCTCTGACGAAACGATGGGGTTCAAGAAGAAGCGCTTTGTAAGGCAGCCAAAGAGATGAAGGGATGAAGGGAGTTCGCAGCTGCCGGCACCGGTCTTCAGAACCCCTGTTAAGAATAATAGGTATGCCCAATTAAGAAAGAAGAGGTTCGACGAGACCTGAGACATCGATTTTGATGTTTTGGAGGATGTGGGCCTCACCGAGGAGGTTCGAAGTTTGTTATCAGTAGGAGGGTGGGACCGACTGCTCACCATAGACAAGATGGCCAACCAGGAGCTGACCTTGGAGGTTCTGGCCACTACCACGATTATCAGAGAAGTGGTCTCCTAGTATTGAGTGGACCAGTTATAGTTTTAGTTGGTGGGCGCCACGCAGCAGATTAGGTACTCTCAATTCGCCCTTCTTCTAGATCTGTACGATTAGGCGTTTACCAAGACCCCCGAGTACGAAGCCATCAGCATCTACAGACCATTCGAGAGAACTCAAGAGGATTACTGCAACCGGCTTAGCACTGATCCAATCTACGACCCAGTGAGACAAAAGGCTACCACACTCCGATCTCCAGTCCTCAAGTACATCTACTATGTCAATAAGTTACTCCATTACACTGAAAGGCTCAGGTGTGGGATGAGTCCGCATTTCTTCACTCTGGTTCCGCAGTATTGAGGTAGATATGTAGTTGATGATTTAGTATTGTGATTATTATACGACTTCGTATTTCCCACCTCCCGGATAGCGAGTAGAGACCGACCATAGAGGCTATTGGCATGCGTTCTATTTACCAAGGGAGATTTCATAAATCATTCATAGTACCGAGGATTACATAATGAGATAAACATGGATGTGACTTTACTTGAGAATTTTTATGCATATTGGCATAATTATATCAGATTGAAAATAATGCATTGACTAGCAAGTTAGTTGTACAACATTTATCTTCAGTTACTTTTATATGCACAGTTTTATATTGCGGAGATTATTGTTTTATATTAATATATGGGTATAGTTTTATACCTGACAGTATTGTTACTAGATCACTAAGCTCATGTAACTAAGGCCCCTTTTATATTGTTTTTATGCAGGCGATAGACAGGAGTTGATGCGATGCAACTGGAAGTGTATGAGTCGTAATCAAGTAATAAAAGTGGACTCAAAAGTCACGTTATCTATCCTCAAGGAGAAGGAAATACTAGTACCTAGTGCTTGTCTACTATCTAGTTGATCCAAAGGCAATAGATTATACTAAGCCTAAATTGAGAAATTACTAACACGAACAATGTGGTCAAATTACTCTTGATATCAAACAATCATGAAAAGGGGATACTTGCGTGATTGAATCCCCCTTAGATTTCTAAAATGTAGATAAGATTCTCTATATTAATACTTGGTAAATTCTTGGCAAAGGGTTCCTAATGTGGTTTTATTCCCTGTCTTGAGATAAATTACTAATCCTAGTGCCCTTACTGATGATGTTATAGGGAACCTAATTCTTGAAAGGATTATGGGAAAAATACATCTAAAAGACTCGTTATACTTAGAACCTGAGCTCCCGGTATACTCATAATCCCCTCTGTTGGAGATGGTCTACATGTGAGGAGGCGCTCGCTTCTTCCCTCACATGGACTATGAAAATTCCTCCTGGCTCTCGTAACGTAGAGGAATTAACTCACATTAAAACATCTAATAAACACATAGATTCAATAAAGAAAGCATATATAGAGAATAATCATCTATTAACCCATATCCAAGGGTTCATCAACACCCAAGTATGTGCAAAATTAGCTCTCTATGAAAAGAGAGCAACAATCCAATGCAAAGATGAAAGAAATCAAAGAGTTCATGATAGACAAGGATATTACAAACACCATTGGTAGATTCCATGACTCCTATTCAAGCTTTTGCCCCCTTCTCTTCTTTCTAGGGTTAGTGATGAAGATCTCTAAAACCATAATCAAGCTCTATTTTTCCCCCTAAGCTCTTTCTCCTAAGCTAACTCTCCCTCTAAAACCCCCAATCTTCGGATTATATGCCCCACTTTTAGGGTTTTAGAGCGTTATTTGCATTTTTCCCCTTGCCCAGGTCCGCAGGTTTGTAGGAAACTTATGATATACCGGCCCTTATAGACTCTAGGTGGACCTATACGGGCATATATCAGATAGTATGAGAGCCCGTATGGTCTCATATAGGGTGTTGTACAGTCCTAGGCGGTTGATTGCATAGGCCTTGATTCTCCAAGTCCATACGGGGTATGGAAGCCTCTATGCCTTGGTACTATCTCCAGAAACGCTTCCTTTCAGCCTCAATTTCTCTTGAAAAGCTTCCTTTCCCCTAGGGTACGGATATCTTGCCCTATTTATCAAAATAAACACATTTTAAGTATCTGTGGGTCAAAACTCCTCAAAATTACATGAAAAGCATACAAGAATATGGTATAAAATTAGACTCAAATGAACACTTATCAGGAGTTCAGGTAAAGGATTATGTCTACTCGCGGAGTGTTTGAGGAGTGCTAGTAGTGGGCTCTGACACCCAGGGTTGTATTTCTACAATGTATTATTGATAGGAGAGAGTAGAACTCCTTTGATGTTTGAGACATGATTCTATGTCAGTACCTTTTATCTAGTGTTGTATTAAACATGGATTTGATCTTCTATTTTATGACATTATAATTTCCTACCTTATTAGCTTCCGCACATATTTTCTATGATTATTAGTTTTACAACCTTAGGCTCAGGGTTCACCCCTTGACCTGGCTGGTGTGACACTTGTCTTTGGTTTTGAGATGGATGTCACATTTAGTAATATCAGAGTGAGCCAGTTAATCCTAGGAAGTCCTAGGGGTAGTCAGAGCCTTAGAGTGGGAGTATGTGTTAATAGAGAAAATGTTAATAATTGCTATAAGTAATAAAGATTTATAGTGATACTTCTCCTCTCTCAGAATGTCACCGAAGATACAGGAAGGCCACCTTGGGTGCCGCGTGAGGAACCCATGGAAGAGCCTCATATGGAGCCCCCGAACAAGAAGAAGAGCATGGTGAAGCGTCCCATGCCCATTATGGACAACAACATAATCCTGGTATGCAAGAGACTCTGGAGCAACTGAAGCAGACACTTTGAGGCTTCCCGAATTACCTGCAGACCTGGCCTAGGAGACAAGATTATGTCACCCAAGCCCAACAGATAGATTAACACAGTTTACTAGAACTCACGACCCAGCCGAGGCTGAAGCATGGGTCACCCATCTGGAGCTAATCTTCAAGGTATTGAGGTGTTCAGAAGAAGAAAGAGTGACTATAGTTACCTTGTTACTGGGACAAGGAGCTTTATATTGGTAGTTGACCATTAGGCAACGCCAGACAGATCAGGCAGCTATTACTTCGGCCGACTTCTGAAAAGCTTTTGACTAGAAGTTTATGTCTCGGGTGTACAAGAATGTGAAGCGGCAAGAGTTCATGTGTCTTGTAAAGGGGAACCTTTCGGTGGTCGAGTATGAGGCCAAGTTTACAGATCTGGGGTGGTATACAACCGCTTTTATGGATAATGAGTCTGAGAAATACAAGAGGTTCGAGGGTGGACTCCGGGATGAGATCCAAATCATTGTTACTGTATTAGGATTAGAAGATTTTACTTAGTTGAGTATGCCCTTAGAGTGGTGATGAGCATAGAGAGATAGAACCAGCGCAAGGAGAAATTGAAGAAGAGGAATGCGCCCAGTTTTCGAATGGGCGACAACTTGAGGCTGACCAAGAGAAGCAACAGCACCAGCAGTATTAGATCTTCTTTGGGAGGACAGGGACAGAAGAGGCCTCAATATTGATAAGTGTTCAAATGAGCATCGTCTATATATGAAATTCATGCATATTACCTTATGTTTTGGAGGAATGTTGACCCTCTTGTACTCAAAATGGCTTTGTTTTTTTAAACAGGGCAGAAAATAGCAATTCCAAGAGAAAGGAAGCGTTTTCAAGAGAATGCGGGCCAAAGTAAGCGAAACTGGGTCAAAGGACCGTCCATACGGAGTTCCATACGGACCCGTATGGACCTGGAGATTTATACGGACCCCCGAACGGACTGACAGGACTTTGTATATGGGGACCTGAGAAGTATACGACCCCGTATGGCACTCCATATGGGAGTCCGTATACGGGGCCGTACGGGGTCGTATGGATCATATACTGGGTCGTATATCATAAAGCTGCAGCTGCGATTTCCGCCGAACCGAGGGTAAAGTCGGAAAATACACCAAAAACCCTAGTGTGGGGTATAAATAGAAAGGCTAATGAGGGTTTTGGGTCATCTTGGAGTAGATTGGAGCCAAAGCATCAAGGTTGGAGGGGGGATTTCCATCATCTTTTTCATCACCAAGGAGGAGGTACTTTTAGGAGTTCTCCCATCAAAAGGGCTCAAGAAGAAGAAGGAGGGGCAAGAGAGAAGGAAGGGATCCACCAACGGTCATCATTAGGGATTTTTCTCTCATGAACTCTATGTTTGCTTTTTCTCTTAGCATGGTTTGTTACTCTCCATTGATGGAGAGCTAAACTCTTGATACTTGGGTGTTGATGAACCTTTGGATTATGTTTAATTGATATTGTCTCTTCTATGTTGATTTCTTTGGTTGAATGCATTGTAGTCTATTGAATGTTATGTATGGTGATAGTATTAACCTCTCTACGTTACGAGAGCCCGGAGAGGTTTCTATAGTCCACATGGGGGAAGATGTGAGCGCCTCCCCATGTGTAGACGACTTCAATAGAGAGGGCTAGGAGTACACCGGGAGCCCGGGTACTAAGGCAAGAAATTCTTTAGATGTCCTATTCCCTTAGCCCTTCCAAGAGATAGGTTCCTTAGAGCTTAACTAGTAAGGGCACTAGGTTGAGTAATCACCCTCGAGCGAGGGGATGAAATCACCTTAGGAACCCTTGGCCAATGATTCACCAAGAGTCAACATACAGAGCATTATCCATATCTAAGGAAATCCAAGGGGGATTCAATCACCCAAGTATCCCCTTCATTGCTTGATTGTCTTCAGGTCAATTCTACTTATTAGTTTACATTGGTAATTCTAGAATTAAGATTAGTTATCACCAACCAAATTTCGATTGACTAGATAATAAATGAATAGCCATTACTAGTACTTTCTTTCTCCCTGAGGTTCGATACCCGACTTCTCAAGAGTCCATTCTATTACTTGATTCAACCCGTATACTTGCGGATTCAACGCATCAAGTTTTTGGCGCCGTTGCCGGGGAGATTTAGGACTACTAGGAAAACTAGGAGTTTATTAATTTAGTCATTTAGTTTCAGTTTTTTTTGTCTTTTGTTTCAATAATTGTTTGCTCTCTTGAATACTAATCGCTTTTATAATCTTTGGTGCGAGGGATCACATGGCGAATATCAAGGACATAATGTTACGCAAATTAGATCTTCTTGAGGAATGGATTGAGGAGAGGCTAGCAGATCAGTTGAGAGATTCGCAACAAGAGTTGTTTTTCAGAGAAAAAGAGCATACTCACATGTCATGGGAAGCACCTCCAAAAAGTGTTTGTGATGAAATACAATATCACTATTCTGATCATCCAAGTGAAGCTGACCTTGCTCAATTTGACACCAAAACATATGAGGAAGAGACTACTTTATCAAGTCCAGGTGCATTAATTGAAGATCAACAATGGGAGGATGATCAAGTTTTTCAGATAAAAGAGGAAATTGGGGAACCAACTGAGGGCATGACTAAACTAAAGCCTTCAATGGAAGAACCCCCGATCACCTTGAATATGCATTCCTGGATGAGGGTTCATAGCTACCAGTCATTATTGCTTCAAGATTAGCAAGTTTACAAAAAGGGAAATTGTTACAGGTGCTCAAGAGGCATAAAGAGCTATTGCATGGAAAGTTTCAGACATCAAAGGCATTAACCCATCCTTTTGCACCCACAAAATCTTGATGGAAGATAATCACCGCCCATCAGTGTAACACCAAAGGAGATTGTATCCGAATATGCAAGAGGTTGTAAAGGCAGAGGTCATCAAACTCCTAGATGCAGGGATTATCTACCCTATTTCGGATAGTGCATGGGTCAGTCCTGTACAAGTAGTCCCAAAGAAAGGAGGGATGATCGTGATAGCGAATGAAAAGAATGAACTAATCCCCACGAGGACAGTTACAGGATGGAGGGTGTGCATTGACTATAGAAAACTGAACGATGTCACAAGGAAGGATCACTTTTTATTACCATTCATCGATCAAATGTTGGAAAGGCTAGCCGGACACTCGCACTATTTCTTCCTTGATGGATTTTCGAGATATTTTCAAATTCCCATCTCCCCGGAAGACCAAGAGAAGACTACATTCACTTGCCCGTATGGTACGTTTGCCTATCGTCGCATGCCCTTTGGGCTTTGCACTGCCCCAGCCACTTTTCAAAGATGCATGTTAGCCATTTTCGAAGATTTTGTGGAGGACATCATGGAAGTATTTATGGATGACTTTTCAGTTTTTGGGGACTCATTTGATCAGTGTCTTGAAAACCTAGACAAAGTGTTGGGAAGATGTGAAGAAACCAACTTGGTTTTGAGTTGGGAGAAATGTCATTTTATGGTTCAAGACGGAATTGTATTGGGACATAAGATCTCAAACAGGGGGATTGACGTGGATAAAGCGAAGGTTGATACTATTGGAAAGCTACCACCACCAAATTCTGTGAAAGCCGTCCGGAGTTTTTTGTGACATGCCGGGTTCTATAGGCGATTCATTAAGGACTTCTCCAAAATAGCTAAACCTCTCACCAAGCTATTGGAAAAAGATGTTCCGTTCGAGTTTGACAAGGAATGTTTGAATGCCTTTAATGCTTTGAAGGACAAGCGCCAATCATAACAGTCCCGGATTGGGGGCGACCCTTTGAACTCATGTGTGACGCAAGTGATCATGGTGTAGGTGCCATCTTGGGACAGCGGAAGAACAAACATTTTCAACCAATTCATTATTCCAGCAAGACTTTAACAGATGCTCAAGCAAATTACACCACAATCGAGAAAGAGTTACTTGCAATAGTCTTCGCTTTTGACAAATTCCGTCCATATCTGATATTGTCCAAAGTGGTGGTTTACACCGATCATTCGGCGTTGCGCTACCTGCTAGCCAAACCGGATACCAAGCCAAGGTTGATTCGCTGGATACTCCTCCTTCAAGAATTCGACTTAGAGATCAAAGACAAGAAGGGTGCTGAAAACATGGCAGCTGACCATCTATCGCGGTTGGAGAATCCTGGAAGAGAAAGTTTGAATAAAGAGGACATCGACGATAAATTCCCGGATGAACACTTGTGCAGTCTTAAAGTAATCCCGGAGGCGTTGAAAACTACCGACAAAGAAAGGGGAAACCCATGGTTTGCCGACATTGCTAATTACCTTGTGGCAGGAGTCCTTCCTTCCTCCTATGATTACTCACAAAAAAAGAAGTTCTTTGCGGAGTTAAAATACTATACATGGGATGATCCATATCTATTCCGAGTTTGTGCAGATCAAGTGGTAAGAAGATGTGTTTCTAGAGAGGAAGGATTACAGATTCTAGAGCATTGTCACGCAGGACCCACGGGGGGCATTACAGGGCAACCAAATCAGCTCGGAAGGTCCTCAATTCGGGTTTTTATTGGCCAACGCTTTTCCAAGATGCGCTGAAATATTCTCAATCCTGCGATAAGTGTCAGCGATCTAGGAATATATCACAGCGCGATGAAATGCCGCAAAGTTCAATGCAAGTATGTGAAGTATTTGATGTGTGGGAAATAGATTTCATGGGACCATTCCCGAACTCTCGTGGCAATAGATTCATCCTTGTGGCAGTCGACTACGTATCTAAGTGGGTCGAAGCACAAGCCATGCCCACTAATGATGCTAGAGGAGTGGTTAAATTTATGAAGAAATTGTTTTCTCGGTTCAAAACACCTAGAGCCATCTTAAGTGACCGGGGGACACACTTTTGCAATACCCAGTTCGCTAAGATACTTAAGAGATACGGCGTTGTACATCGTACATCTACACCCTATCATCCCCAAACAAGCGGCCAAGTGGAGGTGTCGAACCGCGAACTGAAGAAGATACTTGAGAGAACAGTTTCGCATAGCAGGAAGGATTTGGCCGATAAACTAGATGACGCGCTATGGGCCTATCGCACCGCCTATAAAGCACCAATAGGCAATACCCCCTACCGGCTGGTCTATGGTAAATCATGCCACCTACCGGTTGAGCTTGAGCACAAGGCTTATTGGGCGACGAAGCTTCTCAATTTTGACAAAACCCTTGTTAGCGAAAAAAAACATCTCAGTTGAATGAGCTTGAAGAGTGGCGTCTATCAGCATACGAAAATTCAAGGCTGTATAAGGAACAGATCAGAAGGCGACATGATCGAAAATTGAAGCACCAGAAGCAGTTCACCAAGGGAGATAGAGTATTACTATTCAATTCAAGAGTCAAGTTATTCCCCGGAAAACTGCTATCAAGGTGGTCCTGACCTTTTGAAGTGGCAAATGTTTTACCTCAAGGTGTAGTGGAGATCCTCCACCAGGATAGAGGACCATTTAAGGTAAATGGTCATCGCCTCAAACTATACCATGATGGATGCTTTAGAGGAAAGACCGATGGAAGCTTCAAGGTGTTTGAGCCTTCATAAGGTAAATTGAAGGTACGTTAAGCTAGTGACGTTAAACAAGCGCTTCTTGGGAGGCAACCCAAGCTCTAGAACTTTCCTTCCTAGTCTTTAGCAATTTTTGTCCCTTTTTGATTAGCTAGTAATGCTTGAAATAAGTGGAAGTTGTGTTTTCGTCCAATCCTCTTTGTTCTTATGTTGGATGTTGGCATTTAGAGGTAATATCTCGATTTCTATCGGGCCGCGCAAAGAGAAGGGCATGAATGAACCCTGGAAGGGTTGTGTAAGCCTCTACCAGTGTATATACGAGGGTCCCATACGGATCGATAGCAGTCCAGGTATGTGGAGACAAGAGGCCTATCACGACTCCCTGCAGGGACTCAGTATAGGAGTCCATTATAGAGGTCTCATCGAGAACACGCAGTACGGGTGCTTTAACTAGCCCCCTTTCAACCCTTTTCACTCCATCCTCTTCTCCCTCTCGTGCCCTAGAGACCCCACATCCTCTCTTTGCGACGCGGCGCCCATTCTTCCTCAAATTAAGGCTTGATCATCCCTAGGTATGCGCTAATCGCTCAATCTCTCAATTGTATGCATTACTGACATGATTTAGAAACTTAGGGTTGTTTGCAATCGATTTTTCTTGTGAATAAAATGAATGAGTTAGATTCTTGTGCTATTTTGTGATAGAACTTGCATTGGATGAATGTTGTATGTTTTAGAAGTGTTTTGGATGCGAGAGATGTAGAAATGGGGCCAAGATTAATTCGCCGCCGCCCGGCAAGCTTCGCTCATGACCCTATCCATACGGACTCCCATACGGAGTCCCATACGGACTCTCGTATAGGGGACTGTCCCCGTATACGGACTTCGGTCAGTCCGTAGTGTACCCCGTATAGGGGCAATTTAGGTCGTTTATTTGAAAATTTTGCCGTGCCCCTTTAGCTTCATCGGCACTAACATTCCCTGTTTAGTTTCAGATATGCCGAGGAAGATCACAGCATCAAAGAAGCGCCGAACAGGGGCCGGGTCGTCATCCACTGAGACACACTTCACAGATGAGGTCCACCGCCTCCGACATGTCCGTCTCTCCTCTCGCTGCTTCGGTCGGACCCGCGTCATAGATTAGGACACCCTTATCCAACTTAACATCGCAGACCGAGTTCGGGAGATGATATCATTCGGCGGCTTGGACAGTATCTTTTCTCTTAGCCATGAGGTATTCCGCCGCCTGACCTTGGAGGTGCTGAGCTCTTTCGAGGCCGACAGGAGTGCGGTGGGGGAGCAGAACCGCACCGCCATTACCTTCCAGCTCTTCGGGAGACAAAGGGCGATGAGCTACACTCAGTTCGCGCTGTACATGGGACTATACGATCGCGATTACACCTTCACACGAGAGTACGCCGAGCTGCTCACAGCCTTCCCCGAGTGCACCATTTCCTCTGCGAGCTTCTGGATTCAGTTGGGCGGGCCCCATGACAGTCACAAGGCGTCATTCATGACGGACCCGGTGCACCGTTACCTGCATGCACTCATCAGCCGCACCATAGCAGCTCGCAGTGACAATTATGGAGCCGTCGTACCGTCGCGACGCCTATTTCTCTGACCCTCGTTAAGCGAGCTCCGATCCACCTGGGATATGTACTCGCAGACTACTTGGCGCATCAGGGGCAGAACATCCGACTCACCGATATCCATGCCGGACCCTACATCACACGGCTTATCATAGGCATGGGTCTCGAGGCGGAGTTGGAGGGGGAGCAGCATCAGCAGTTAGTTTCCCCACTAGACATGAGACTCCTCGCACAGATTGGATTGGTGCGGCGAGCCGGCTGACGTTACACTCTGGTTGGCCACGTCTCAGATTGTTCGGAGGAGGAGGGATCCGATTCCGATGATTCCGATGCGGCCGAAGCCTTTTGCCTCAAAGACTCAGCTGGATCCTCTCTACATCCGTGAGCCGGCGTATACACGCAGGCCGAGGAAGCAGATGACCGAGATGAGAGCTGTCCAGGACACTATCTTAGGGGAGCAGCTACGACTCGGGGAGCAGTTTTCCGAGCTCTCACTCTTTATTCGTGGACACGCCGCATTTGCCTCTCCTCCGCCTCCTGCACCAGCAGACCATGAGCCAGCACGGGACGCATGACGCACCACCTCTATATTTCATTTCTCTTTATATGGAACTTCGTTATCTGTACTTGTTATATTATTTACCTTTACGCATCATGGCACATTGAGCAAGGGCATCGCCCTGCTACCTTATATCGTACTTTCGTTATGTGGATTCTCTTGTTTTGTATGCTATCGGATTTGATTCCTTCTCAATATTTGCAGAGTCAACATTGGATCCACGACCCTCGATAAGCGAAGCAGTCCTCCGCTCCCACAAACAACTCTCGGCAACTATATTTAGTGGAGTTTCGTTCACCCTTCTCCACTAATTTCTTGTGCTGAATTTAATTTTCTTGCATTGAGGACAATGCAAACTTTTAGAGTGGGGATGGGTGGCTACCTATCTCCTTTTAGGGTTATTGTAAACTTTTAAGTGTGGAGATAGCTAGTCATCATAATTATTTATCGCAGATATTTTTGTGATAATTATGCTTGATATGCATGACAACCTTGGCGATAGACAAATGTGACGTGAATTTCTTTTTCAAACACACCATTTGTGATTTGAAATGCTTCCAATTGAAACACCATGGGCATATAGAGGTCATCTTTGTGACAATCATGATTGTGAAAGACAACAGATAACCCATTGCCATGTTCTTTTGACTTGACTAGCTATGTATTGTTTTTCAATGGCTCCAAGAAATTTCGCGGCACTAGTTCAAATTTGTTAACCCCTCATAATACGCGTAGTGGACAAATACAACGAAAATAAAGTAGTTTAGCACATCAACTAAGTTAATAAAGATAGTGTTCCACTGCTTTTGATGATGAACTTGTTTGGAGTTCTGGCTCCTAACCAGAGTGTTCTTCATTTCAAAAAATTACTATTTAGCATGAACATGTACGAGTAGAGTTGTAACCACCTAAGTAGCTAAGGGTTCGGGTGCCTAATCAGCATAATTCCTCTCCAAAATGGGGGGACTACACTCTACCCTGATCTTTAGTTTGGAAAGTCGGATCTACTTGAGATGCCCTACCCAAATAAAATGTAAAAAAAAAAAATTATTTATGGTTGTAATTGTCCACAGTTCATCTAATAGGGAAGTAACTCTATTGATCTTAGGGCCTCAAGGACTTTCTAGAGTCCACTGAGAGCATGCTTGCCTTATAAAGACTTTAGAACATGGCATGTGGAGTGAACAAGCTTTGTCTAGGACTTTATCGGAAGAGTTATAGGATCAATCTAAGCCCTGGTGTGGAGATAGGGAAATACAACGAGGTGGTGCTATTGGACTAGAATTCATGTATAGTGTGTAGAGCCCAAGGTTGAACACTTATCTTCTTTTCTTGATTTCTTTTCTTTGCTTGTGGACAAGCAAACCTTTAAGTGTGGAGATATGTGGTAAGTGTTCAAATGAGCATCGTCTATATATGAAATTCACGCATATTACCTTATGTTTTGGAGGAATGTTGACCCGCCTGTACTCAAAAGGGCTTTGTTTTTGTAAACAGGGCAGAAAATAGCGATTCCAAGAGAAAGGAAGCGTTTTCAAGAGAATGCGGGCCAAAGTAAGCGAAACCGGGTGAAAGGACCGTCCATACGGAGTTCCATACGGACCCGTATGGACCTGGAGATTTATAATGGACCCCGAACGGGTGACGGGACTCCGTATCACGGGGACTGAGAAATATATCGACCCATTATGGCACTCCGTATGGGAGTCCGTATCTGAGGCCGTCTGAGGTCGTATGGATCATATCTTGGAGTCATTATATCGTAAAAAGGCTGCGGTACTGCGATTTCGGCCGAACCGAGGGTAAAGTCGGAAAATACACCCAAAACCCTAGTGTGGGGTATAAATAGAAAGGCTAATTAGGGTTTTGGGTCATCTTGGAGTGGATTGGAGCCAAAGCATCAAGGTTGGAGGGGGGATTTCCATCATCTTCTTCATCACCAAGGAGGAGGTGCTTTTAGGAGTTCTCCCATCAAAAGGGCTCAAGAAGAAGAAGGAGGGGCAAGAGAGAAGGAAGGGATCCACCAACGGTCATTATTAGGGATTTTTCTCTCATGAACTCTATGTTTGCTTTCTCTCTTAGCATGGTTTGTTACTCTCCATTGATAGAGAGCTGAACTCTTGATACTTGGGTGTTGATGAACCTTTGGATTATGTTTAATTGATATTGTCTCTTCTATGTTGATTTCTTTGGTTGAATGCATTGTAGTCTATTGAATGTTATGTATGGTGATAGTATTAACCTCTCTACGTTGTGAGAGCCCGGAAAAGTTTCTATAGTCCACATGGGGGAAGATGCGAGCGCCTCCCCATGTGTAGACGACTTCAATAGAGAGGGCTAGGAGTACACCGGGAGCCTGGGTACTAAGGCGAGCAATTCTTTAGATGTCCTATTCCCTTAGCCCTTCCAAGAGATAGGTTCCTTAGAGCTTAACTAGTAAGGGCACTAGGCTGAGTAATCACCCTCGAGCGAGGGGATGAAATCACATTAGGAACCCTTGGCCAATGATTCACCAAGAGTCAACATAGAGAGCATTATCCATATCTAAGGAAATCCAAGGGGGATTCAATCACCCAAGTATCCCCTTCATTGCTTGATTGTCTTCAAGGTCAATTCTACTTATTAGTTTACATTGGTAATTCTAGAATTAAGATTTGTTATCACCAACCAAATTTTGATTGACTAGATAATAGACGAATAGCCATTACTGGTACTTTCTTTCTCCCTGAGGTTCGATACCCGACTTCTCAAGAGTCCATTCTATTACTTGATTCGACCCGTACACTTGCAGATTCAACCTATCAAATATCACACTTGCTAGAAGTACCATTTTGGAGTATATTGAGTAGGTATTTGGGCTGGCATCTATTTTCATTGTCAATAGCAAGGATACCACATGAAGTAGTATCCTCTATTAGCTCAGGGGAGTGGCACAGCTCCTCAGTTCCATGTTGGAGGCTAGGGTACGCAACAAGCACTAGGATATACTGTAGTGGGCAGTATTGGGAGCAACCAATAAGGATCTTCCGGGGGAAGGTCCAAGGCGGGAGCTGTATGGTCCAATCTCAGCTGTAAGCACAGGCTTTTATGATAACACAACAGGAGGCTGTGAACACTCTAGATGTGACTACAGGTATTGCCCTGATTTATGGTATTAATGTATGCATTCTTATTGGCACTTGTTCTACGTATTCCTACATCGCTACATCATTTATTATGCATGAAGACATTTATGCTACTTGATTGGTAGAACCTAGGTGGTAGTATCACCAATAGGTAGTTCCATTATTGTAAAAGTGGTGTATTAGGCATGCGATGTGAAAATAGACAATCAGGAGTTAGCAGCAGATCTAATCCCTATGAGGATCTTAGATTTCGACGTAATCCTAGGGATGGATTGGTTGTTGGTCCACCATGCCACTGTCGATTGCTACATTAATATGGTGAGATTCTAGCGACCAAGCAAGGTAGAGATTATTTTCAACAGGAGGAAGACTCAGACGGAAGAGACAGAAGAAGCATGCTTAACAAACATGGTGGAAGCTAAATCTGCCAAGGGAGATGTACGGGAGATACCAGTAATATATAAATTTCCAGATGTATTTTCATATGAGCTATGAGGATTTCCCCTACTTAGAGGCGTGGAGTTTACAATCGAGTTGTTCTAAGGATTAACTCCGATTTCAAGGGCACCATACAAGTTGACTCTAGTGGAGTTGAAAAAGCTGAAGGTTTAATTGAATGAACTACTGGAGTAAGGGTTCATTAGACATAGTTTCTCCCCCATAGAGTGCGCCCATACTCTTCGTGAAGAAGAAGGATGGCTCCACAAGAATGTGCATTGATTACAGACAAATGAATGGAGTCACCATCCGAAACCAGTACCCATTGCCACGTATAGATGACTTGTTTGATCAATTACGAGGAGCATGCGTGTTCTCCAAGATCCATCAGAAGTCGAGCTACCATCAGTTGCGGGTACGAGAGAAGGATGTACAGAAGATAGCATTTTGGACCCGATATGGGCATTACGAGTTTCTAGTTATGCCGTTTGGGTTGACGAATAAACCAACAACAATAATGGAGATGGTGAACATGGTGTTTACACCCTACTTAGACCAGTTCATTGTGGTGCTCTTCGACAACATCGTGGTATATTCCTGGAATGTGGAGGAACACATAAACTACCTCAGAATAGTATTGCAGACTCTGAGGGAGCAACAATTATATGCCAAGCCGAGCAAATGTGAGTTTTGTCTTGACCAAATTAATTTCCTGGGGTATGTTATCTCAGCGTCACGTATCTATGTGGATCCCTAGAAGATTGAAACAGTAGTGAACTAGGAAGCCCCAACCACTATCAAGGAAATTAGAAGTTTCATGGGGTAGGCCGGTTACTACAGGTAGTTCGTAGAAAGGTTTTCTGCAATCGCCCAATCTATAATAAAGTTGCTGTGAAAGAATGCAAGGTTCGAGTGGACTGAGGAGTGCGAGAAAAGCTTTCAGGAGTTGAAGGACCGATTTGGGTATGCTCCTATTCTCACCTTACCTACAAATGGAGTATGTTTTGAAATCTATAGTGACAATTCGTATTGGGGCTTAGGTTGTGTCTTGATGCAGCAAGTCAGGGTTATTAAATATACATCTAAGCAGCTCAAGACTCATACGTAAATTACCCTGTACATGATTTGGCGACACTATTTGTATGGTGAAGCCTGCAAAATCATCACCTACCACAAGAGCCTGAAGTACTTAATGAGCTAGAGGGAGTAAAATATGCGACAAAAAAGGTAGATGGAGTTACTGAAAGATTATGATTGGACATTTGAGTATCACCCCGGCAAGGCAAATGTAGTAGCAGACACCTTGAGCAGGAAAACTGTAAGAACTACCCCGGAATAAATATGTACTTTTCCGAGAAATCTTAAACTAGAAATTTGAATGGGTAAATGATGGAATTTTGACATTTTAAAATGAGGCCCACATAGCATGGAAATATAACCAAGATATGCGCATCGGAATAAGCTTTCAGAATAGGGGTTAAACGCGAGATTACGACACCCGTAGCAAAAGTTATAGCTGAAACACCAAATCTCATATAAATAACAAGTTATAAGGACCTCCATGCAAAATAACTCAGTGAGGGGTTTAATTGCATTAAGAGAGGAATTACAGGGGTAAACCCTAATTAATAGAGGTTAGCAAAAAGGGCATCAATTATTTTGGGATACTGTTCTGATCAAGTTTTCCCGTATGCGGTCGGAAAAAGAACAAGATTCACGGATCCCGATTCAGTCATTTAATTGGCTCGTGAGGTAACAGGACGCTAAATAATATAAACTATTATACTATAATTCAATATACTTATACCTTAAGGTTGTATGATAAAATCAAACTTGATTTCATCTCCTACCCCTTTCCTCCTTTCCCTTCTCCTCTCCCTAGCTCACTAGCCAGTAGCAGCCACCCCGCCTGCGAGCCCCGCTGGCCAGTTGCCACGCTGCCCAACCTCTGTCCCTACATGCAGCCTGCACGCAACCCCGCATCAGCCCCAGGTGCATCCCTAGCCGCTCCTCGCGCTCGAGCGAGCGCCCCTATCCCACAACCAACCGAAGCCACGCCGACCATTGCCCCGCAGCCATCCTAGCGCGCGCCTGCGCTTCTGCTTTCGCCCCACTTCTGGCCTGCATGCATCTACACGTATGTCTCTGCCCAGATCCGGCAGCCTGCATTTTCGCTGGCCCAGATCTACGACGCCTACACCCCAACTGGCTTGATCTGCAATCGCAAGCCTATTCGCGGATAGTGGTACCTTTCCTCTCTTCTCCGGCAACCTCCTTCCACCGCGACAGTGAGGATTCTCAATCTTATATGAAGAATGGGATTAAGGTTAATTGCTTGGGAACATGGACGGATTAATGTTCATAATGCTAAAATTATGAAATGAGCATGAGTTTGACTTGAGTAATTAAGTGGGGTTAATTACATGTTATGAAGTGGGATTTTGTGGAGAATGAGTGTAATTCTCTTGTATGATTAACTTGTATTCACTTAAGGTGTATGAATGCATGAATTTCATATTAATGGAATGCTTGTATATTTTGGGGCCCGATAAATAGGGGAGATACCGCCAAAATTTACTTAGAATTCATACATCCTAAATTGCTTGTTTAATGGTTTTCAAGTATGATTAAGTTTAGGGAATCATCACTAATTGACTTTATCTCTTTGTTAGAGATGATTAGGGCTTCATGGGCCTTTTCGTATTCAGAAGAAGATGATTTTAATGGAATACGATGACATTAGCCGTATTCTAGAAGAGTCCATGATCATTGCTATTAATGGTAACTAATTAAGTAGTAAGTTAGTAGTTAGACTCGAGGACACTTACATTCATATGATGATATGAAATATTTAAGTGTAGAGCGACTATGATTTTATTACCTATCTACTAGATCCTAGTTCGGACTCTCTAGTCAGGTAGGCTCTCACATGAGGGTTGTGAGTATTTCTTCCTCCTACCTAGTTTATGATTCTTGCTATCTTATTCCTTGTGATGCCTTTTATAAATATTTGAGTTGAGTTTACTCCTTAAATATGTGTTGGCTTCTGATCTCGAGGAGATCACTGACTTTCATATTTTCTTATACATGTTTGAGTTGAGTTTACTTCTTAAATGTTTCTTGGCTTTCGATCTCAAGGAGATCATTATTTTTCTTATATATTCGAGATGTTTTTGCCTTAGATATATATATGTACACTTGTTGTTAGGTATTGGGTACTGCAGTCTCTTCTTGACAGGCTTGATACATCGGATGGAGGCTCAGTCAGAGAGTGAGATATTCTGACCATGTATACATGTTGTCTATAGCACTATGCGGCTTAGGCCAAAGACTATACTGAGGGTGTCGTACGATATGGAGGATATCTTAGTATCATATATGCCTAAGATGTAGTACATATGTTATTTATTCACATCTTAGAGACATGTTGTGTAAGAGCTGCTATGTTAATGAAATTATTAATCCTTAATTACCTCCTAAGTTTATTTGTATTAATTAAATATGTTCCCTAATAATTGAAATAAGGGATTTAATTAGAGAATATTGAAAAATAAGTTAGCATGTCAATTTTCATACAATTTGGGAACTTGTATGGTCTTTATCTTAAAGGGTGAAATTTTGAACCGGCAAGATTTCTATAAATTTTCACCCATTAAGATGAAGACCATACAAGTTCCCAAATTGTATGAAAATTGACATACTTGCTTTTTTTCGATGTTCTTTCCATCAATACGATTGGAAATCCTTAAAACACTTTGCAAGTGGCCAAATGGGAGGCGACCTTACTTGCATAGTAACCAGGCCTGCATTATATTATCACTCCCGTATATATATATATATATATATATATATATATATATATATATATATAGAGAGAGAGAGAGAGAGAGAGAGTGTGTGTGTGTGTGTGTGTGTGTGAGTGTAGGGGAGAATAATGAGAGGGGATGTGCATGACTTTTTTACTTGGCCTTATCTCTTTCTCTTTTTTTTCTCTCTCTACCTATGGTCATGGATAATGATGGTTTGAATTGAATAATGATGATGATCGTGGGGAGGGACACAAATGTGAAATGAAAACGCGTGAATTGTGGAATCGTTTCCCAAGGAGGAAACGAATTCTCCTTTTAACTCTTGTCATGCCGGATTGGATCGACCGTCAGTCCACGAATATATTCAATATTGAGGCCTCAGTGAAACCTTTTTTTTTCATCAGCTTCGCTACGTGAAAATTAACACTCGTCACTTTGTCCGCCTAATGCGAATCCGAAATGCTATTGGCTTTATAAATCGAATCTGAGGAGGTGTAGGAGCCATGCCAAAGACCGGGAACCAAGCCGGTTACATGGAAAGTTGGCAACGTCACGTCTTGTCATCTCAAAACTAGGGAGAGTTACCTCATGTCATTTATAGCTAGGAGTTTGAATCCATTTGTCTGAGAAGAACGAAACTCTTTTCCTTCGTCATGATTCGCCACCTCTTGTTCGGAGTACCTAGTGACGTTCATCACCGGAGCCACTAACGAAACCTGGACATGATGAAGAAAGAGAACTCAGACGAGGGAGCAGAGAAAGGAATTGAAAGCCATAGAGATACCAACCCGTTTTCCTCACCGGACTATATTATGGCTCCGACAAGGGAGCAATAACGTCGGGACTGCAACGAACGCTAGTCACGGGTGCATCTCCACATAAACAGAGACTTCTCGCTGGAATTGGTGAGCCAACTTTACATCTCTGTGAAACTAGTGGCATAAATGGGTATGGATATGCAATGACGGTGTTAACTACGTAATCAGAGCAAGGGGGTGAAGGTTATGCTCCATTAGTTATAATATAAGCTTATGAGTGAGAAAGAGTGAAGCTTTAATTATAAGCTTTGTCTATTTCTACAGCTCATTGATTGCCAAGACTCAAGAGCATATTAATCCTAAATTTTTTTATTTTTATGAAATGTATGAAAAGTTAAGGTTGCAGCTTGTGAGCGATGTATGTTGATTACATTCGTATGTAATTAATTTTAAAGCCATGAATGGTTGATATAATGAGAGTGTGTATATTAAGTAAGAATTGACTACTAAGCTGTGAGAACCAACTCTTGGCTACCTATTGACGTGTATCAGGACCTGTGCATGAAAAAGAGGGTTATATCTTTAATAAAAAGATTTTAAATCTATTCAAGGATAGAGTTTGACCAGGTCCTATTAGTGCTCATTTTTATCACAATAAACGTCTCTTCGAGTATGAAAATGTTTTCTAAGTTAGGATGAAGAGGTGGTGTTGTAACATGCCTGCAAATGTCATTTTAAACGTAATGAAGCAACTAGTTTCTAATTAAAGAAGTCAACTCCAATTAGTTGTGATAAGTTTCAATTGAGTTGGCGGTTTCAATGATGTTAATTATGAGCATGTAAAGGTCTGAAAGTATATGGTTATGCATGGTGGATCTCATATGAATAAGCATACACCCGAGATGGCTTGCATAGGTTTAGAAGTGGTAATGGACTCTCGGCCTATGGTGATACTTTGAATGATTGATTTAGAGTGAGATGGGCAGCTTGAGTAATGGCCAGACATTGTTATTCATTGATTAAGGAGGAGTAGGGAACTACTTAATAGTTGCCAGGGGCACCAGGATAGCAAACATGAATACATGATCATGAGTAAGTCATGTAGTTTTATTAGAAGCATGTTTGTTATTATCTGGTTCCATACATAATAAGCTTAGACTTAATTTCTAGATCTCGACATAGACCGGGAAGGCGCGTCAAGACTGATTTGTGACTGAGTAGAGACATCTTGGCTACAGGTAAGTGCCTTTGCCTAGAATCCCATATCTTTCGATGTTTTTCATCATTGATTACTTGATTCTTTGGCATATACATACATCTCTATTTTGGTTGAATGATTATTCTTTGATATATGAATCCATATCCATGTATGTATGTTTGTTCGATTATATTGTTGTTTCCACTCGATATGCTTTATTCTTATGGATTCTCTGGCCGGTGCAGTGGAGCGTGTGGCTCCTGGTTGATGTTCAGGGCCGGTGGACACCCTGTTAGTGCTTTTCTGTCAGGGGAACGATACTCTAGCTGTCTTGTATGCCCGTTAGTGGGATGATACGCTGACGGTGTACATACATGTACGTGAGAGTAGCGTTACGGACTAAGGATGGGTAACGGCTTAGGATGATGGTTGCGCGGGGGATAGTTTGCAAGCTTCGCTAGAGTTGCTTGTCTTGAAATGACATGATTGTTGTTATGGACTCCCTACCATTGGATAGTTTTCATTGGGGTAGGTCTAAGACTCTAGATGGTTTGGCCGGTGGGATTTGTGTTTCCCACGCCAGGTTTGATGGTCATGTTTCTTCAATTGCTCATTTATTTGCTTATCTTATATTGATTTTGACATGACTTTATTATTCCATGCGGGGTACTTACTGGGCTTTCCTTACGATAGCTCATGTACTTGTTTATTTTCCTTTTTGTATATCCCGAGGAGTAGGACACGGGCCTTAGGAGTGCCGCGTGGGATTTGCGTGCATTTGCTGGAATTTACTAAGGTCTGTCACCTCTAATCAGCATGTGTGTGAGAACATATTATTCTAGGTTCCCGTATAGGAGCCAGTTATTTTATGATTGTATGGTCATCAGACCTATAGATTGTATTTTGCTTCCTCTTTGTACTTACGACATTAGGCAAGCTTATGTCTTTATATTTATATTTCGTTGTGCATTTTATATGTGAGTACTGATTATCGATGCTTCGTATCCGAACAGGGCCCGTCCCTGTTCGGGTATACCTAATCTATTGCATGCCTGTGGGTTCGAGATTTTGGGGGCGTTGCATGACAGAATAAGGTTGTATCAGATCAACCGGATTAATCGACACCCTAGTTTCCCTAGTGACTTAGTCAAATAGGTTTGACTGAGTGGGAGGGTGGGTAGATTAGACTGTTCATGAAATAAACTGATGGTATTATTGTCTAACAGCAGACCATATCTGATAAGGAGCATGCGCAGGAGGTGGAGTCGACCCGTGATGATTCCGAGGAAGAGCAGGACTCCGGGTCAGAGTCCAATATAGTAACCATTGACCTGACGGGAAGACTTGTGCCCTTTCTTTCTGACAAGGCGTTAGGATTGACAAAGAAGATCAAATGGTACATGCAGAGGATAACGCATAATGAAGCGTTGGGGGTCCGAATTGTGCGGGAAGAATGAGCTAGTCTAGGACCAAGACCAGTGAGACAAGCTCTGATATCTAGACCCTTGTATCATTCCAAGGTAAGGAAACCAGCACCTAAAACGAAAGATGGGACCTGGTGCCACTACTGTGGAGGATTCCATCACATGTCTCTATATTATGAGATATGGTGTCATCGCTGCAGAGATTTCTGGCATAGGAAGGAGTCCGATTGTGACAGTGATTCGCTTTGCAAGTACCCTAACTGCGACAATGGGCATCATCCCACGGAGTACTACTCGGAGGATGCTCTGGAGCCGGAAGAAGGCGAGTGACCTTCAGGCTCGGAAGGATCCCTACCCTCTAAGGACAAGCAGGAGGAATAGTATACACCCTTTAAGGACGAGCGGAAGGAACAGATGAGGAAACCCAGGCCGATGGGCAATGCGTGGAAATACCGCCAGAATCTCTCCACCATGATAGGATGAGGGGTAGGAGGCCCTAGTTTATGAAGCAGGGCAGACATCACAACGAAGAGCCACTACCTTGATGTGTACATAGTCTAGGGACCGTTATTTACTTAAGATGTTGTAATAGTCGTACGAACTATATGTGTTTTATAAACTGCGTATGTGTGTATGGACTATGTTTGATTAATTTAAACGTTGTGTTGCATTTGATGGTTGCCTTGTTAATATTTCTTCTGGTATTATGTTTAGATAATACAATGGTTGGAGGAGTTAGACAGTGGCGATCTGGACGTTCAGAGACACTTCTATCCCAGATGGAGGTGGAAATAGAGTAGGAGCCACTTGCTCACTCAGATAATGAGGGACCTCAGATGGCTGGTCCTAATCAGGCAGGAGGTGTACCCCCATGCTAGTAGTAATCGGGCAGGAGAAATACCACCCTTCTCCATGATAGACCTGATGACAAAGGTGGTGGGTTTAGTATAAGATCAGAGGCAACAACGACGACGACGTGTGACACCTAAGAGCAGCGGAGGCATCTTGGTTGAGATCAGGAGGAGAGTCTCGGCTCCTTTGGAGGAGCCACCGACCACAAGGTAGTGGAATTGTGGGTTCGGGAGATCGAGAGAGCTTTCGAGTCCTACCAGACCCAAGAAGCCGACAAAGTCAGGACCGCCGCTCTCTAACTATAGGGTAGCGCTGAAGACTGGTACTGCAACGAGGTCTGACTCAGAGGTGGACCACCCGATACCTGGGAGCAGTTCAAAGCGGCGTTCTACGGCAAGTATCTCGCTCCAGGCCATCTTGGGCAGATAGAGCAACAGTTCCTCCATCTGACTTAGGAGGGATAGACGGTCGAGCAATATGAGGCCAAGTTTGATCGAATGGAAAGGTTTGTACCAGCATTGGTGCCTACAGATGTAATCAAGGCTGGGAGATTTAAGTATGGTCTCCGACCGACTCTGAAGGAAATATTGGCTTGATTTCTGTGCACCAGCTACGCGAAGGTGGTGGACAGGGCAAAGCACATAGACGCCTCCCACCAAAAGGGTACTCATGGGCCACCATCGATGGAGGAGAAGAAGAAGAATAAAGATAAGTTATGGAAGTTACACCGTGGTGAATCGTCCGGTAATATTTCCGAGCAGAGCAGGTCTGATAAGTGTTCAATTGAGCACATTTTCCCATCATTTCTTATATGTTTTAATGTCATTTTGGAGTAATTTTAACCCATTAGTAAATTAGTATTAATTCTTATCTACAGGGCATTGGAGAGCCTCAAGAATAAAAGGAAGAAATTCTACATCATTTGAGGCGAAAAAGGAAGTAATTAGAGAAAACTGCAGCAGTCCTGAAAGAGCAGCAAAGATCAGAAATTTATTACAAGCTCTACAAGACTCTAAATCAAATCTTCACCGTTCAGATTGAAGAAAAGCAAGTTAGGAACACTCGAATAAAGTTTCAGGTCGATCCGACGAGAATTGGTCATTCGATCGAGTGCTTGATGAAGACTGCGCGGCTCAAAATCCAGCCATACGTGCTGTTATACAGCCCGTATACAGGCCCGTATGGAGGGACCTGAAAGCCATACGGGCTGACATACAGCCTGTATGACCCCGCCAGTAACCTATATGGGCTGTCATACTGCCCGTATACGGGCCCGTATGGACTCATTTCTGGGCCCGATTTGTATCCGATTTTCACATGATTTGGCCCCACACGAACCCTAAAGGTAAAACCCTTATAAATACGAATGGTTTAGGTTTAAGGAAGCTATCTCTTGGCCTTTGGCCACCTTTTGGGCCATCTTGGAGATCTTGGAGTTCATTGATGGCTAGGGTTTGAAGGGATCCTCTTGGGAAGAAGCTAGGGCTTAAAGGGAGATCATCATCAATGATCCAATTGCGCATCAACAGCGGAGGGAACATTGGAGGGAGGTTTATTTGTGTTTATTTTGATGTTTTCTTCTTTTATAGTGTTGGATTTGTGCTCTCCTTTCATAGGGAACTAATATTTTAGGTATTTGGGAATGTTGAACCCTTGGGTTATGTATGAACTTTGATTTTGATTGTTAATGATTATCTAGTTGTTTTCATGATTGAGATCTATTGGATGTTTTAATATATGTTAATCTCTCTACGTTGAGAGAGCCCAGAGAGATTTTCGTAGTCCATATGGGGAAGAAACGAATGCCTCACCGTGTGTACCGTCTCCAATAGAGGGGGTTGTGAGTATACCGAGAGAACCCGGGTATTAAGGAGAGTGAGTCCTTTAGATTAATTATTCCCATAATCCTTCCAAGAAATAGGTTCGAGAACATTATCAATAAGGGCACTAGGATTAGTAACTTACCTCGGGATGAGGGAGTCAAAGCACGATAGGAACCCTTGGTCCAATCCATTGCAACTAGTGATCTTCACATTCACTATCTATCATTATGAGAACCCAAGGGGGATTCATTACCCGAATACCCCCTTCCTATTATTGATTTACCCTAAGATTCATTCCCGTCATTAGTGATATCCAATTTTTAGGTTTTCTTAGTTTAGATTGGTTCAAACCACCACCAATCTTTGTTTAGACTAGATAATTGATGACTAGTTAGTACTAGTACTTCTTGGTCCCTGAGGTTCGATACCGACTTTTCAAGAGTTCACTTTCTTACTTGATACGACTCGTAAACTTGCGGATTTTACGCATCAAGTTTTTGGCGCCGTTGCCGAGGACCAAGACTACTAGGAACACTAGAACTTTATTACTTTATTCATTACTTCTATTCTTTATTTTTCTTTGATTTATATAAAAAAAGAGAAATAAAATAATATTTGACTTGTTTATTTATCTCTTTTGTGCAAGGTACAATGTTCACAAGGTCACCTCTAGAAGCTTCAGTTGATGGTCTTTCAGCACGGGTGGACAAGCTTATAAGCAATACACCAACTCGAAGCAATCCATTTATCTATGCCTATAATTCATATTGGGGAGGACATCCTAGCTATCCAAGCTATCAATATGAACCACAATGGGAGTGTCCTCAACATGGCTTTAGTTCATATTCTCCACCTCAAGAACAGTGGCACAATTATCCTCCAAGTTTCAGTATTAGTTGACACAACAAAAAGAGTTTACTATGGAAGAGGTTTTATTAGAATACATGCAGATCAATGATGCTAGAGTCGCCAAAATACAAGCCTCCATTCACAAAATTGAGAACCAAGTAGGAGAACTTCTCAAACTAATTTCTGATGAGCAAAAGAGTCATGAACAAGAAGTAGAAGCCCCACATGGAAATGATACGGAAGAAGAAAAGAGCAAAGGGGAACAAGTATTGGAAGAATATATTGGTGTAGAAAAGGAAGAAGAGGTAGATAGTGAAAAGCCAAATAGACTTAAAGAATTCCACTACCTCCAGGGTTACCTTCATCAAAAGCACAAAAGAGATCCCACTGGGATGACAATAGAAGCGAGGAGGATGCTTCAGCAATCCGAGATCCGCCCAAGCTAAGATTGAACAATTCCCGGGCCAAATTATTTCCATGGAGGCCTAAAGGTAACTGTACCGAAACCTCCATCACAACTACACCCCGGCAGGTATGTTTTTCATTTTCTGGAAGTGGTTATGCTAGACGTAGCCGGGAGGAATACACACTTTTCAAGCCTCCATGAGGTAAGAACAAGGTACGTCAAGCTAGTGACGTTAAACAAGCGCTTCTTGGGAGGCAACCCAAGATTTTTAGTAATAATATTTTCTTAGTTCTGCATCTTAGTTAGTTTTAGTTTGTTTTAGTGTGTTCAATAAAATAATGATGCTCTTGAGCTCTCTTGGCCCCTTCAAGTCTCGCAGGATTTAGAGAATGGACATATTGGCCGTCAAGAATATCCACCCTGATGTCAATTTAAACATGGAATCATCATCAATGACTCGGGGAAGTTTCAGTTTGCCATTCTCCTTATTTTATTGCATATTGTATATTTTTCATGCTTCATTGTGTACATTGAGGACAATGTACGATTATAAGTGTAGAGATGGGTAACTACCTATCCTTTATATTTGTACATTCATAGCAAAACTTTTAAGTGTGGAGATAGGTAGCTATTAATGAACTATTAATGAAATTCATTGCAAATTTTTCAAATTTTTTGTTATTCATGACTAGCATGCCTCGACAAAGGCCTTAAGGAAACATGTTGGAGCACTCTATTTCTAGGGCACCATCTTGACACATAATTTTGTTAAACTCTTCTATGAAACGCCATGGGCATTTAAAGAACATCTCTGTAACACTTATGATCTTTAGAGACAATAGATAACCCATTACCATGTTCTTTTTACTTTGTTAGCTAAACACATTTTTCAATGTCTCCAAGAGATTTGGTGGCACTAATTCAATTCATTAACCCCTCATAATATGACCTAGTGGACAAGTAGGGAGAAAATAAAATAGTTTTACATAATAGTCATCAAGGAATAAAGACAGTGTTCCGCTGCTTATTTTGATGAAGTAGTTTGGGGTTCCGGCTCCCTATAAGAGTGTCCCTCAATTCGAAAAATCATTACTTAGCATGAACACAACCATGCAGAGTTGTAACCATCTTAGTAACTAAGTGCCCCGGTGCCTAATCAGCATGAACACACATCGAAGAGGAGGAACTACATTCTACATTGATCTTTAATACGGGAAAGTCGGATCCATTAGGGATGCCCTACCAAAAAAAAAAAAAAGAATGAAATGTTTCTTCCTATTTATCCACCACTTATCTAATCTAAGGGGACCTCACTGATCATAGAGCCTAAAGAACCCTCTAGAGTCAATTGAGGATGTGTTTATCTTGCAAAGTTTTAGAACATGGGATCTATTTATGCCCTAGCGTGGAAATTGGAGAACAAAACACATGGATGGTGAACTTGAAAGGGGTTGAGCCATATATTTCATGGCCAACAGGATGAACACTTATCTTTTCTTTTATTAATTTCTTTTGTTGCTTGAGGACAAACAAACCTTTAAGTGTGGAGATATTCTATAAGTGTTCAATTGAGCATATTTTCCCATTATTCTCTTATATGTTTTAATGCCATTTTGGAGTAATTTTAGCCCATTGGTACTTAATTAGTACTAATTCTTATCTACAGGGCATTGGAGAGCCTCAAGAATAAAAGGAAGAAATTCTACATCATTTCAGGCGAAAAAGGAAGCAATTAGAGAAAACTGCAGCAGTCCTGAAAGAGCAGCAAAGATCAAAAATTTATTACAAGATCTACAGAACTCTAAATCAAATCTCCACTCTTTAGATTGAACAAAGCAAGTTAGTAACACTCAGATAAAATTTCAGGTCGATCCGACGAGAATTGGTCATTCCATCGAGTGCTTGATGAAGACTGCATGGTTCAAAATCCAACCATACGGGCTGTTATACAGCCCGTATACAGGCCCGTATGGAGGGACCTGAAAGTCATACGGGCTGACATACGGCCTGTATGACCCCGCCAGTAACCTATATGGGCTGTCATACGGCCCGTATACGGGCCCGTATGGACTCATTTCTGGGCCCGATTTATATCCGATTTTCACATGATTTGTCCCCACACGAACCCTAAAGGTGAAACCCATATAAATACGAATGTTTTAGGTTTAAGGAAGCTATCTCTGGGCCTTTGGCCACCTTTTGGGCCGTCTTGGAGATCTTGGAGTTCATTGATGGTTAGGGTTTGAAGGGATCCTCTTGGGAAGAAACTAGGGCTTGAAGGGAGATCATCATCAACGATCCAATTGCGCATCAACAGCGGAGGAAACATTGGAGGGAGGTTTATTTGTGTTTATTTTGATGTTTTTGATAAGTGTTCAAATGAGCATCAATTATACATGAAATTCATGCATATTATCTTATGTTTTGGAGGAATATTGGCCCGCCGGTGCTCAAAAAGGCTTTGTTTTTGTAAACAGGGAAGAAAACAGCAATCCCAAGAGAAAGGAAGCGTTTTCGAGAAAACGCGGGCCAAAGTATGCGAAAGCGGAGCCTGGAAGAAGAAAGTCCATCACAGTCTCATACGGACCCGTATGGACTGGAGATTCATACGGACTCATGAGCGGTTGGCGGGACCCGTACACGAGGACACGAGAGATATACTACTCCGCACAACACTCCGTATGGTGGTCCGTATAAAGGGATATCACGGGGTCGTATGAAATACATCTTGGAGTGCGTATATCGTAAAAGCTACCGCGATTTCGGCCGAACCGAGGGCAAAGTCGGGAAATACACCCAAAACCCTAGAGGGGGGGTATAAATAGAGATGTAAAAGAGGGTTTTGGGGCATCATGGAGGGAGATTAGAGCCAAAGCTTCAAGGAGGGAGAAGCCATCATCATCTTCTCCATCATCTTGGAGGAGATTGAAGAAGAGAAGAGAAGGCTCAAGAGGGCTAGAGAGAAGAAGTAAGGGCTAAAGAGAAAAGGGAAATCTCCAAACGGTAATCATCAAGGGTTTGCTTCATGACTCTTGTGTTTTATTTCTTCTTTGACATTGATTGTAACTCTCCATTGATGGAAAGCTAAACTTTTGATACTTGGGTGTTGATGAACCTTTGGATTATGGTTAATTGATATTGTCTCTTCTATGTTGATTGATTGGTTGAATGCATCATGGTCTATTGAATGTATTGTATAGTGAAAGCATTAACCTCTCTACGTTGCGAGAGCCCGGAGAGGTTTCTCTAGTCCATGTGGGGGAAGAAGCGAGCGCACTCCCCGCGTGTAGACAAACTTCAATAGAGAGGACTAGGAGTACACCGGGAGCCCGGGTACTAAGGTGAGCTACTCCTTTAAATGTCTTATTCCCTTAGTCCTTCCAAGAGATAGGTTCCCTAGAACTTAACTAGTGAGGGTACTAGGTTGAGTAATCACCCTCGAGCGAGGGGATGAAATCGTATTAGGAACCCTTGGCCAATGATTCACCAAGATTCAACATAGAGAGCATTATCCACATCTAAGGAAATCCAAAGGGGATTCAATCACCCAAGTATCCCCCTTCATCGATTGACATCTTCAAGATCAATTGCATTTGTTAATTTGCTTTATTAGCTTTAGAACTAGATTTAGTATCATCAACCCGAATTGATTGACTAGATAATAGACAATTAATTAGTACTAGTATTTTCTTTCTCCCTGAGGACTCGATACCCGACTTTTAAATAGTCCACTTTACTACTTGATTCGACCCGTACACTTGCGGTTAGAACGCATCAAGTTTTTTGCGCCGTTGTCGGAGAGATTTAGGATTACTAGGAAAACTAGGAGTTTATTAATCTGGTCTTTTACTTTCAGTTTTTACTTTGTTTTAAGAATTGTTTGGTTGCACAGTGTCTCTTAGCATTTTAGTTATAATTTCAGTTTAATTCTCTCGTGATTGCTAATTTTCCTCAATTCTTTATTACGAGGTGTTGATGTATGACCCGAAAGAACCCTAAGGGTCTTGTCAAAGCCGACAGTGAAATTGATCGAACATTCCATAGAAGGTTGAGAGACGTGGAGGAATTAAATTCCGGACCCTCTTCTGGGTCGGAGAACTTCATACCCACCGAAGGTAGTTTGGAGGTTAGAGAAATCCCGATCATGGCCGGGAGGCGGCTTACACTATCCGAATATGAGAGGTCTCACTATACGGGGGAAGAATTTAGCGTGCACCCCCCTAATGTGAACATGAACAACTTCGAGATCAAGCCCAGGACCATGACTATGATCCAAAATACAGCCCAGTTTGATGGAAGGCCGGATGAAGACCCTCACGCACATATTGCCAAGTTTGTTCAGATTTGCAATATGTTCAAAATCAATGGGGCATCCGATGACGCCATTAGATTGAGATTGTTCCCCTTTAGCTTGAGAGAAGGGGCCTACAGGTGGTTAACTTCACTTCCATCGGGATCCATTAAATACATGGCCGAAATGCTCGACAAGTTCCTTGGGCGGTACTTCCCACCTAGTAAAGCCGCAAAGCTTCGATTGGACATTTCTTCTTTCAAGCAAGGACCCAATGAATCGTTCTATGAAGCTTATGAAAGATACAAGGACTTACTCCGGCGTTGCCCTCAACACGGGATGGACGATTGTGCTAAGGTCCGGACCTTCTACCATGGGTTGGATGATGCAACCCGACATTAGGTTGATGCAGTCGCCGGGGGCTCTCTTGGGAATAAATACCCCGATGACGCCGAGAAAATTTTTGAAGATATGGCTAGCAATGAAGCCCATTGGTCTACTCGGGGAAAGCAAGTCAAATTGGTAGGCTCCGTGAACGAACCCAATGCAATTGATGTGGCTCTCGCGGAAAAGTTGGACACTTTGACAAGGAAGATTGAGGCATTGACCACCGGTAGCTCCTCAAGTTCATCTCCGGTATCATCTTGTAACACTTGTGGTGGAGGGCATAACACAACAAGTTGCCCAATTATGAGCATGGAGAACCTTACCATGGAGCAAGTGCAGTACTTGAACAACAACCAAGGGCAATCGGGGGGCCAATACAGAGCCTATGTACCCAAGTGGAACCACCCCGGGTTGGCATATGGGAATCCTAGTGGAGGGCAATATCCCCCGGGCTTCCAACATCCTCCGAAGCCACAAGAGAGAAAATTAAGCTTAGATGAGATGGTGTTGAAGATGGTGCAAGAAAATCAAACGGCTATCCGAAGTTTTACGGAGTTCTTGTCAGAGCTTGGAGAACCAAATGGGTCAAATGGCCAAGGCGCTTTCGAGAGGTCAGCGAGGAAGCTTGCCTAGCAACACGGAGACAAATCCACGTGAGCAATGTAAGGCAATTACTTTGAGGAGTGGTAAGGAGATCGAATCCCCGATTGGAGAGCAACAAAGGAAGAATTCAAGTGGAAAGGATGCACCGGTACCAGCGCCCACTTCCAAGGAAAAGGAAGGGAGCAAAGAAAAAGCCACACTCATTCCTCCATATCATCCAAAGGTCCCTTACCCCGCAAGATTGAGAAAAGATAAGGAGGATGCCCAATTTGCAAAATTCACAAGCATGATGAAGCAACTACAAATTAATTTTCCCTTGGTGGATGTCCTAGCACAAATACCGAAATATGCAAAATTTATGAAGGACCTCCTATCTAATAGGAAGAAGTTGGAAGAAGTGGGTGCCGTCACTCTCAATGCTCAATACTCGGCGGTTTTGCAACATGATTTGCCCAAGAAACTCAAGGACCCCGGTAGCTTTGTTGTCCCATGTACTTTTGGAGAGGGGATTACCAAGAAAGCATTGGCGGATTCAAGAGCAAGTATTAATGTGATGCCCTATAGCTTATACATAAAACTGTGGCTTGATGATCCAAAGCCCACAGGGATGACAATTCAACTGGCAGACCGGTCTGTGAAGAGGCCCAAGGGCTTGGCCGAAGATGTGCTTATCAAGATTAATGAGTTTTTGTTCCCGGCCGACTTTGTTCTTTTTGACGTTGATGATAATGTGGATGTGCCCATCATCCTTGGGCGCCCATTCCTCACTACCGCCCAAGCACTTGAAGATTATGCCCAAGGGAAGCTAGCATTGAGAGCGGGGGATCAAGAGGTGACCTTCCAAATACCCGAAGCAATGAAGCATACCGTGTCCCAAGACGATATATCCTATAGTGTGGACGACATCGATCTGCTTACCTCTGCTTGTATGAAAGATCTCCTAATGATAGACCAACTGCGCGATGAGTTGAATGAAGGGGAGGACATCACAGAAGAGGTCCAGGGGAATTCAGTTATGCCAAGTAAGGGGAACCGGGCCAAAGTAGAGAAGACCAAGAAGAGAAGGAGGACCATTCCGACCATGAAGAAGTGCTAGAGGAAGGTGCAACAACACGGGGTAACCGCCACATCCTTCTCCTCCACTTCCCCCAATGAGCACTCAGGTATGAAAGTAAAGGATTCCTCTATTTATGCGCGTTTGGGAGAGTGTTTGTTCGGGTCATGCTTCAAGGGAAGGGTGATGGAAGCTTCAAGGTATTTGAGCCCCCATAAGGTAAATTGGAGATGCGTCAAGCTAGTGGCGTTAAACAAAGCGCTTCTTGGAAGGCAAACCCAAGTTTTAGAACTTTCTTTCTTGGTTTTGGCAATTTTCGTTTCTTTTGATTAGCTAGTGATGCTTGAAATAAGTTGAAGTGGCGTTGTGGTCCAATTTTCTCCATTCTTATCTTTGGATGTTGTCAATTAGGGTAATATCTTGCTTATTATCAGGCCGGCGAAGAGCGGTGTAAATGAACCACAGGAGGGCTGTATAAGCCTACTGCCCTGTGTATATCAGGGTCTCATACGTCTTGAGATCAGTCCGTATGCCTAGACAGGAGCTATATACGACCCGTATGGACTCCGTGATAGGAGTCCGTATATAGGGTAAATAAATAGGCACGAGTGGGGTGCTTTAAAAAGCCCCCTTTTCACCCCTCTCTTCCTCACCTTCCCCCTCTCGTGCCCTAGCAACCCTACACCTCCTCTTCGCGACGCGGCGTCTACCCTTCCTCAAATTGAGGGCTTGATCATCCCTAGTTTCAGGTATGCCGAGGAAGATTACAGCATCAAAGAAGCGCCGGACGGAGGCCGGGTCGTCATCCACCGAGACACGCTTCACAGACGAGGTCCACAGACTTCGACATGTCCGCCTCTCCTCTCGCCCGCCCGGTCGGACCCGTATTATCGACTGGAACACCCTCATCCAAATTTCAACATCGCCGGCCAGAGTCCGAGATGACATCATTTGGCGGTGGGGCGGGATTTTCTCTCTAAACCATGAAGTGTTCCGCCGCCCGACATTGGAGGTGTTGAGTTCTTTTGAGGGACAGGGAGTGCGGTGGGAAGCGAGAACCGCACCGCCATTACCTTTCGGCTTTTGGGCGGCGGAGGCGATGAGCTACACCCGATTCAAGCACTATACATGGGGCTTTATGACCATGACTACACCTTCACACGAGAAATGCGTCGAAATGCTCACGGCCTTCCCCGAAGCGCATCTCATCTCCTCGGCGAAGCTTACGGATTCAGCTAGGCGGGCGCCATGACAACCACAAGGCATCTTTCATGACGGATCCGGTGCAGCTACTTACATACCCTCATCGGTACCGCACCATCGCAGCCCGTAGTGATAACTGCGGAGTCGTCATAGTCACTGATTGCCTATTTCTCTACAGCCTCATCGAGCGAGTTTCGATCCATTTGGGGTACGTGCTTGCAGATTATTTGGCGCATCGAGGCGTAACACCCGACTCCACCGACATCCGTGCGGGCCCTACATCACAAGACTCATCATGGGCATGGGTCACCGAGGCCGAGTTGGAGGGGAGCAAAGACCGCCCCTAACGGGACATGACACTCCCTCGCATGCATTGGATCAGCGCGGCAAGCCGGCGGACGCTACACTTTGGTTGGCGAGGCTTGAATGGTTCGGAGGAGGAGGGATCGACTCCGATGATGCGGTCGCGGCCGACCCTCGGCCAGCTACCCCGACCCGGTGGACCCTCGGCGCCGAGAGCCATTATAACGAGGTTGGAGGAAGCGGATGGCCGAGATGAGAGGCATCGGGACACGATCCTAGCGGAGCGGGCGGCGGCGGCTCGAGGCGGTTTTGAGCTCTCGCTCTTTATCCGTGACACCGCCGCATTTGCACCTCCCTCCACCTCCGGCACGGCCGAGAGCAGCAGGCCGCAGGACACTTGGCGCATTACTTTTCTATTGCATCTATCTTCATACGGAACTTTATTACTTTCACTTGTTATTATTTACCTTAGCGCATTATGACTGAGCAAGGGCATGCCTCTACTGCTACCCTATGTTTTGCTTTCGTTATGTGGATTTTCTGTTTTGCATGCTATTGGGTTTGATTCTTCCCTCTATGTTCCTTGAGTCAACAAAGGGATCTCACGACCCTCGAAAATCAAGCAATCATCCACTCCCACAAACAACATTAAATCGACTATTTAGGGGAGTTAGTTCATCTTTTTCCCACTAATTCCTTGCTTGTTGAATTTAATTTTAGATGCATTGAGGACAATGCAAATTTCTAGAATGGGGGTGGGTTGCTACCTAGCTCCTCTTAGGGTTATTGCAAACTTTTAAGTGTGGAGATAGGTAGCCATCATGATTATTTATTGTAGATATTTTGTGATAATTATGTCGGATATGCATGACAACCTGGGCGATAGATAAATTTGACATGAATTCCTTCTCTAAGCACACCATTTGTGATTTGAAATGCTCCCGATTGAAACACCATGGGCATGCAGAGATATTTTTGTGACAATTATGATTGTGAAGGACAATAGATAACCCATTGCCATGTTCTTTTGACTTTAATAGCTAAGTATTGCTTTCAATGGCTCCAAGAAATTTCGTGGCATTAGTTCAAATTTATTAGCCCCTCATAATATAGATAGTGGACAAGTACAATGAAAATAAAATAGTTTTGCACAATAGTTGTCAATTAATAAAGACAGTGTTCCGATGCTTTTGGAGACAAAGTAGGTTGGGGTCCCGGCTCCTAATCAGAGTGTTCCTCAATTCGAAAAGTCATTACTTAGCATGAACACCCATGGGTAAAGTTGTAACCACCCAAGTAGGGGTGCCTAATCAGCATGGATTCTTTGCAAAAGGGAGGAACTACACTCTACCTTGATCTTTAGTACGGGAAAGTCGGATCCAAGAGATGCCCTACCCGAATAAAAAAAACAAAAAAGTAGCTTCTTGAGTATTTGTCCACCATTCATCTAATACGGGGTAATTCTTTTGTTTTTAAGGCCTCAAGGACCTTCTAGAGCCCATTGAGAGCATGCTTGTCTTGTTAAGACTTTAGAACATGGCATGTGGAGTGAATAAGCTTTGTCTAGGGCTATATCGAAATGTCACGGGATCAATCTAAGCCTTGGTGTGGAAATAGGAGAACATATTGTAATGGTGAACTTGGAATAGAATTCATGTATAATTTTTATAGCCCAAGGTTGAACACTTATCTTCTTTTGTTGATTTCTTCTCTTTGCTTGGGGACAAGCAAACCTTTAAGTGTGGAGATATGTGATAAGTGTTCAAATGAGCATCAATTATACATGAAATTCATGCATATTATCTTATGTTTTGGAGGAATATTGGCCGGTCGGTGCTCAAAAAGGCTTTGTTTTTGTAAACAGGCAGAAAAACTTGAGAATCCCAAGAGAAAGGAAGCGTTTTCGAGAAAACGCGGGCCAAAGTAAGCGAAACGGAGCTGGAAGAAAGTCCATACGGAGTCTCATACGGACCCGTATGGAACTGGAGATTTATACGGACTCATGAACGGACTGACAGGACCCCGTACACGAGGACCTGAGAGATATACGACTCCATACAACACTCCGTATGGTGGTCCGTATAAGGGATATACGGGGTCGTATGAAATACATACTAGGTCGTATATCGTAAAAGCTACTTGGTACGATTTCGGCCGAACCGAGGGCAAAGTCGAGAAATACACCCAAAACCCTAGAGGGGGTATAAATAGAGATGTAAAAAGAGGGTTTTGGGGCATCATGGAGGGAGATTAGAGCCAAAGCTTCAAGGAGGGAGAAGCCATCATCATCTTCCCCATCATCTTGGAGGAGATTGAAGAAGGGAAGAGAAGGCTCAAGAGGGCTAGAGAGAAGAAGTAAGGGCTAAAGAGAAAGGGAAATCTCCAAACGGTCATCATCAAGGGTTTGCTTCATGACTCTTGTGTTTGATTTCTTCTTTGACATTGATTGTAACTCTCCATTGATGGAGAGCTAAACTTTTGATACTTGGGTGTTGATGAACCTTTGGATTATGGTTAATTGATATTGTCTCTTCTATGTTGATTGATTGGTTGAATGCATCATGGTCTATTGAATGTATTGTATAGTGAAAGCATTAACCTCTACTCTCGCTTGAGAGCAGGAGAGGTTTCTCTAGTCCATGTGGGGGAAGAAGCGGCGCACTCAGCGTGTAGACAAACTTCAATAGAGAGGACTAGGAGTACACGGGAGCCCGGGTACTAAGGCGAGCTACTCCTTTAAATGTCTTATTCCCTTAGTCCTTCCAAGAGATAGGTTCCCTAGAACTTAACTAGTGAGGGTACTAGGTTGAGTAATCACCCTCGAGCGAGGGGATGAAATCGTATTAGGAACCCTTGGCCAATGATTCACCAAGATTCAACATAGAGAGCATTATCCACATCTAAGGAAATCCAAAGGGGATTCAATCACCCAAGTATCCCCCTTCATCGATTGACATCTTCAAGATCAATTGCATTTGTTAATTTGCTTTATTAGCCTTAGAATTAGATTTAGTATCATCAACCCGAATTGATTGACTAGATAATAGACAATTAATTAGTACTAGTATTTTCTTTCTCCCTGAGGATTCGATACCCGACTTTTCAATAGTCCACTTTACTACTTGATTCGACCCGTACACTTGCGGTTAGAACGCATCAGTTTTCTTCTTTTATTGTGTTGGATTTGTGCTCTCCTTTCATGGGAAACTAACATTTTAGGTATTTGGGCATGTTGAACCCTTGGGTTATGTATGAACTTTGATTTTGATTGTTAATGATTATCTAGTTGTTTTCCATGATTGAGATCTTTTAGATGTTTTAATGTATGTTAATCTCTCTACATTCGAGAGCCCGAGAAATTTTAAGTAGTCCATATTGGTGAAGAAGCGAATGCCTCCCCGTGTGTAGACCGTCTCCAATAAAGGGGGGAGAACCCGGGTACTAAGGAGCGTGAGTCCTTTAGATGAATTATTCCCATAATACTTCCAAGAAATAGGTTCGAGAACATTATCAATAAGGGCACTAGGATTAGTAACTTACCTTGGGATGAGAGTGAAAGCACGATAGGAACCCTTGGTCCAATCCATTGCAACTAGTGATCTTCACATTCACTATCTATCTTTATAAGAACCCAAGGGGGATTCATTGCCCGAATACCCACTTCCTATTATTGATTTACCACAAGATGCATTCCCGTCATTAGTGATGTCAAATTTTTAGGTTTTCTTACTTTAGATTAGTTCAAACCACCACCAATCTTTGTTTAGACTAGATAATAGATGACTAGTTAGTACTAGTACTTCTCGGTCCCTGAGGTTCGATACCCGACTTTTCAAGAGTCCACTTTATTACTTGATACGACCAGTAGACTTGTGGATTTTATGCATAAAGGTTCGAGTGGAGGTCTCAGTGATACAACAAGTCCTCAGGTTCCTCAGCAGGATTTAGGCGCAGGGGATCCGCTGGCAGTGTGATCCAATACCTGAAGTGTTTCGAGTGTGGAGTCCCACATAGGATAGTGGAGTGCCCGAAGTTGACAGGGAATGTTTTCAGTGTGGCAACTTGGAGCATCGCAAGGCTCAATGTACCAAGAGATACATCGCAAGGCTCAATGTCCCAAGAGATAGGCCGGATGTGATGAGTGACTAGGTAGCACGGGGGAGGGTGGTCAGCGAGGCACATAGGTCTTTTGGTGGATTGAGAGCAGGACTACTACGAGGCGAGGGAAGGGAAAGGCGGTCGTGACATGTCAACCATTTACTTACAACCAACCGCCAACACAGGGAAGGTCATTGACTTATGGGCATGTTTATACTGTCACCCAGGAGCAAGCTCAGGCTTCTCAAGAAGTCTTCACAGGTACTATTACGGTTAACTCCTTCTATGCATGTATTTTATTTAATCCGGGTACCACACACTCATTTGTTTCTACAATGTTTGCTCAGAGGCACTCACTACCGGTAGTGGAGTTGCCATATGAGTTGTGTGTTAATACCCTCCGGTTGGAAATTTGTCGGGGATAGTGACCAGAATGACACCAACATACACTATTCTAATTGAAGGGAGTGAGATATTGGAAGATCTACATGTGATGGACTTACGTGATTATGACGTGATTCTCGGAATGGATTAGCTCTCGTTTGTGTACGCAGTAGTTGATTATCGCATTAAGAGAGTCCACTTCAGAATCCCTGAGATCTAGGGGTTCACATTCTCCGGAAGCGAGGCCTATGCTTTGGTCGAGAGATCTCTGATACAAGCTCGGAAGCTACTTAATGGCGGTTGCATAGGGTACTTGGACTCTATAACCGAGGGCAATGTGAAGACCATCCTCATTGTGGCATATATTTCAATTATGGGACGGGTTTCCGGATGTAGTCCAGAAGATGCATGAGTTACCTCAAAGCTTGAGCTGGCGTTAACTATTGACTTAGTTCCTGGCACGGCTCCAGTGTCCAGATCTCCATATAGAATGGCGCCTGCGAAGCTGGGAGAACTGAATAAGCAGCTGGAAGATTTGCTGGAGAAGAATTTCATCCGCCCGAGCATGTCACCTTGGGGAACTCCAGTATTGTTTGTCAAGAAGAAGAATGGGTCCTTAAGGCTCTATATTGATTACCGGGAGCTGAACAAAGTCACGATCAAGAACAAATATCTGTTGCCGAGGATCGACGATCTTCTTGATCAGTTGCAAGGAGCTCAAATATTCTCCAAGATTGATTTGTGATCCGGGTACCACTAGGTACGGATCAGAAGAAAGGATATCCTGAAGAGCGTCTTTAGGACTCGTTATGGGCACTACGAATCCCTGGTGATGCCGCTTGGGCTTACCAATGCCCTGACAATGTTTATGGACCTAATGAACTACAGAGTATTCAGACGTTATCTGGATCAGTTTGTGGTCGTCTTCGTTGATGACATTCTGATATACTCACGCAGCTGCCAGCAACACATGAAGCACTTAAAGATAGTATTGGGACTATTGAGAGGACATTAGTTGTACGCCATCGAAAATTGTTGATTTCACACCCAATTTGTGAAGGGTCGCACCCAGTATCTAGGTGTGTTGCACCTGAAAAATAAAATTTCAGGTGCGACCCTTCACAAATTGGGTATGAGTCTTCACAAATTGGATGCGGCGGAGCATCACATCGAAGATTATTGATTTAACACCCAATTTATGAAGGGTTACAGCCAATATCTAGTTGTGTCGCACCTGAAAAATAAAAGTTTGGGTACGAGCCTTCATAAATTAGGTACGAGACATCACAAATTGGGGGCGACAGCGCGCCACATAAAATATTGTTGATTTCGTACCTAATTTGTAAAGGGTCACACCCATTATCTAGGTGTGTCGCACCTAAAAAATAAAACTTCAGGTGCGAGCCTTCACAGATTAGGTGCAAGTCTGCACAAATTGGGCCCGACAGAGCAATACATCAAAAATTGTTGATTTCACACCCAATTTGTGAAGGGTCGCACCCAGTATCTAGGTGTGTTGCACCTAAAATTAAAATTTCAGGTGCGACCCTTCACAAATTGGGTACGAGTCTTCACAAAATGGGTGCGACGGAGAATCACATCGAAGATTGTTGATTTAGCACCCAATATATGAAGGGTTGCAGCCAATATCTAGTTGTGTCGCACCCAAAAATAAAAATTTGGGTATTAGCCATCACAAATTAAGTGTGAGCCTTCACAAATTGGGTGCGGCAGTGTGTCACGTAAAATATTGTTGATTTCACACCCAATTTGTGAAGGGTCGCACCCATTATCTAGGTGTGTCGCACCTGAAAAATAAAACTTCAGGTGTGAGCCTTCACAAAGTTGGTGCGAGTTTGCACAAATTAGGTCCGACGAGCAGTACATCGAAAATTGTTGATTTCGCACCCAATTTGTGAAGTATCGCATCCAATATCTAGGTGTGCCGCACCTAAATATAAAACTTTCGCACCTAAAAATAAAAGTTTGGGTACGAGCCTTCACAAATTAGGTGCAAAACTTCACAAATAAGGTGCAACTAATTTATCACGACTAATTATTCATTAATTTCTAAAAAATGAATTATCAATTAATATCTAAACGTTTAATATCAAAACACTATTTAAAAGAAACTAATAATAATATTTTTAAAATATTATCAAATTTATGAATTATAATTAAATAATATTTTTAATATTATAAATATTATTTTAATATTTTAATATAAAACATTAAAAAACCTCTTTGATTTTCGTGACCGGCCAATGCCGGTCACAAAATCCAAGTAAACTGGCATTGGGTCATAAGGCAAGGTCTCTTAGACCGCACCATAAACTTGTTGATTTATATGGTGCACTTTGGCACTTAAGTCCTTAAAGGTCCATATATTTGCAAAGATCACTTTATATTTTTTTCTTCAATTAAAACTAATCCACGATAAGAAAAGTTAACCCTAATTAAGAGATTAATCATTTTAATCCCTCTTTCCTCATAAACTTGAATAAATTCCAAGTTAATTAAATAATAATTAGAACTTTTATTCCAACTAAAAATTCAATTAAATCCAACCTTGTGGAGAATCTCCCTTTTTTACCAAACAATTAAGCAAAATAACTAATTAGAAAACAAAAAAAATAATCCCTAAAATCCCTGGATTTTATATACACTGATTATAAAGCCAAATCATGAAATAAATATTTTGGGTTTAAGGCTTCAAGCTTTATTTATGTACACAAGACTTCAAGTCTTACTTACTCTTTAGCTTCATGTTGTAATTTTTGCTATGAAAATTGTAAAAGATAATAGAGCTTTTCGCTTATATATATAAAAATTCAAATTCAAAAAAAATTATGAATAAAATTACCGGCACAGAGAGGTTACTTAAAAAGGATCCTTCGACAAAACTAAGACCCTAAGGCCGGCAGTGAATCCGGTTCACACACGAAGAACAAGGAGGAAATGTTGCTTGTAGAGAATAATTCGTGCTAATAACGTGTTATAAAAACTATATAAGATAGTAGAGAAAAAAGAATACAAAAGAAGAGCAAAACAAAAGAGATGTAGAAAAAGTTCTTCTCTTCTTCTTGTTGTTGTTGTTCTTGTAATTGTTGTTTTTCAACTCTTTGGATGCATCATATATATAAGATTATAAGTAGAAACCGAAAAACTCTTTAGTAAATGAAATGCCAAAAGTCAAGAGGAGTTGAGAAAACCATAATGGATATTCAACGTAAATATTTCATAACAACAGGGCATATATATATACCTTTTTGACTAAATTAATCATGGATGTGTAGTTTCGGAAATAATCATTGTAAAAGAAACTATAACCCCATTTTATCTAAACAACCTCAACTTAACTTTCAAAGGAATCACAGATTTCTTTTTCTTTTTCTTTTTTTTCACTAAGGCGAAAAGTGCCGCACATGAGGGATGTCAAGGATGGGGCCCAGACGCAGAGCCCATTCGATGCGAGTAAGTTCCTGCATTTACAAGACAGGGGCTTTGATCCCGGATTCATCCTGAGAGAGCAAAACCTCTTAGTAAAGTAACCTAGTACCAATAGATCCTTCATGACCGTTAGTATAAATCATAGATTTATCCACCGATTAAAATCCAATAGAATTTAACCAAAAACAACATTTTATTTCTTCAACTAAAAACTAAAGTTCTAGCCATCTTTATGGACCAACTTTATATCCGCCAGGTAGTAGAGCACCGTAAGTCAACAATTTGGAGGTTGGTGGCTTTCTTAAATTCAGCTAAAAAGACACTTGTGACATATATCCTATCATGAAACATTGTCATTTGAATGACTAGAAAATGAGACAAGTCAAACTTAATGACTTCGGAAGAATTGAGATCCTCTCAATGTTTCTCGTTGGCAGATGTTTCTAAGAAAAACAATATATAGGCCTTCTACATAATTACACATGTGCATATACCAGTATATATACCTGCAGGATTTTGATTTTGATATGCACATTTCTGAACTCAAAATCAAATCAAAGAGATCAAGAAGATCAAGAAGATCAAGAAGATTATACACGTAAATTTCTGCCTGTAGACATAATAATGATTTTTTTTGTTGTCTTAACTGAAATTTTATGTTTTCTATATTGGTGTCTTTTTTATGGTGAATTCTAACATACCTGTTCACACGGTATGAGATCGTGGGAGGTCCTAGGGTGTTGTTTTGTGGGTTCTGCACCACCATTTTGCTAGAGCGACCCCACCATTTTACTACAATCAGTTGGGACCCAAAGAAACTATAGGTTCGAACCAAAATACTATAGCTTAGAACCCACGGTCTCAGACCGTCAAGCACACACCTTTTGTTAGGCTTAGAATGTGAAAACTAAGTTACGTGGTAGGTTTTCAACTTTGATTTTGGTTGGAGAGGAATTTTTTTATTGAATTTTTCTTTAATTAATGCTTTTGTAAAATCAATTTTCTTATTTAAATTATATTTTAAAATTAAGGATTAATTACACTTTTGGTCCCTGAAAATGGTGTCATTAGTCACTTTTATCCTTGTATTTTAAAAATGTTCAATACGGTCCTTGTGTAATACGCAATACAATGTTAGGGACGAAAATAGAACAGAATACGCAATACACAAGGACTGTATTGAACATTTTTAAAAAATACAAGAATAAAAGTGAACAATGACACCATTTTCAAAGACGAAAAGAACAAAATTTCCTAATACACAAGGACTGTATTGAACATTTTTAAAATACAAGGATAAAAGTGAATAATGACACCATTTTCAGGGACTAAAAGTGTAGTTAATCCTAAATTAAATATTTTTTATAAAGGTGTAAAAACAAAAAACAATTACTTGTATTCCAAGTTATTCCACAACTGCTGATCAATCAACGACATGAAAAAAAAAGAAAAAAAATGCAATAAACTATTACAATTCCATAATTTTAAATATCAGTATTATATTATGAATAAGATCAAGTTTAACATAGTTAATCCAATAAACTGTCCAGCTTCTAAACAACATGTCTTAAACATTAATCTATACAACACATTTGTTTCAAACAAATAGTTTCGCGTCTTACATCTTGGATAGGTTGTTTGGTAAACTTTGTGAGTTCCTAGATATTTTCTTTCAACAAACATGTTCGATCACATCCAACTTGTTATAGATTTATCCTTACACTGACCCAACATTTATCCACAAAATTATTATTTTAAAATAATGACAAAATACATGAAAATAAAACAAAAAACTACCACAAAACAATATAAATTAAAATACACCCCAAGCAAATGCATATTTGAGTAAAATCCCTCATAAAAATAGCAAATTATAAAAAAAATCCTGAAAATACAACAATTTCTGTATATACCACTATTGTGAATAATCTATTACAAATAATTAAAAATATTCATGTCTCTAAATTTGTTTTTCAATTTTGGCAACATATATGCAATTTGAATGAAGTTGGGCCTTATTATATTTCTCATTAAAAAAATAAAAAATCGACCTCACTTGCAAAGTTTTGGATGTGGAAAGGGATTATGCTAGTACAATTTTGTCTTTACCACACTTTCAATTAATAAAAAAAATTATAATTTATAAAGTTTGTCACAAAATACTTTCAAAATAATGTTTCTGCAAATTTCTATCGTTGATCCTCTCTTGAAAAATAATAAATAAATATTTTTCCAAAATAATTAGGAAAAGATCTATTTAATAGAGATACTCAAATGTATAAGAGTTCTGGCCAACCGTTACAAGTGCAACAAACTATCCCACAACACAATAAAGCTTAACGATAAGATTCAAATCATATAACTTAATTACTACAACATATATGCCCCACACCAATTTGTTCGACCCTTCAAATTGATCCCCACTATAATCAAACCACTTAAACACCAAGTAATTTATTATAACATTATTCACATCTAAGTTATAGCACAATGAATCTACAAAGTGAAGAAAATTGAAGCAGCATCAAACACAACCACAACAAAATAATTTATGAGGTTCTTCCAAACTCAAGGCTACATCCATGGGCATCTCGAACCATAAAATATAAATCTACTATTAATATGAATATTACAAAGGAAGGATGTAATATTACATATCTCATGAACTTGAGAGCACAACCAAATTCAATGCGAGACTCATCTTGCTAACTCCAAACTAGCAGAGGAAGAAGAAGACCACACAATATCCTTGAGTGCAAGACAATATATATAAAAGATAAATCTATGTTCTCTAATGAAAGAAGAACTCAAACTCTACTTTCTCTCCTATTTTTATCACACTCAAATGCTATCTATTTCATAAGATAGATGTAACATGGTTCTCAAAATATTACTCCATAGACTCAACCAACATAACTACATCAAGTAAGGTGATTTGGTTTTCACCAACCCAAGAATCTCCACCTTGATAGCAAAACCATTGATGTCATTGTGCGGACCATCATCTTCATTCTTCTCGCGTCTTGAAGTCTTGTTAAGGCAAGCTCCAGTTTAACTTTTCCAGTAGTATTGGTTTCAAAAGCATATTAGCAACATTTTCCTTTGTCCCAACTTTCAACACCCGCACCTTGCATTCTTCAATAGAATGAAGAATGTTATGGTATTGGACATCAGTTTGCTTTATTTATTAGGGTTTTTAGAAAATCGAAAGCATGTATCACATACATGACGCAGCGAAAAATTAAAATTTTCAAAACCCTAGCCAAACTGGATCTCCATATGTTCATCAAAACACAAGCAAACAAGGTAGAAGAGCATGTACCTTTTGATGTCTTTGCTGAATTTTTTCTCTAAATCTGAGGGGATATTGCATCAACCACATCAGCCCACAGACGGAGTGCATCTAACGGTGATCCACGCGAAGATCCGCAAAAGCAACCTCAAAGGGGATGGGGCGATCTTCCATGCAAGGTGTTAGCTATGGTGGAAATTCTTAAGGTTGTGCTTGGTTGGGGTTTATCCCCAAGTGGGGATAGGAATAAGGTTTGAAAATTTTGAATTTTTTTCGAGGGAGTTTTTAAACCAAAGATATTAATGATAAGATAGTGATGTGTCATTTATGTATTGGTGAGTTATATTTTTAAATCTTAATTAAAAGTTTTGGCGGGAAAAACTTTTTATAGGGAATTGTGTTGGGGATAACCCTTGGGGATATTCCCCAACCAAACATGGCCTTTAAGCAGACCTGTCTTTAGCTCGGCTCGATTTAGAGTGTTCGGATGTCTGTCGATTTAGGAGTTCTCGGATATCAGACTATGACTCACTTTTCGAGATATGGCTGAGCCGACTTAGTCGGGTGCCCCGTATCAATATTGATTGATGAGTTTGTTTCCGGGCATGGAGACTGTGCTCTGACACAAATGTGCATGCCACTACTGTAATAATTCCGGTACGTACTGGATCTAATTTACAGGGACTAGTGAGAACTCTAAGTAAGTACAACCTACTGTTAAGCCTTAATTCATCCAATTAGTTCAATAAAAGATTGTTTTATACTAAACCTAACTAGAAAGAAAGTAAAGATAAATAGGTGGTTTTGGGGAGAATCAAGCACTAACACTAGGGTTTGTATAGCCTCCTTAGCATTCTACAGATAATCAATCTGTACTTTTTCTATGAACTATTGTTGTTATGAATGTGGGTGTATGAAGGATATGTTTCTAGATCTTAATGGCTGTCACTAGTTACGATTCATGTTATTACATAAATACCTAAAATGTCACCATATCACTATGTATAACACTAAAGGCTTAAGGATCCTACTTCCTACCTCTATTATGATCTTCTACCCTTGTTACCCCATTTGCCCAAATCGGCCCTTGTCCCATTCTCATGCAAATGGGGGCTAAGATTGCCATCTTCTCTCGGTTTGATAGGTAATTCTCTTAAACATATGAGTTGTAAAATCCATCTTGTGAACCTACATTAACTTCTCTCTTGTTCTCACGCAGAGAGAAGTAAGATATGCCACTTCTTCTGGGACAGTGGTTAGTAGGATACATATTCACAAGCATATTCACAATAAACAACAATCATCAAAGTCAAGACATTGATTGATTCTCATGCTAAGGAGACCATACCACCCTAGAAAAGGGGGTTTAGCCTAAAAACATGGTGCTAGATAATAAACATAGCATTAATGCCCAAGCATCCATGATCAATTCAAAGCACAAGTAAGAGAGGGTGATAAATATAGAAATGAATAAGAACTCCCCTTCTCTTGATAGCTCCACACCATCCTTTAGAGGCTTGTAGCTCCCTTCTACCTTGGTGACTCCGGGATGACCATTAGTAAGGACCTTTGAACTCTCTGAAGCTCCAAGGAAGCTCCGTCGGTTCTTCTCCAAGTCTATGCCCTAAGTCCAGTCTGAGACTCAAGATATCAAAACCCTAAAGCTTCAGAAACTTCATGACGCCAATGAATGTAGTGTCGCGACGACAAAGCCCAAATCTACATTTCCCAATATCTGCTGTGACACCGAGGATCACCATCGCGATGCCCTCTCTCTACCTTTACTTCTACGCTCAGCGCTGACACTATATAACAGTATAGTCACGACGCTGCTTTGCTGCTGCTTTTTTGTAGTCATGGGTCTCGTCCTATCATGACGCTTACAGATAATGTCGCGACGCTAGCTCCTGTAGAGAGTGTTCAAGATGCCTTCTTTCTCTTCAGAGTTCTAACTCTCCTGTACAATAAACTATAACTTGAATCAGTGCCTGAATGAACATAACACGTACTATATATGCACTAAATCAAGCGGAGCTACTCTACACACAAACCTTCATAAAATAGAACCAAAAAAACGTAATATATACCTAATTTAATATCCTTTTTTGTTCTAAAGTACTCCATTTATATTCCTAAATTGGCTCTCTTCCAAGAGCTAACAGAATTGTGACTCTTGAGCAACATGATGTTTCAGCTTCCGAAATGTCTTTGTCAAAGATGAGCGTGGCTCACGATGGTGTCATGCCCCGACCTGGATTCCAGGCCTCGAGCACATGCACAGATCGGCTGTACCTAAGTAGAGGCGCATCTCACTTGGATACAAGACCTAGGTAAATCAAGAACATACAACAGATAATAGCAAATCCAAAGACCATAACTAATAAACCAGAGTACTACATCGGAAATAGAAATGAAAGGGTACCCTACATAATGAAATCTCACTCATCAAATGAAATCATGGGTTATCGAACCTCTACAACAATGTCCCGATTCCCCGTATCGCTACTGAGTCTGAGTCTGCTACTCCTCAGGATCTGAAAAGAAGAGGGAAATCAAATGAATGAGCTTTCGAAGGGAAACCTCAGTAAGCACCCCGCAGAGATCACAATGAAGTCATATCCAACATAAGATAGTAATAAGATAAGTCAAGAAATGATCATATAAAATCAATCAGCATGACAAGCCAAGCAAGTGGTGACTGCACCCTGCATTATCCAAAACTTGGGAGTCTCGAACCTGCCACAAGAACTATCAACGGTAGGGACTCCTAACACATCTACAACCTCAAGCTCTGTGAGAGAATTCCAAAGAAGACTCATCAACGAGCCCTCGGTCAGCATTATCAGCTTCAGCTGGAAACGACCCTCCAGTCACAAGCCAGTAGCGCCACCTCTCATACGTGTCGACACGGTCAGCGTATCACCTCCACTGACTGGCTAGACAACCAGAGTATCCTCCCTCTGCATGCACTACCAGGACGCCAGGGTGTCCTTGGCCTTGAACTTCCTACAGGAGCCTCGCTCCACTGTACAGGGAGGAAGAATAGAACTCGACTAACATACACCTATCCGGCCAACACACGAGCTCATGTGTTTCCACAGCCACGTGTCGGTCAACAGATAGTCATACTCGGTAAGTTTCAATACATCTACATGGATGTCAACATACATACACAGGAAATCAACTAATCAAGAAGGTAGGCATGTATGTATACAACAAATCAAGCAATAAACCAGGCATCATGGAGATCATGCAAAGCATGGTAACAATAATATCAAGAAGTACTCAACCATTGAGTGGAAACTAGGCAAGGGTACTTACCTGTATCTCAGAGACGACCGGAATCACTCGGTAGTCCTTCCTGACGTATCTCCATGGTCCACGTCGGTATTTGATAATAGAATCTATATCAGCATGTGTATGTGGTCACAAGCACACTCATCTCTATCTAAGGGTATCCATTTATAATGCCCACTTAACCGGTTCGACCCATTTGCTAATTATGGTTGGGTTTAACCACTTTAGAGTTCAATGGGCCAACATTGTGGAGACAGGCCCACTAGCATCTCAGCTCAGACCCAACCATGGCTGAAATGGGCCATCCCACTACCTCATCGTTTGCTAAATATTTACTGGGTTTCTATCATATATATATATATATATATATATATATATATATATATATATATGGGTAAACTACACGATTAGTCACCCACCTATTCGTGTGTTTTTAGTTTAGTCACTCACCTTTAAAAAGTTAAGATTCAGTCACCCAACTTTAAGATTCTATGTTTTTAAGTCACCCGACCCCATGGTGTTAATGGTGCGGTGCCAATTTGGGTACTTGGAGCATGTTTGAAGGATTTCCAACGTATGGATGGGAAGATCATCGAAAAATAAGCTTGCCTGTCAATTTTCATACAATTTGGTAACCGTTTGGTCCTCCCACTTAACGGTTCTTATTTTATAAAAATCTGAACGGTCCAGAATTTCAACCGTTAAGTGGGAGGCCCAAACGGTTACCAAATTGTATGAAAATTGACAGACTAGCTTATTTTTCGATGATCTTCCCATCCATACGATTGGAAATCCTTCAAACATGCTCCAAGATTAACACCGTGAGATCGGGTGATTTAAAAATATAGAATCTTAAAGTTGGGTGACTGAATCGTAACTTTTTAAAGGTGAATGACGAAAATAGAAACACACAAATAGGTGGATGACTAATCGTGTAATTTACCCTATATATATATATATATATATATATATATATATATATATATATATATAGTAGTGATAGGATGAAGCCGGCTGCACTTGCGGCCACCTCATCCTATCACTACTTATATATACTAAATACATATATAAAATATATATTATATTTTTTATAATGTTATTAGATATATATTGATTTATCAATATATATCAAACAATATATAAATATGTATATATAATTTTTAAATTTATATGTACATATATATCTTATATATAATTTTAAACAATATATATATATATATATATACCAACATCTTCTCTCTCCCTTTAATCCTTACACTGGAGGTTAACAAGACCCGTTAACATGCAAGCATGCATACTAACTAGCAACTTTGTACAAGCCCAGTTTCTACCCAAACTCACTCTCAATTTGGCTTATCATCCACGCGGCAGGCGACCACGGTTCATAATGCACTCTTCGCATAACAGATCTACTTTGAAGTTGACTTATTCGCTCAGAATTAAAGAATAATCAGGAAAAATCTTGGATTTTACAGATGGAATGATCCGATGGAATGATCTCGAAGCATTTATGAGGTAGTAGCCCACATATCACCCATCCGTGGTTACGCCTGTTAAGAGAGCCTTTTGAGCCATCGGATCTTAACCAATTATTTTCTTGGGGAAAGCATTTGCATGTATTGCCTTTAAATAGGCTTGTAGAGTGCTAAGGCTTTACTCTCATCATCTTTGTCTTCTTCTTCTCCATCGTATGATAAAATTCTCAGTTTCTTTTCCTTCTCCTCAACTGAGGTAATGGAGGTCTTTCCTTTAGCTTCAAGGGAGCAAGGTATCAGTGTCGAGTCAGGAGCCTATATCCTTAATTTTCCAAGATATATATTCATCCTTTCACGAGGCTTATGTCTAGACTTTTCTAAGTGAGAAGATTTCTATAATATAGAGATTCCTTTGTGTATCTTTGTAGTGACAGCAGATCGTAAAGTTTTGTGGGAAAATAAGTAGGATACTCCCTATTTTAATGGCACAAAATTAGTTGGACCAAAAGCTGAGGTTATAGCGGAGTTCAGGATGTCAGCTTTAGCAAAACTTGAGGTGTCAGCTCAAACAGAGGTTGAAGTATCTTCCCCTGCAAGAATTGAGGCGTCTTCTGCAGCCCCTCAAGAATAATCTTTTCCCATTTTCTTCTCTCATATTCTTTGTATCTGTATATTTTCACAGGTTGTCAATAAAGAAATATTTTCTATACTTGTGTTGTGGTTGTGTGATCTCTTCTTTCCAAGTTATTCATTTCTAGTAATGGCTAAGTATCAGCCATTTAGTTGCCTACCTTAGCTTTCCACCTTGTGAACTTTAAGTTCATGAGTTCTTCATGTTTCCATAGTTCACTTCTCTAAGTCCAACCAATATTGATGTGAACTGAGAACATAGTTCTCGAAACTTGAAGATGATGTCTTGCCTCAAGAAAGGGAGGATGAGGAGTGTTGAGCTTCTTTTACTCTTCTCCTCGTGTCTTGAAAAAGACCAAAAACAAGAGATCCAATGGGTTTTACTGACAATTATTTTATCCCTTGATAGGTGATGATTTGACCAAATGGATTAGTCCCTGTTCTAACAAAGGCACCCTGAAAAGGGCCATCTGAGTCGAGGTCGGCAGGGTTTAACAATCTATATTAGTATGCCCTAAAAGGGGACGGGTATGACCTGATTTCTTAAGATTGAGTTCGAGTCAAAGTCTTAAGGGTTTTAGCAGTCGACATATGCGTGCCCTAAAAGAGAACGGGTGTGACCTGATCCCTTAGAACTGAATCCATGCCCTAAAAAGGGTTCTCTAAAGCCGTATAGTCGAGCCCTGAAAAGGACACTATGAAGAGGGCCATCTGTATCGAGGTCAGTAGGGTTTTAGTAGTCAATATCAACATGCCATGAAAGGGGATGAGTGCAACTTGATCCCTGAGGACCGAATTTGTGTCGAAGTTCTAAGGATTTTAGTAGTCAACATCTATGTTCTTGAAAGAGGATAGGTGCGACCTGATCCATTAGGATTAAATTCAACAGAGAAATCTAGCTCTGAGGAGGGCACTTTGACAACTAAGAAGATAAGCCCTAATAAGGGCTCACATGTGTCGAAGTCTTCATGTTTTAACAATCAGCAACAACGCGCTCAAGAAGGGGACATGGCTGATTTGATCTTAGAAGAATGAACTCATGTTGAGGTTTTGAGGGTTTTAACAATAGACTTATGCATGCCCTGAAAAAGGAGATGAGGGCGATCTGATCCTTGAGAACCAAATTCTTGCCCTAACAAGGTGCTTATATAAGTAGTGACGATTGGTATGCTTGCCTCCTTACAAAACTAAGCGTTTTAGGTTATGGGTAGCGACGATTAGTTTACTTGGCTCCGATTAGATAGAGATTTTTGGGATAAGATATGATACCTAGATTGACTTCGTATTATATGGAGACTTTGAGAAAGAGCAGTGATAACTTAGGTTGCTCAACTCTTAATTATGTAGAGACTTTGATGCGAGCAAGAATAACTATGCTACTCAACTTTCAACGCAAGTAGCGGTTACAAGGTTGCCCTGCTTTGAGCTATATGGAGTCTTTTGATGCAAGTGATGATAACTCACTTCCTTAGCTCTGAATGGAGACTTGGTACGAGTAGTGATAACCAACTTGCTCTGCTCCAATTTTTACGGAGACTATAACGTAAGCAACAATAAACAACCTGCCTGGCTTCGAGCTAAGCGAAGTCTTTTGGTATGAGTAGTGAGGGCCAGGCTACTCAGCTCAGGACTTGGCGGAGACTTTGGGCGGTGATCATGGCTCGACTCTTAATTTGATAGATTTTAATACGAGTAGTAATAACCAAGCTGCTCATGTTTGAATTGATAAGGATTTTTATACGAGCAATGATAACTAAATTGCTCACCTCTGAACTAAGTGGAGGCTTTTAGTACTAGTAGCGAAGGGCCAAGCTACTCAGTTACGCATTTGGTGGAAAATTTGGGTCACACAACAATAACCGATCTATTTGGCTCTGAGTTATACAAAAACCTTTCGGGGCAAGTAGTAATGGCCAATTTGCATGGCTTTGAGCTATGAGAAGACTTTAATATGAGTAGTAAAAGAAATTCTACTCGGCTCCTTACTAAGTGAAGACTTGATCTGAGATATCAATGATTGATTACACATGCAAAATAATAGTAGATGGAGAAATAATTTCATTGCAATCATTGGTAATATCATTTTAGATGTTCAACATGAAATGACCTTTTATAAAGCCTGCCCCTCATGTCTACTAGCTTATAAGTTCCAGGTCGTACATTTTCTTTTACAACATATGGCCCTTCCCAATTAGGAGTTAACTTCCCGGAATGACTCTCATTACTTTGGAAGATATTCTTCCTAAAGGCGAGATCTCCTGGTTTGAATATAACCTTTCTAACCTTGGAGTTTAGGCATCAAATCCATTGCTGATAGGCCGCGTGTAGCTCTGAGACTTTCTCTATCTCGTTTCTCCTTGAAAAGATCCAACTCTCCTCAGAGGGCTTCATCATTGGCTTCTCGGTCAAAAGCCTGGGTTAGACATGTAGGCATCCCGATCTCTACGAGGATCACAACTTCTACTCTAAAGATACGGCTGAAAGGAGTTTCTCTAGTGGAGATCTGGCTAGTCATCCAATACGCCCATAGTGTGTTGGTAAGCTCATCGACCCATTTTGAGTTTTCTTGTTGGGCTTGGGTCTTAAGGCTTTGAAGAATAGTCCTGTTTGTGACCTCACTTTATACATTGGCCAAGGGATGACTCACGGAGGTCAGTCTCTCCTTGATACCTAGCTCAACACAAAATTTCCTAAACTTTTGGTTATCAAATTGTCAGCCTTTATTAATAATAAAGTCAATTGGGATGTCGAATCTACAGATGATAGACTTCCAGATGAAGTCTCGATAATCCGTTCACTGATCTTAGCCAGAGGTTCAACCTCTACGCATTTGTCGAAGTAATTTATGGCGACAATCAGAAACTTCAGTTGTCTGATCGCCATAGGAAAAGGCCTGAGGATGTCTATCCCCCCACATAGCAAATGACCTTGGGCTCATAATAGAGATGAGCTGAGTGGTCGACTGTCGCTTGACCCTCAAGTAAAAGTGGCACATCTTGTATTTATAAACAAGGGTGAGGGCACCTTGTGTTAGAGTGGGCCAATAGCATCCCTGTTTGAGGGCCTTGTGGGCTTGCAACCTGCCTCTGAGATGATTGTCGAATATTCCCTCACATATTTCTCGAAATACGTAATCAACCTAAGAAGGGAAAATACATCTTAGGTAAGCCAGAGTTTATGACCACTCATACAGCTGGTCATCAATGATAGTGAAGCGGGTTGACCTGGTAACAATCCTTCGAGCCTCTTTCTTGTCAGCCAGGAGAGATCCATCCTTGAGATAATCCTGAATTGGGTCGAGCTAACCCGAATCTTCCTGGATTGGCCCTCTTTCTCTGGTCGTCTTTCAATGCTCTTGAAAAATCCAAGATTTTTATGGAATAAATATTTCTTAATTGTTCTTTAATTAATTAGTTAATTAAAGAGACTCCCCATACTTGGATTTAATTATAATTTATTGGAATCAGGAGATTAAATTGATTAATCTCTTAATTAGGGTTAATTGGGGCCATTAGGGACCTTTTGGCAATTTTAGAGAAAGTCAAGGACTTAATTGAAATGTGTCTCTCTCTCTTGTGAGGGACCTGTGTGTAACCAATGTAAAAGTTAGGGGTTATGTGCAAAAAGCCCCGAGAAACCCATGCACAGAGTAAATGAACGATGGAGATTAAATTTTGGTGGATGGATGGACAGATAGGGTCCACGTAGAAGAACTAGAGCACCTATCAGGTAGATGTGCTATATCCGAGGCGAGTGTAGGGTTTCAACGTGTGACCCTACTGTGCGGGCAAACGTGAACCACTAATCTATAGATGTGGTTTAAGTTCTAAGCAGTGGATTAGATCCTGACCTTACAACTATTCTTATCGGATGTGATGATCTAACCCATTCATCAGAAAGGTTCTTTTAAGTTTGAGGCAAGGGATTTAATCCCAGCCTCTCATCCTCATCACACGAGAAGTGATCTTGATCGATCATGTCAGAACTTGTTTTAAGTTCGTGGCGCCAGACTTCATCAGAGCCGCTCACTTAATTTCTTCACATGGAAGTAATCCAAGCCGTCCATCACAAGGGATGAGTTAGTTCGAGGTACAAGGGGCACACCCGGCCATCCGTTTACTAGCAGACATAGAGGCATGTTAACCATGCATTTGGAGATGTTATGGATCCAAGGCATGAGAGGAGGATCTCACCGTCCGATATCTTCACCATGCAATGTAACTGGCGCTGTCCGATTACACAATGGAATCGATCATGAGGCACAGTCGAGAACTTATTGCTGATAAGCGTTCAATTAATCATATTTTTATATTGATTCCTTGTATACTATTCATATGATTTCGATTAATTCTTGTCCATTGTTACCTAATTAGTGTTAATTCTTAATTATAGTGCACTGGAGAGGTTCGAGAGCAAAATGGAAGTAACGCGACACAAATCGAAGCAAAACTCCAAATTACTGAAGTCGTGCGAGCTAGCGTTATCCCACATACACCAGCATGAAGCAGGAAGCGGGCAACCGTGTGCCCGCATACACCCGTAAAAGCACTATGAGCACACACTTCCAATCTTACCGAGAGCTATACAGCCAATCGTGCGGCTGCATCATCGAACGCACAGGCCTGGAGATAGAGCGTGCGGGCAGCCGTGCACTCGCACGACCGCCCGCATGCCTCGTGCTTCAGACGAGACCTGACCAAATTTTATTTCTAATTGGAATCCGGGCTGATTAGGACATTAATCATATAAATTGACCTAGACCCTATAAATAGCTAATTTAGGGTTTCAGAGAGGAGGCTTGGAACTTGGAACTCATTACCTCTCTTGGAGGCTCCAACCTTTCCTCTATCTTGAATATTAGGGTTTCATTGAAGACCTAGGAGCAAGAGGGCGAAGGCAAGCATCGAAGGGGCATCTTCACACACACCGCCAACGGACCAACGGTGGAGGGAAGGGTGTATCATATTATGTCTCATTTCTTTCTCTTGAACATTGTGTTGGATTTGTGTTTCATAAGCGTTCAATTGATCATATTTTTATATCAATTACTTGTACATTATTCATGTGATTTTGAGTAATTCTTGCCTATTGATACTTAATTAGTATTAATTCTTATTTTCAGGGCACCAAAGAGCTTTGAGAGCGAAACAGAAGCAACACAGATCAAATCGAAGCTGATCTCAATTTCACTAAAGCCATACTGGTATGCTTATAGCCATAAGTGCCAATATGAGGTAAAGCTACGGGCATGCTTACGGCCGTAAGCACCCGTATAAAGACTCTGAGCACATGCCTCTCCAACATATTGGGAGCTACACGGGTAACGACTGTATCATCAACCGTGTAACCTGGGGAAAGGCTTATGCCGTACATATACCCATAAATGCCTCGCTCTCAGACGTGAGTTAACCCAATCTTGTGCTGATTTTACTCCAGATTTGACTGATTGGGTCAGTAATCATATGGATTAACCTAAACCCTATAAATAGCCGATTTAGGGTATAGAGAAGGGGGCTTTTGAAACCTTGAACATCCTCCTCCTCCTCTTGGAGGCTCCCAACCTTCTCTCCACCTAGTAGATTAGGACATCATTTTAAGACTTTGGAGCAAAGAGAGGAAGGCAAGCATCGAAGGAACATTGCAACCGGTCATCGACGATGGTAGAGGGAAGAGTGTTTCTTATTATGTTTCTTATCTTTTCCCTTGAGATTGTATTGGATTTGAGTTCCCCTTTAATGGGGAACTAACTTGTTAAATACTTGGGCATGATGAACCTCCGGATTTATGTTTAATTTGCTTGTATGGATTTCTATAATTGAATAAATGATTTAATGTTTGAGAACCTATTAAACGTATTGTATGGTATTGATGCTTTACATTGTGACAACCCTAAGTGTCAATCTAGATCTATAGAAAGTGTAGACAATAACGCTCCCTCTATATAACCCTAGATCTACTTCAATAGGTGGGAGGTGTGAAGATGAAGAGAGATCAGATGTTTAGGAGAGAGACTCTTTAAGATTGATTATTCCCACAACTCTTCCAAGATTATGTATTCCCTAGAACTACTCACGAGTGTAGATTAGTAACTCGCCTCGAAAGAGGGTGTGAAAGTGTTCTAGGAATTCTTTGTCCATACCTCACATTCATCAATATGAAATCCATATTTGCCCAATCTATAAATATCCGGAGGGGATTCATTGCCCGAGTATCTCCCTTCTTTGATTGGTTGCCATCACTATTTTCATCAAATATTCTTCAGTCAGTTTGCATTCTAGTAATTAGATTAGAAAACCAACAACATTTGAAAGACTGGGTAGCAGACAATTAGATATGATTAGTGGTCTAGGTCTCTGTGGGTTCAACATCTGACTTTTATAGTCCATATTATTACTTGATACGACCCTTGCACTTGAGGTCTAAGCATTAGTCACATAACACGCGCATCAAGTAGAAGGAGCTCAAGGCGTGCAAGCCACCCTTGGACGGTGGGGCTCCCGAGACAGGTAGGGCTTGGGTCACCCACGCGCTTGTCGGCAACCGTCGTGTAAGGCCAGTGTGCCACCTCGCTCTGATGAGGTTCTATCTATGAAGATGACTCGGGTTTGAAGTGGAAGTGTGAATAGGTTAGTATTAGTCAAAAATGAGTTGGGTTGGGTTTAATCAACTTCAGATAAGTTGGGTTGGGTTTGATCAACTTCAAATGAGTTGTGGTTGGGTTTTATCAACTTTAGATAAGTTGGGTTGGGTTTGATTAACTTCAAATGAGTTGGGTTGGCGCCGTTGCCAGGGATCTTTAGGTCGCTAAGAATACTAAGAGTCCGTTAGTTAGTCATAGTTTTAGGTTTTTATTACTTTCTTTTTAATTTTCTTTCATTCATTTCATCTTGCTCACTCTCAACATTCACACTACTGATTCTTCTTTCTTGTTTGCGTGAGGATTTGGTGCATAACCCGAGCGAATCCAGTCGGTTAGGTGAAAGGCAATAGCAAGATTGAGCCACTCTGCACCGAAGAATTAGAGAAGCACAAGTCTCACCTCAAGAGATAACTCTGAGACATTCTTCGGAATCCGAAAATATCTTCCCTACTGAGGTAAGTATCAAACCAAGAGAAATCCAAATCATGGCGGAGAGAAGAAAGACTTTGTCCAAATATGAAAGATCGGAGTACACCGGAGAATAATTTAGCGTTCACCCACCTCAAGTTGTAAACAATTTCAAAATTAAGGCAAGCACCGTGCAAATGATTCAAAATCAAGCCCAATTTGATGGACGCCCTGATGAGGACCCTCACGTATATCTGGTGCCCTTTACTTAAATTTGTGACATGTTTAGGATAAAATGGAGTCTCCGATGACGCTATCCGCTTGAGGTTATTTCTACTTGACTTAAGAGAATCAGCGTACCGTTAGCTTACCTCGTTTCCTGCAGGGAGCATAAGAACCCAGAGGGATATGTTAGATAAATTCCTAGGTAGATATTTCCCTTCGAGTAAAGCAGCACAAATTAGATAAGAAATTTTTGCGTTTAAGCAAGGCGAAAACGAGTCGCTATTCGAATCTTATGAACGATTCAAGGATTTATTCAGGCGCTATTCGCATCATGGTATGGAGCCGTGGGCTAAACTTCACAATCTATATAATGGATTGAACAATTGCACTAGACAGCTGGTAAATGCTGCATCTGACGGATCTTTGGGAAATAAATACCCCGAGGACGCCAAGCAACTACTCGAAGATATAGTGAACACTGAATTAGCATGGTCATCAAGAGGAAGACAACCCCTTAATGTTGGGTTAGGCCCAGTTCACCAGGATCCTAGCCCTGCAGCACAAGTGGCCGAACTCTCCAAGAAATTCGATCAACTTACATCAGGAGGATCTTCAAGTTCAGTTGCAGCCATCTCATGCGGTACTTGTGGAGGAGGGTATGCTTCACCACAAGCCAAAATTGTAATTGTAGAAGTTGCCCCCATGGAGAAAGTTCAATAAATGGGCAACCAAAGACCCCAAGATGTCCAATTTCGTTCTTATATACCTAATTGGAGTCATCTGGGGTTATCCTATGGCAATATCCATGGATCAACAACTCCTCTAGGATTCAATTCCCTAGCTCCGAGGCCTCTACAACCCAAACAAAACATTGAGGATGTTTTAGCTAAGTTTATTATTACAACAAATTCAAAATTTGAGTCGGTAGATACTACGCTACGAAACATCCAAGCCAGCATTCAAGGTCTTGCAAATCAAGTTGGGCAATTAGCTAGAAATTCATTGGAGAGACCTCAAGGGAGCCTACCGAGCAATACTAAACAAAACCCCTGCGGGGATTTAAAGGCTATCATGCTCAGAAATGGTAAGGAGGTGGAGATGGTAGTTAGAAAGCCTGATAAGATAACCAACTAGGTAGAAACTGGTGAATCAACAGGATTCAAGGAGAGCATTGTTAAAGAACATCAAGAAAAGGTTAAGGGAATGTAAACCACATCGATTTATGAGTACCAACCTAGAGTTCCATATCCTGAAAGATTGAAGAAAACAAAGGACGATGCACATTTCAAGCAATTCTTAGAGACAATTAAGCAATTGCATGTGAGCTTACCTCGGGTTGATGTACTTTCTCAAATGCCTAAATATGCCAAGTACATGAAGGAGCTATTAACCAACAAGAGGAAGCTCGAAGAAACCATGGCAATAACTTTGAACTCCCAATGCTCACCAATACTCCAACCCAACTTACCGAGGAAGTTAAAGGACACAGGAAGCATGGTGATCCCTTGTGTTATTGGGGATGGAGTGGAAGAGAATGCTTTAGTAGATTCGTGCGCTAGCATCAACGTCATGCCTTACAAGCTATCCATGAAGCTAGGCTTAGGAGAAACCTAAGCTACAAAGATGACCATTCAACTCGCCGATCGGTCCGGGAAGAAACCACGAGGAATGCATTAGATTTGTTAGTAAGGGTAGACAAGCTCGTATTCTCCGCTGATTTTGTATTACTGGACATTGATGATGATGTTGAAGTACCGATCATCTTAGGAAGACCATTTTTGGCTACAGCAAAAGCCTTATATGATCACGCTGAAGGCAAGATGTCTTTAAGAGTGGGTAATAGCATAGTTGAACTAAAGCTTCCTACAACAATGCGGCACACTTTTGATCACGATGATACAGCTTACTTTATCGATGATCTCGAACTAATCTCCGAGAGTTGCATTCAAGAAGTGTTGCAAGTTGACCCACTCAAAAAGTATTTAGGAAAGCTGGATGATGGGACAGAGCATTTTGTGGAAAGCAACCCTGATTTTGAGAGTGAAAGCAACCAAGGGCAGACAAGGAAGAAGGATAAGGGATCAAAGAAATTATTTCTCCAAATACTATGTTAGAAGGAAAAAGATAAGGAGAAGAGTAATAAAGAAACCCTTTTCCATGCTAAGTTAAGAAATCCATCAATTGCCAGAAATGATGAATCCCTTAAATACTCTAGTTTAGGTTTCTCCTTGTTTGGAAATTGTTTCAATGTGAAAGTTCAGGATGGGATTCATGTGTTTGATCCTTCATGAGAAACAAACGTTAATGTCAGGCTAGTGACATTAAACAAGCGCTTCTTGGGAGACAACCCAAGTTTCAAATTTTTTTTTTCTTTTCTTAGGGTTTTCATAGTGATAGTTTAGGAATAGTTAGTTGTCATTCAGAAATAAGTGATCAAGCTTCCTACTCTCTCAAGGAGCCATGAAGAAAACTTCAATTTCGAACCAACAAGTTACGAAGAAAGGACATGAAGAGGAATTAGAATGGAATGCCAAAGACCTATTTTCAATGCATTGCCCAGGAAAGCATACGGGCAATTATACAGCTGTATCGACCCATAAGATCGATATTCCAAAATATGTTCATGGCCATATATGCCAGTAACATCTCATACTGGTAAGCATATGGCCGTAAGATGGCCCGTATGATATGCAAAAAGGCACAATATAGACATGACGGTCCATATTCCCTTCTATAGAGCCTATGCACGCAAACTTTCAAATTCATTCCTTTGAAGCAGTAGAGCTCTCCCTCGTCTCCTCTCCCTCTTCCTCTCAACCCGGTTCAATTGCTCAAGGTTCTAGGTTACCCATAACTTTTAGGGTTTTAGGTCTCTGCTAGATAAGATTTATCTAATCTTGGCTCTATTTCAATACAGAATCATGTATAGATTACTTTTAATATGCTGAGGCTAGAATATTTTTGTTATTGCTTGCGTCTTTCATGAGTTGTGAAGTCATACGCCCATAACCATAACTGTTCGGCTCTGCGCGTTGCTTACGGGCTATCTTACAGCCGTAAGGGCCCGCATGACGCGCCATACGGGCAAGCATAAGCCCGTACGCTTGCCCGTAAGTTGCCTTGCACCCATATTTTTGTAATTAGGACATTGATTTGAAGTTGATCCTATTTCTCCTCAATTGCAGATATGGCCTTAATAAAGCTAGTATTCGGGAAGGGTGTTAAGCGAAAGTAGAGTGAGATTTCCTCATCTTCGTGTCCCTGATTCCTTCAGGAGCGCTATCTGGAGCTTTATGACACAATGTCCTTGAAGGAATTCGGCACCACCTAATATATTGACTGGACGGTACTCCTTGAGCTCGAGATCAAGGACGAGGTTTGGAGCATGATCATATTCAACAGATGGGATTGGGCATTCACTATTTTCGAAGCAGTTTACGGAGACATGGTGCTTAAGGTCCTGAGTATCTATGAGGTTAACAGGAGCCATTTCACCATCGGGCCCCAAATGCCATCAGAGTCTAGGTCCACTGTGCTTTGAGGCAGTTGAGCAATACTGACTTCTCCGTCTACCTCGGCCTTTACGATAGAGCTTACACGAAGACAGATGAGTATTGGGAGTTAGCTATGGACTTCCTCATGCACACATCTTTTGCATCCTACTAGCGCAAGGTATCCCAGCGTCGACTACAGAGCCGAAAAGGGCGTCTCGTCTTTCCGATCCGATCCACCGCTACATCTATGCTCTCACGAGCAGATCGATTATGGGGAGAGATGACAATACCGGCCACGTCACTGTTCCTAACCTCTTAGTGATCTACAACATGGCCGAGTGAGTTCTTGTCTACCTCAGTCATTTCATCGCAAATTATATCGCCCACTAGGGGTCACTAGAGAAGCTTAAGATAATTCATGCTGGCCCATATATCATTTGCCTCTTGCGCAGCATGAGCTTACTTGGCCCCCATTACTGACCACACCGGATCCGTGTGATGCAGCCCCTCGGCTTTTCGACCCTCCAGTCTATAGGCTTGGTCACTCACATGCCATGGGGACATATCTTTACGGGCGACGAGCACAAGCAAAATCCAGTCGCTGCCATGGAAGAGCCACCAGCCCCAGCACCATTTCCATTTGAGGGGACATCTTTCGCTGCCCCTCCTCGACCTCGCAGCCCGAGACACCTACAGATCATCACGATTCTCGAGTCTATTTAAACGGGGCAGCAGATGATCCTCCAGGAGCTTGCTCGTATCAGAGACTCCTAGTAGCGAGTCGAGGAGGAGCAGAGCTGACTTCGCACATCATTGCAACAGCTCTCCGAGTTCGACCGACGGGTGCAGGAGAAGTTTGAGTTGCTCTGATGGGAGGTCGGTCTGATTTTATACATGCTGCGTGAGCAGAGGGGATCACCAGTTGCGGTTGGTTCCACACATACCTCATCTATTTCACCGCACGCGTATAGCTGTGGTTGGTTCTACACATACCTTATCTATTTCACCGCACGCGCATCCCTCCCCTTATTCCTCTGCTCGGGAGCCCCACGTCACCGCAGCAGCACTAGCTGTAGAGCTTGCAACACCTAAGAGTCCAGCACACGCGACGCCAGTTGCCTCTCCATCTAGATCGCCTTGAGATAGATTTTTGGGATTTATATCACATTTTCTATTTAGTTAGCAAGGGTTTTACCCTGCTACATTTTTGTGATTTTCTCTTCTGCTGTCGGTTCAGACTCTGTCTCTTTATGATATATATTTTCTTTTTGTGTGATTGTGTCTTTGATTCTCTTTGATGTTTGCAGCGATGCTCATAAAATTTTGGATGAAGTCTCTTTTATATCACTCAAGCAATTGGACACACCCTAATTAACCGGGAAAGTTTTAGTTTGCCCATCTCTTTATTTTATCATGCTCTTATCATTTACATGCTTTATTGTTTGTATTGAGGACAATGCAAAATTTTAAGTGTGGGGATGGTTACACATGTGTAGCTTCTATGAACCTCATTGCATATCTTTAGGAATTAATTCATTGCAAATCTTTAAGTGTGGGTATAGTACACTATAAATTCATTGCAAATCTTTTATGTAAAATACATGTTTAGTGTACACCAATGATCGCATGTTCAAAATTTGTATTCAATTTTGTTTTACTCTTAGCACACCATTTGAGTAAAAATTTTAAAACTTTTCCTATGAAACATCTTGGACACTTAGAGAAAATCTTCACGATTATTATATATTCTCTAGTGACATTAGATAACCCATGATCATGTCTCTTTTATTTTGATTGTTAAGTACTACTTTCAATGGCTCTAAGAGTTTTCGTGGCACTAGTTCAAACTTCTAGCCCTTGCAAGTAGAGTTGTAAATAGTGAATAATTTTTTGTGCATAGAGACTATGAAAATAAGAACCAAGATGGTGCTCCTCTACTCTTAGTGACGAAGTACGCTCAGGGTTCTGACTCCTAAACAGAGTGTTCCTCAAGCTGAAAAGTCCTTTATGAGCATGAGCGCGTGTATGTAGAGTTGTAATCTTTTAAGTAGTTTTGTGTTCCGGTACCTGGTCAGCATGTGCATCCCTTAGAAAGAGAGATCTACACTCTATGTTAATCTTGGGTCCCTCGGAAAGTTGGATCCATTAGGGATGCCCTACCGGAATGTACGTGAAAAGAAAAAGAGAAAAAGGAAAAATTGAAAAGAAAAGAACAAAGGAGAGTTTACTTTTTCTTAAGGGCTAGTTGTTTTGCACTCAGGGCCTCAAGGAACCTCTAGAGTCCATTGAGGCCATGCTTGCCACTCTAAAACTTGGGAACATGGTAAGTGGGGTGAAACTCTCATCTAGAGTGATTATAAATTATGTCATGAGATTGATATAAGTCCGAGGTGTTGAAATAGGAAAATGCAAATATCAATGGTGAATACTTTGAGTACAACAAAATGTAAATGATTTAGCCTGAGGTTGAGCGCTTCCCATCTTTTAAAATTTTATTTCTTTGTTCGCTTGAGGACAAGCAAAAGCTTAAGTGTGGGGATATTTGTGATAAGCGTTCAATTGATCATATTTTTATATTAATTCCTTGTATATTATTCATGTGATTTTGAGTAAATCTTGCCCATCGATACTTAATTAGTATTAATTCTTATTTTCAAAGCACCAGAGAGCTTCAAGAGCGAAACAAAAGCAATAGAGATCAAATCGAAGCTGATCTCAATTTCACTGAAGCCATATAGGCATGCTTACGGCAGTAAGCCCCCGTATGAGGTAAAGCTACTGGCATGCTTACGGTCGTAAGCACCCGTATGAAGACTCTGAGCACACTCCTTTCCAACATACAGAGAGCTACAGGGGCAACCACACGGCCGTATCATCAACCGTGTAACTGGGGGAAAGGCTTATGGGCGTGCATACGCCCGTAAGAGCGTCTATATGCCTCGGGCTCGGATGCGAGTTAACCCAATCTTATGCTAATTTAAGTTCGGATTTGACTGATTGGGTCAATAATCATGTGTATTAACCTGAACCCTATAAATAACCGAATTAGGGTTTAGAGAAGGGGGTTTTTTTGAACCTTGAACATCATTATCCTCCTCTTTGAGGCTCCCAACCTTCTCTCCACCAAGGAGATTAGGGCATCATTAAAGACTTTGGAGCAAAGAGAGGAAGGCAAGCATCGAAGGGACATCGCCAACGGTTATCGCCAACAGTCATCGCCAACGGTGAAGGGAAGAGTGTTTCTTATTATGTTTCATATCTCTTAGCTTGAGATTGTATTCGATTTGTATTCCCCTTTAATGGGGAACTAACTTGTTAGATACTTGGGCATGATGGACCTCCGGATTTATGTTTAATTTTGCTTGTATGGATTTTTATAATTGAATGAATGATTTAATGTTCGAGAAGATAGTGAACGTATTGTATGGTATTGATACTTTATGTTGTGACAACCCTAAGTGTCAATTTAGATCTATGGAAGGTGTAGACAATAACGCTCCCTCTATATAACCCTAAATCTACTTCAATAGGTTGGAGTTGGTGAGCACACCGAGAGATCGGGTGTTTAGGAGAGAGACTCTTTAAGATTGATTATTCCCACAACTCTTCCAAGATTACGTGTTCCCTATAACTACTCACGAGCATAGATTATTAACTCGCCTCGAAAGAGGGTGTGAAAGCATTATAGGAATTCTTGGTCCATACCTCACATTTATTAATATGAAATCCATATTTGCCCTTATCTATAAATATCCGGAGTGGATTTATTACCCGAGTATCTTGCTTCTTTGATTGGTTGCCATCATTATTTTCATCAAGTGTTCTTTAGTCAGTTTGCATTCTAGTAATTAGATTGGAAAACCAACAACTTTTGAATAGGCTGGGAAGCAGACAATTAGATATGATTAGTTGTCTAGGTCTCTGTGGGTTCGACATCCGACTTTTATAGTCCACATTATTACTTAATACAACTCGTGCACTTGCGGTCTAAGCATTAGTCACATAACACACGCATCAAGTGGAAGAAGCTCACAGCGTGTAAGCCACCCTCGGACTATGGGTCTCCCGGGACAAGCAGGGCTTGGGTCACCGACGCGCTCATTGGCAGCCATCTTGTTAGGCTAGTGCACCACCTCGCTATGAAGAGGTTCTGTCCATAAAGATGACTCGGGTTTGAAGTGGAAGTGTGAATTGGGTAGTGTTAGTCAAAAATGAGTTGTGTTGGGTTTAATCAACTTCAGATAAGTTAGGTTGGGTTTGATAACCTTCAAATGAGGTGGGTTGGGTTTAATCAGCTTCAAATGAGTTGGGTTGGGTGAAATCAACTTCTAATAAGTTAGGTTGGGTCAAGTCAACTTAAAGGATTGGGTCAAGTCAATTTAAAGTGTTGGGTCCGACCAACTTAAGGGATTAGGTTATGTCGGACCAATTTTAAGGGGTCTAATTGATTAAATGAGTGGTTGGACACAAATGGATTAGGTCAAATCAGGTTTTGAACTTGGTTAGTGAATTACAAAAAAAAAAAAAAAAATTATAGGTGCTGGGATTTGAACCCGATTTTCCACAACCGCAATAGAAAACCTTAACCACTAGAGTACAGTAACATATTTGCCTGAATGGTTCAGTTTGGTTAGTAATGATGAACTCACATTAAGATATAAATAAGATTGGGTCAAACCTTGTTCAACTGATTTGGTGGGCTGGTTTAAAAGGGCTGCATATTATTAGGCTTAATAGGTTGGGTTTCAGTCAAGTAAGAGATACACTTAGCTTCAGATGCAACTATATTGGGTCCAGTCAATTAGGATTGAACTTAAATCCAAATACAAACATATTAGGCTATGACCCATTAGTGGATCATTCATGTGCATCTAGGGTTTATAAGCTACTACCATTACTGATATAGACTCTACTATCAGATACCGACATATGGTGTGGAGACACGCTAGGAGGGAGTCTTGTGTGATTCTAGACGTCTCTGATAGAAGTAAGTACCCTTGCCTAGTTTCTATTCAATGGCTGAGTACTCCTTAATATTATTGTTACCATGCTTTGCTTGATTTCCTTGATGCCTGGTTTATTGCTTGTTTCGCTGTGTACATACATGCCTGCCCTCTTGATTAGTTGATTTCTTGTGTGTGTATGTTGACGTCCCTGTATATGTGTTTGAACTCATCGAGTATGCCTATTTGTTGACAGCACGTGGTCATGGAAACATGTGAGCTCGTGCGTAGGCTAGATACGTATATGTCAATCGAGTTCTATTCTTTCGCATTGATGCAGGTGGGAGAGGCTCATTATAGGACGTTGAGTGAGGACACCACAAGGCGTCTGGTAGTCCATGCTAGAGGGAGGATACTCTGGTTGTCCAACCTGTCACTAGGGGTGATACACTGACCATGTCGACACGTATGAGAGGTTGCACTATCGACTTGCAACCGGAGTATCATTTCCAGCTAAAGCTGATGATGCTGACCAGGAGATCGGTTATTAGTTTTATTTGGAATTCTCTCCCAAAGCTTAAGGCGTTAGATGTATTAGGAGTCCCTACCGTTGATAGGTTTTTGTGGTTGGCCTGAGATTCCTAGGTGTTGGATAGTGCGGGGTGTAGTCTTCACTTGATTGGCTTGTCATGTTGATTGATTTGATATGATCATTTCTTGACTTATCTTATTATTATATTATATTTGACATGACTTCATTGCGATCCCTGCGGGGTGCTTACTGAGTTTTTTCTTCGAAAGCTTATCCATTTGTTTCCCCTTTCTTGTCAGATACTGATGAGTAGCTGACTCGGATCAGGAGCAGTACAGGGGATAAGAACATTGTTGCAGAGGTTTGAGAACCTCGTGATTTCATTTTATGAGTGAGATTTTATTTGTTGGACCCTTGTAGGGCCTGGACTTATGTAAGGTGCCTGTACCCTTTTATTTTTATTTCCGCTATAATACTCTATATTTTTATTTATTTTATTTGGGTTTGCTATTATCTGTTATATGTTCTTGATTTACCTAGGTTTTGTATTCGGGTGAGGTGCACCTCTACTTGGAGTGCAATTTGGTGCATTTGCAGAGTGCTTTCGAGGCTAGGAATCTGGGTTGGGGCCTGACAGCTCGGCCAAAAGATGCTAGAGGTTGATAGATTGTCTCAGGTCAGCGTAAGTAGAGTAAACGAGCTTCAGAAAAGCATTATGTGATCTCAGAAAAAGTGTAAATTTGATACCGCTAACTATCTATTGAAAGCTGGGCCTATTAGACATCAAACCAACCTTCATTACTCTTCAATTAGCTGATAGATCACTTGATCCAAGTGACATACTTGATGATATCTTAGTAAAGGTTGATAGATTTATTAACTCTGCTGATTTTATTTTCTTGGACTTTAGGTGTGCCTAAAAGATCATTGATGGTATGAAAATCAATTAGGACTTTATGGCCGCACACCATCACTTTGTCTCCTCGTTAGTTTGGTAGGTTTGCATAGAACTCTCGGACTACTGGTAGAATTGATACCTCAGGTTGGGTGAAAAAGTGCTCTCAACCCCTTGCCTAAATAACCTCCCATTGTGAGGCGTGGGCAGGATCTTCAAAGCTGATGCCTTGTTCAGGTATGGGATTTGTCTCCAATTGTGCTTTGTGTCACACTTCGGCTTTGTTGGATGAGAAAGTGCCCACAACAGTGCGAAGAATTGTGGCCAAAGTGTATGCATCGGCCTTTTTCTTTTTTGAGATCGAAGGAAAAGTGTCGGACCTCCGCTTCTGAGCCAGGTGTTTCTTAGAAGTCATCACCTGCAACAGGATTTGGGTAAGGTAAGTTCGTCTTCAAACTAGAAGCAACAAAAATTTAATGGAGCGAATAAAGGTAGGCCACAATACTATTAAAGAAGGAGAGTCTGGAAATTTTAGGTCAGCATCGCGATGCTGTCTCGAAAACTCATGATGTTTGCTGCCCTTTCCAGGCGCCAAAAAATTATAAGTGTAGGATTCTCTCAAAAATTAGGCAGTACCTTCCCTTAAAAAATGGGGTTCCCAAATGGTTACAAACATTCACATTTGCCTTTATACGAGGATCCAATCATTCATACAAAGATTAGCAATTCAAAAACATGCATCTACCTTATACACAACCCAAAATCGATAAATTAAACGGTGAAAACATTGAAGAAGGTGATGGAGGTGCATACCTTGGTGGTTCTATTGCGGCAGCATCACGGTGCACGAATCGAGCATCGCGATGTTTTGTATAGTGCAAACTCTGGCTCACATAAACTATTGCGGCAGCATCACGGTGCACGAATCGAGCATCGCGATGTTTTGTATAGTGCAAACTCTGGCTCACATAAACATCATGATGCTTGTTTTAAGCATCACGATATTGATAAGTTGAGGCTTCAGGTGATTCTGTTCAGGATTGGGCATCGTGATGCTCTGTGGAGTATAGCGATACTCCTAAATATAGGCTCCTAGGTTTTCAGTCCCAACCAAAAGCATCACGATGTTGGCCCTAAAAAATTACACTACTACTTACCTTATCTCCTGGATCCTTTGGTAGTAAGATACACACACTTACAGTAAAATTCCTTACCAGTTTCTTGCCAAATCAAATTGATGCCTCAAACTTGATTTGCTCACTATATTTACGGGATGATGTGTTTCCCAATGCTCCCCCAAACTTGAGGTATTCTCTGTACAAAAGGGTATCACAATTATTTCATAACACAAGGAAAATAGGAAAACCAAATTGAATAAAGCAAAGATAAGTTCAAAAAACTTGGGTTGCCTCCCAAGAAGCACTACGTTTATAGTTTTTAGCTAGACTTATTGTTTGTCAATCAAGCCGGGCAACCACTTTGTCCCTCTTGACTTGGTTCCCCAAATAACGCTTCACTCGTTGCCCATTGACCATGAATGTGTCCTTAGAGCGCTGATCCTCCAATTCCACAGCCCCATTAGTAAACACTTTTGAAATTTTGAAAGGACCTGACCAACGCGATTTCAGCTTTCCCAGGAATAATTTCAACCATGAATTAAACAACGAAACTTTCTGTCTTGGTTCCCAATTACGATGTACCAATCGATGATCATGGCACTTCTTAACCTTTACTTGTATAATTTAGCATTCTCATATGCATTCATTCGAAATTCATCTAGTTCATTCAGTTGGAGAATGCGCTTCTGCCCTGCAACTTGTTAATCCAAATTTAACTGTTTTATAGCCCAATATGCCCTGTATTCCAATTCCAGTGGAAGATGGCATGCTTTCCCTAAAACTAGTTGATACGGCGACATGCCCAAGGGTGATTTGAAGGCTGTCTTGTATGCCCACAAGGGGTTATCCAACCGGAGTGACTAGTCCTTCTCGGATGGGCTTACGCTTTTCTCCAAAATGCTCTTAATCTCCCAATTGGATATTTCTGCTTGACTATTAACTTGAGGGTGGTAGGGTGTGGTCACTTTGTGCGTAACTCCATATTTCTCAAGCAGCTTGTTGAGGCTCCTGTTGCATAATTGGGATTCTGCTTCACTTATGATTGCTCTGGGTGTTCCAAATCTTGTGAATATGTTTTTCTTCAAGAACTTAATCAGAACTTGTGAGTCTTTGATTGGTAATGCTACTGCTTCCACCCATTTGGATAAATAATCCATAGCCACCAAGATATAGATGTTCTTGAAAGATGATATGAAGGGCCCTATGATGTCTAATCCCGAAACATCAAACAACTCAACTTCCAATATATTACTTAATGGCATTTCTTGTTTCCGTGAAATGTTGCCAATGCGTTGATATCGGTCAGAACTCTTTGCAAGGTGATGCACATCCTTAAACAGTGTGGGCCAATAAAATCTTGCTTAAAGGACCTTGGCAGTTGTTCGGTCTCTGCGTAATGACCTCCATAAGGTGTTGATTGACACTGTTCCAAGATAGCATGTTGCTCTTCATCTAGTGTACACTGTCGAATGATTTGATCAGCCATAATTCTGAATAAGTATGACTCATCCTACATATACCTCTTTGCTTCAGGTAGGAACTTCTTCCATTGATGATGGTTAAGGCTGTTAGGTACAATCTTACTAACAAGGTAATTTGCTATGTCTGTATACCATGGCTTGCTTGAATTTTTATTGCTAGCAACTGCTCATCTCGAAATACGTTCATTAATGGTGCCAAGATTAGGGGGTGACCATGACTCTCAAGTCTAGATAAATGATCGACCACTCGATTTTCTATGCCTTTCCGATCTTGAACTTCCAAGTCAAATTCTTGAAGGAGAAGCACCCACCTCATCAATCTAGCTTTTGTGTCTTTTTTCTCCATTAGGTAGTTTTTGCCTGAAGGATTTGTATGCACCACCAATTTTGCCATACTTTTGTACCTACCAAATAAGCTCTGAACTTCTTGAAAGCATATACCAGGGCTAGTAATTCCTTTTCAGTGGTGGTATAGTTCATTTGGATTGGGTTCAAGGTTTTGCTAGAATAATAAATAAAGTGGAATACTCTGTTCCATTTTTGTCCCAACATGCCTCCACAGCTACATCACTTGCATCACATATTAATTCAAATGGTTCCTTCCAATCAAGATTGATGATTATGGGGGTTGAAGTTAACCGATGCTTAACCTCCGTGAATGTTCTCATGCATTTCTCATCAAACAAAAAATTGCTCATCTTGCTCTAACAAACGACTCAGTGGCTTAGTGATTATAGAAAAATATTTAATGAATTGTCGATAAAGTCCAGCATGAGCCAAGAAACTTCTGACTCCATTGACTGATGTTAGTGGAGATAGTTTATCTATAACTGCGACCTTTGCCTTGTCTACTTCAATGCCAGATTTTGAAATTTTGTGTCCCAATACTATTCCTTTTCTAACCATAAAGTGATAATTCTCCCAATTAAACACCAAATTTTTCTCCTCGTATCGGGTCAAAATTTTTTCCAAGTTGTCAACACAACTATCATAAGGTTCCCCAAAAACTGAAAAGTCATCCGTGGAAACTTCCAGGCTCTTCTCTATCATGTTGGAAAAAATCGCCATTATACATCTTTGGAAGGTGTCATGTGCATTGCACAACCCAAAATGCATTCTTCTGAAAGCAAAAGTCCCATAAGGATATGTAAAGGTTGTTTTTTGTTGATCCTTTTGGGCTATAGAAATTTGATTATACTCCGAGTATCTGATAAGTGCATGATTATACATAAATTTTCCTTTGATGCACATGAAACTATATGTGACACTTCTCCCGCAAGTATATGGGGTTGATCAAGTAGTAAAGTACCCAAAGGTAGGGTAGTTAAATCCACAGGGATTGGCCACTTGTATTGGTTATCCTCTATTACCCAGCCCAACTATAAGAAGAGTTGTGAAATCAATCTAGTGGAATTATCCTAACTAAAAGCTAATGCGAACTATTGGTAGATTGGGAGAAATCAGAGATGAAAGGATGACACCTTGGATCACAATCCCCTAGGATTGCCTTGCTAATGAGCTATTCCTTATTACCAGCTACTTGCTAATAATTCCTGGTGGGTGTAACAAAACGCTTCTCAGTGAAAAACCCGATCTCTCATAATGCTCATGCCCACCTTAACACCCTTGTTTGACTAAAAACCTATCTAGATGAATCCTAGGGCCAATGCTATGCTTTAACCGTTCTGAGTCACCGCACAAACAGTTGTTGTGCTGGGTGCTCTAACCTTTTGAGGTGATGGTTCGAGGCTCGCACAAGGGAGAGCCACATAGAGATACCTAAACAGATGCTAATTCTCGGCTAATGCAATATAACTCCTACTATCATCAAGTAGGAATATATCCATGCCATTGCTATGGGATGATTTGGGATCATGCACAGGAAAACCATACGGAATTACAAGCACAATGAAGTAAGATCTTTGGGCGGGGAACTATTTAATAAGCATTATTAAATAAATATAGAAAATAAGAAACAAGTTTATTCTAGGGTTCATGTGTGCGAGGCACCACAGAAGGTTTAGCCCCTCATGCTATGAACTGTCATAACTATGATACAAGAGGATGGTATATAATCAAACATATAAATCTTTCCTAGATAACATCTCCCCTGTCTTCAATTCTTCTCGTCAAAGCCCAGCCGTCGTTGTGAAAATCTCCCCGAGATTGCTCCGCCAAAAGTTAATTTTTAGGTTTCCTTGGACGACGTTTTATAGATTTTCAAATCAACAAAGCATGATCGTGTTCATTTAAAGCGTGGCGGTGTTAATCTTGACACACCCGTGCTCCTGGTCTGGTGACACGGTAAACACGTTTTCCAATAAACAAAGAGTTGCACGGGGTTGAACATGCCCGTGCTTCATTAGCATGCCGATGTTAAGTGAGAGCACGACCGTGCTTGTAACGCCCCGGAATTTTTAAGATTAAATAAATTTTTTTGGAGAAAATCACTGAGATTAATTAACACATAAAAGAGATTAATTACTTTAATAACTCAATTAAGGAAAATCGGGAATCTAATCGATTAAAAGTTCAACCTTGCGACTATTGGGCCCAGAGAGAGCCATGTTGGGCCTGGTCACTTTCATAAATATAGTTGGAGGTGGACTGAAGAGAGAGAGATCCCGGATTATTAATTAGAAGAATTAGTAAGTGCTAGTTAATTCCAATTATTTAGTTGGAGGAACGGGACAAAATGTAAGTCCCAATAAGGCACGATTGGCAGAGTCAAAAGTCAGGAAATAGGGATCTCGGTCGGGTGCAAAATCGTGACCCGTGAATTCCACTGATAGAGGTCAGCTGACCCACACAGAAAGGATGTGAAGAATAAATTAATTAAGCAAATAGTAAAATAATAAGCTAACTATTTAGATCCACGATAAGTGGATCTGGTCGGGACTTTAGCTCTCCTCCCGTGCTCATACAGTAAAAGAATAAATAATGATTTCATTTAAATAATAGCTTCTTTATTAAAGTTACTTTATTAAAGTTACTATAGTTTTCTTTTATAAAAGAGAAAGAGAGAGAGAGAAGCCTCATCTCCTCATCTCTCCATCTTCTTCTTCTTCGAGCCGAGAGGTCACATCGCGGCGCCTTGTTGCCTCAAATCCGGACGCCGAAGGGTGAACCAAGACCGTCCCAAGACTCTTTAGGTCGTCCGCCTCTTCCCGTCCCTCGACTGACTGCCGGGAACGACGCCAGCCTCTCCACGCGTGGTACTGCTTGATACCCAAGTTGCCCAGCCTGACTTCGGTGAGCGACCGCCGTACACTCCTCTCCTTCTCATTCTGGCGCTACAAGACAACCCTCGGGGCCTAGCTATCCTCGGCCTCACGCTTTGCAAGGAGGCGGCCAGGATCTGCCCAAAGAAACCCCCATGCGATCATTCTCCCTTCTCCGATGACCTGCGCCGGTTCTTCTCCCCGACAAACGGCGACGAAACTTTGGCTGGTTGAGGGTGAGTACTGGAAGCCTTAGGACTGTGAGGATGCATGATTTGAAAGGAATTTAGTGGGCTATTAACAGGGGATTATGATATGTATGATAATGGAATGTATTCATGTTAATATGGATGAATGGTTGTATTAGAAATTAACCCTAAAAACAGAGGAAACTCTGTCGAAATTTTGTCGAATTAATTTGAATAATCATGCCATGCTAAGTAAGTAGTGAATTCATGTTTAAAGGGCATGTTAGAAAATATTTGATAGTTATAGTTAATTAGAGTTTAACTCTCAATTAGGGGAAACTTCGTATTATGATTCCTTAGAAATACGAAGTCCATATTTAGGGGAAAACATACTCCATGTAATTGATGAATCTATCGTGCTCTAATAAGTTAGAATTAGAATGTCTTAAGAATATCGTATTCGTATTCCTTAAAAATTTCATATTTTTATTTTAAGGAAAAAAAAAGAGGCAAAGGTAAGGTCACTGTTGCCGAAGAAACTGAGGTGAGGGTACACAACTGTAAATTATCATACTTCTTATGTATTTTTATCGTATTGTTTTCTGGAGAATTCATGTTATGAAATTATTATTTTCATGAAATGCTTCAAGCATTCAAGCATGACTTGTTGATTTATTTCGGAGTTTGAAATTATGTTTATGAAAAGCATGTGAAAACATATACACATTTTAGAAATTGAAATGATAGACATATTAGTGTATTGCACCATACTCACATACATGCCTGTGCCAGACGTGGCTCTACGATAGAGCCAGAGAGTACGATACTAGGTAGGGAAGGGGTGGTTTTATACAAATCTGTTTTTACTAGCCCAACTATCTGTTTTTCAAACCCTCCTGATTTCAAGAAAACAAAACCCCCTTTCCGTACCCGTCGGGTGCTTAGTATGCGTATATACTCTTATAGCTCACGACCGATGAGTTGATCCGGCCAGGAGATATGTTCGTTAGTTTAGTCCACTCTGAGGGTGCCACATTTGTATGAAAGTAGAGGTATAGATGACACTAATATGATAGATGACGAGGATTTGATTCCATAGCATGTCACCTCCACGGTTGTTGATACGGTCCAACCTGGAAGGCTACTGGCTTGATACGGTCAGCCAGGACATATGTGGAATTTATCTCCCCAGACGAGGATTTGTTTCCATAGCTTGTCACTCAACGGTTGTTGATACGGTCTAACCTGGAAGGTTATTGGCTTGATACGGTCAGCCAGGACATGTGTGGAATTCATCTCCTGTTCTGATGATAAAAGATTAAAGAAATGCTTATGAGAATATCACTTGATTTAATTGGATATTGCCATGATTCTTATTATGATCAGCATGCTGTTTTCTTTCATATTTTAAATATTGTTTATTTTTTGTATTTCACATTTCGATATTTTATTATTTACTATTGAAGGCATACAGGTATGTTAAACCTGACAGTAGTGTTAGTACCTCACTTAGCTCCTGTAGCTCACCCTATTGTTGAATGATCTTTTGCAGGTAGTAAGCAGGGTCATGGCTCTGCTTAGAATGGAAGATAGGGTCTTGTCTACCTTAGTTGGCTCTGACCACCTGGCCCACGTCGTGTATTTCGTTTCATGTTTTATGATTTGAGGAGTATTGTTAACTCCTGTCTAGACTTGTGCTGTATTTTAAGATATTATGGTTTGTATCAGTATTGTATCCGACTCTATGATTTCTTATATTAGCGTTGATTATGAGTAATTGATTTTTTTATACAGCCTTAGGCCGGGGTTCACTCCCTGACCTGGCTGGTGTGACAACTGGGTCCTGAAAAGGATAAGGGTGTTACATTTAGCTCTTCTCTGCATGTGCTATATTTTGCTCTTTTGGCTTCGAGATATCCGATTCCTGTTTCTTTTGCTCCTGGGTACCTGTTTATTTGTCATATCACATAAAAATACCCGAAGTAGTACAAAAATAGATAATTGATGCTAGGAAACTGACGCCAGGCAGGGTAGTGATTAATTTGCGGGCGATGGTAAACAGGGGGGATTGATAAAAGTACAAGAAAAAGGGAGGACAAACAGAGAAGAAAAGTCTCTGAAACTTTAAAAGGAAAATATAACTCAATAATCAATGAATAAAATTCAACCCCCAAGCCAGGTTTAAATAGCTAAAAAAAACTAACCTAGATAACCTAGAAATTCTTATCTTCTTATCCAAATTTGCCCAAACTGGCAAATTTTGGTCAAATAGAAAAACTTATCTAATTCTAAAATAACTAAATAAAACAGATAACTCCTAAAAATACGAGTTCAAATCAGATTCATATCCTATCCTAAATTGGCATATGAAGTATTGCCAAAATGGAAAAAAAAACACCGAGAAACGAAGAAACGACAGGAAAAACAGTGGAATTTTAGGATGAAGGAAGGATCCATCGAGCAAAATGGACCCCATGTGCGCATCGAGACGTTCCGAATTGGGGTTGAGCGCGCGAATCCGATATCGGTAGCCAAAGTTATGGCCAAAATACCGAAACGTGTCCAAAGTGCTCCCCAATTCCGGACATGGCTCGATCATCTTCCCCTTTACGTCGGTCCACCAAGTCGCGGGTATGCCAAAGCTCTCATGGTGCAATCGCATGCTCTCGGCATCATCTTACTCTGGCTCTCCGACATCAGCCTCCCCGGGTTGGACGGAACTCGCCCCCGAGTTCATAATATGATCAGTCGACTCCACAAAACAAGTGCTCAGATGCTTCACATTGAAGACGTCAGAGGTCTTCAAATAACTGGGGAGGCTTAACCGTATGCATTATGCATTGATCTTCAAGTAAGCACTTCCACGGGGTCCGATCATTCGTTCCTTGAGCTTGTTATACTCACCCACAGGGAAGCGATCTCGAGTGAGGACAACACACACTAAGTCGCCCTCATCGAACAAAACCTGACGCCGCCGTTTGTCTGCATTCACCTTGTACTAGGTATTACTCTCCTGAATAGCTAACTTGACCTGCTCATGAATAACCGGAAGATGCTCAGCCATCTCATCAGCTCGGAGGTGAACACGACTAATTCATGGGATGGGGGTGAGATCAAGTACTCCTGATGGGTTCCACCCATAGATAACGTTGAATGGGCTCAAGCCAGTAGTCCGATTCTTCAATCTATTGTAGGAGAATTCGGCTTGAGGTAGTGCCACATCCCACTGCTTCGGTTTAGTTCCAGCCAAACTCCTCAATAGGTTGCCCAAACTCCGGTTCACCACTTGATCGGCCATCCGCTATGCCCGGAGGTGGTATGCATTACTAAAGTTGAACTCAAGGCCCCACGATTTTCCCCAAAAGCTTTTCCAGAAGAGGCTATCGAACTTGGTGTCACGATTTGATGTGATGGAGAGAGGGACATCATGCAAGCAAACAACCTCTCAGAAGTAAAGATGTGCAATGCGGGTAGCATCCATAGTCTTCCGACAAGCTATAAAATGGGCCATCTTGGAAAATCTGTCAACCACCACCATGATAGAGACTGAGGCCCTCTCACTGGAGTAACGAGGAAGGCCTAGAACAAAATCCATATTGATGTCAAGCCAAGGGCTTCAAATGACCGCAAGGAAGTGTATAGGCTTGCATTGGGCAGAACTCCTTTGGCCCACATACAAAGCAAATACTTCCACAAAGTGAGCCACGTCGCTAGACAACTTCGGCCAATAAAAGTCTGCAGCTATGAGGGTATAGGTCTTATCAAGACCAAAGTGTCCCTCATTATGGAGTTCGCTCATGATCTGCTGTCGAAATGAACAGTCGGGGATGCACAGCTGCAGGCCACAAAATAGGTAACCGTTATGCAAAATAAAATCGTAACGATGTCCATCGGTTACCTCCTGAAGGATCGCATGTAAGGAAAGATCATCCGCGATACATATCCAAGTTGAAAGCTTCCAAACCCTCGCGAACTTTGGCGCCTCATTGTGGTGAGAAGAGAATCTAAGAAGCGTGCTCAAAGCTTTGCTACACGGTTAAGGCTTCACCGCTTGATGCTTCCAAAGTAAAAGTGAACTCTTGCAAATGGCACGCCGCCCACTTAGGCGTGTCAGTCCGTCACGGATTTATGTTAGCCATTGATGTACTTCTCCGTGGCTTCATGATGCGGTGAAACAAGATGAACTCCTCTTCCTCAGATGAGGTAGTGGTGCCAATGTTTCAAATGGACCTAATCTATGGCATAAAACTCCTGTGTCATAGAAGTGGAGTAGTTCTTCTTCGACCCCCGACAGCTTGACTTCTCGCTAAAGAAAGCTTCCTGTTGTCTCCGGTATTGACCTGCGTAACACCTCTAATTCCAACTCGTGATGCATCACAATTGACCTCGAACACTTCATGTCAAGCCCGGAAGTGCGAGAATCGGTCCTTTTAGTCATCTTCTATTTGATCAGTAGAAGCTAGTTTCAGCCTCATCCATCCAAATTTTGAAATCATACTCTATGATGGGGGCAATCTCAAAGAGATGCTAAACTTCCCGTGATGAATCTTCTCTTCAGAATAGAGGCCAAACTTCTATGGAAACTTCGAACATCATGCAACGCCCTCTGGCCCTCTGGCGGTCCGGGCCCACTCCCAAGATTGCATCGACATCTTTGATTGGATCTGCGCATGAACACCCGCCAAGTAGAAAACAAACAAAACCAAGGAAGGTCACGTAAGTAGCGGCGAAGGAACACTTCTTTTCTCACCGACGAAAGAGGCGCCCGCTTCTCAAAGCAACTCCAAAGACAATCGACGTAAGGTAGGTCAAAGTATGAGGACCAACTCGAACTATAGATGAGGATACGTCATCAGAATAGACCACCATAAACTTGTCTCATAAACGCACGTCACAAAACCTCAGCGCATTGAATCGCATGAATGTGCCGGGGCGTTGGACAACCGCAAAAGGCATCACCTACTCCACCTCGCATGACAGCCCATAGCCGTGGTTCTTGAATGTCGCCTTCCACTCATCTCCGTACCGTATTCTCGACCGGGTGGTATCCGGCCTTCGTGATCGATTTTTCGTAAGACCTTCGAGCCGGATAGTCATCTAAACATGTCATCCAAAAAGTGGTTGATGGGATAGCTGCGCTACTTGATGGTGATTTTGTTGATTGTTCTGGCTATCTATACACATGCACCAATTTGAAAGCCATCCTTCTTTTTGGCACCAACATGGTCGGAACTGCGCCAAGTAGGGACTCATGCTTCCTCTCTGGATGTAGCCGCTCCTTTAATAACCTCCTCCACTCTTCACTCTGTCAGAATTCTTCTACTTCCTTGGGACCGAGGTCCGGTATAAGCTGGTCGGTTGGGCAAGCTTCCTCGAATTCCTGGGACAAGATCTATCTTGTGTTGGATGTCCCTTATAGGTTGGAGTCCTGGGGGAAGTTCCTCTGGCATCAAGTCCGCGAACTCAAGGAGCAATCGGCCAAAGACTTCAAGGTTGGAAGATCTAGATCAATAAATTTTGGCACTAATGCATGCAAGGTAGCGTAAAGAACAGGTATAGACTATATCGGCCCTATTTGATCCCCGCTTAAAAATCCGGACATAGAAAGTATGGTTAGTATTGGTTACCCTGAGTAGGAGACTTTTTCTCTCTGCGAGGTGCGCCAAATACACCATCCTTTTCCCTTGGAGCCGAGGGGATGCAGTATTCCTTCCTTCCATCGTGGAACTACGCCCCGATCGTGACCGCCATGGTCGTCCCAAGAGAGTAGGTGATGTGCATCCATTGACATTGATCGCTATACACTACATGCATTGTCAAAAGTACCTTTTGCTCCAATGGAGAAAGACACCGAGACATCGCCGCATCTACTCTTCTAACCTCTAGTCTTTGTTCACCATGAAAGATTTCAGTGGCTTCGATGTTGCTTCGCTCAGAATCAGTGAACTTCGACAAAGTATTCTTCGTGATACCACATTCTCACAACTATCAGCCGCCGATGATCACTTTTGTGGTAAACCTTGCCGGCTTTACGCTACCGCAAGTGTGGTGTGGAAGATGTTGTTTCTTAGTCTGCCGTCAGTCCCTTGATTTATCCTTGGGCGCCGCCAGACTCTTCATAATAACAAGGGTCTCATGCTGCCATCCCCTAATCGAAGACGCCACCAAAATTTCAACATCATCAGCCATAATCATCATAAATTGGTTCCTCACCTCGCACTCTAATCTCTTCAACTCATTAGGTTCTTGCCCCTTTCCGACTAGCAAAGTGCTTCCGACACTCGGGTGATTTATGCCCCTCGCCACCATATCTCCATAAACAATGAAATCCAGAGTTGTAGAACTATCTCCATCTCGCAAGCTTGGCCGGATCACATGAGGGTGCCTCGAGGGCGAAAGCCAGTCCGGCTACTCGACGCTTCTTGATTAGTGGTCTTCAACTCAAGCTACTTTTCAACATTGGGGCGCTACTGCATACGTACCAAATAAGCAGTCCATAATGGGTGTAGATCTGAGAACATCTTGTAGTGGTGTTGGCGCATGCACTTCCTGTATATCGAAAGCAACCGGGCTTGCTCCTCCGCTCTGGATAAGTCATCTCCGCGATACACTGGGTAGGTGAAGACTCCTCCTGTACTCATTTATCGATCTTTGCTCCCCTCGCCCTTCAACGTATGAAGTCGTTGGAACAAGGTTTAAAGTGTGAAATAAGTAGAGGAAGCGCTTCTTCATCTTCTTCTTTATCTTATCCCAATCTACGCATCTTTGGTTTCCAGTCGTGGTCGTATCCCGTGAACGCCTCGCAAATGCCGCCCCATTAAGCGTGGATGCTCACCCTTCAACTTGAGGGCAACTAGCTTCACCTTCTCGCATCGACATTAGGGACCTCCTTATACTCAAATATCCTCTCGACTCCGCTTGGGGCCACGAATCGGTGAAGACTCCTGCAAAGATGTAAAGCTGCTCTAGTAAATTAGGCAACTCCACCCATAAGTCCGTAGATCTCCGCGGACGCCCCTCGCGCAAGTACTCCGTGCGTTTCTCTCGGATCGCCCCACTATGGGAATAGGCCGGCCGACGAAGGTAGACTCGCGTGAGTCGTAGTCTAAAACCTCACAATCCCCTCAAATCTCAGCAAGGTACCAACCGCTAAGTTAACTCCGCCACTTGTCTCGCAAGTATCCCTCGCTTTTATCGCCTCCAAAGCGTTTACTGTCTCAGAAGGACCCTTCCTTTGTCGGAACATCTTGAATTTTCTAAATAAATATTCAATAAGAATTTCAAATTTTAAATGAGTTTAATTAGCTCACAAAATCAGATTAATTATTTTAACCTCTTAAAGTTAAAGAAAATCGGGAATTAATGGACTCCGAAATCCAACCTCGCAAACTATAGGGCCAAGAGAAGTCTCCATTAATAGCCGCCAAAACTAACTTTTTACATGGAATAGCTTGGAGGCGGATAGTCAAGAGAATTGGATTAATTAAACGAGAAATTAATTAAGAAAAAAGTTAATCTAGATTACCATTAAGTGGAAGATATCGACATAAATGTTAGAGTCCCGATAAAGGCAAATCTAGCTTAGTCAAAAGTCGGTGAGAAACACCTGGATTTGGCCTTTAGAAGGGAAGACCCGTGAACGCTACAGCTTGGTCTCGTTACGTGGTCCTTTGACCCGGATTCCCGTGATCCTGTCGCCTGTGGATAGAGATTGAAATGTATAATTATTAGTCGCCCCTCGTGATGGCAATAATAACAAAATAAGACCAAATAAAGTTATTCTACTTTAGTAGGAGTATATTTTTGAAGATACTTCATAGTTTCAATTAAATGCTTTTTAAAAGGATAAGTTAATTAATTGATTTGAATATTATAAAGAAATTCAATAAATTAATATTATATTTTATTATAAGTGTGAAGGAAGAGAGAGAATGAAACGATTTCATCTCTCTCTCTCACTCCAATTCTGGGACAACCCTATATTTCCCATTTTTCTTCACCTTTCACTCACTCTCATAGCGCTGGCTCTACCCACGGTCAGCCGGACAATACAAGACAAGCAAGACTCCATACCCTTGCCGCCATCCCCACCTCCACCTGTGATCAGCCATGACCGCTTATCAAGCCTAATGCCATCGCCGTGACTTATGCATTCCTCCAACCACACGCCGACGCATGCCTTTAGGCTACGCTGAGTATGCTGGGTATGCTGTTCTCGATCTCCGCCTAAGCCGCTCCTTTCCGCATTGCTTCCTCCTCAAGCCTCCAAACCGGGTCCGCTTTTATCTCCCGGCTACACTTACAAAATTGCTGCCTATAGCAAACCTTTTCGGTAAATCTCCCTACAAATAGGAATCGGGAAAACCATAATTTAGTTGCATGGATTTAGGGCATAAAATGGATGAATGGATTGAATGGTTTATGGGGCTATTAAGAAGATTCTGAGCCGCAGCAGGATTAATAGCTTTGTTTTAATGTATTGTTGTATGGATGAATTGAATTAAGAATGGTGGAATGATTGTATTATATATCCTAAAGCCTTAGAAAACAAAGGAGACTCACTGAAAATTTATCCAATGTTACATACAAGCTTTATTCCCCTTAATTCAAAAGTGTAGTCTTTAATTGTTACAGAAATAGCATGTTAGAAGCCTTCAGGGACGTAAAGTAGGAAGATAGTTAAATTACTATTAAGAGTAGTTTCCGTGTATTCTCGCATGCCCCTTAGAACATGATATTGATGCTAAGTAAAAGTATGCTTTAGTTAACTTAATATTCTCACTCATACTCCTTAGAGTATAAGTTAGAGTTAATCTTAAGAATACCTGGATCCGTATTCATGAATTTTTGTATTTCGCCATACCGTGAAAGGGAAAAGGAAAAGGCAAAGAAGTGAGTTAGTCGTCAGCTGGTAATCGCTCGTTTTAAGCTCCTGACTAGACCTGCTGTGGAGGGGAACTAGGGCCGCATAACAATGAAGTTTGCTCGCCATATTTTCATTTTTTTCGCATTTGGATTTTCAAGCTTGAAAAGCATGAATTAGAATCTTTTCTTGAAAACTTTCTGAGTTTTAGAAAACCATTCATGCACAGAATCAAGAATGTAATAGAGAAAAGATACGTAAAAACAAGTAGCCTACACCTCTTTATTGGAGAGATACATACTTGTACTCAGCCAGCGGCTCGTAGAGAGCTCAGAGAGTACCTACATTAGGTTAGGAAAAGGGTGATTGAAATCTTTTGATTTTCATTATCGAACTATCTCGCTTTCAAAATATTCCATTTTATGAAATTAAAACCCCTTCCTATACTCATGGAGTACCTAGTGTATCGCGATATAATTTGACCCTCGTAGAAGCGAGGATAGATCTACAAGTTGGTTGTCAGGTCCTGCAGTAATTAAGTAGATGTAGTAGTTAGAGATGATAGTATTGTGCATGATTAGATGATTCCTGTGATACCCAACCTCCTAGTAGCGATTAGAGATCCACCGTAGAGAGGCATTTGGCAAGTACATATTACCAACGGTAATTTCGTAAATCATTCACAATACGTAGAGAAACAGATTATGAGTTATATGCATTACATTAGATTTCTATGCATTTGACATGATTAAAATAGATTGAAGATAATGCATTGACCAACATGTTATTTGCTCAAGCATTTTCTTTCAGATTTCAAAGATTTAATTTTAGTTATTTTTAATTACATATTTTATGTTGTAGTTCTTACAGCTTTTATTTATTGATACGTGATACATTTTATACCCGACTAACATCAAGCTTCTCAAATCCTCGGCATTCCTGTAGCTTGGGCCTTTTCTCGCAGGATATTTTTTAATGCAGCGTATGTATTAATGAGAATTTATAGAGGGTTTCCGCCTCAATCACAGGTCTAAGTGGAGATGTCCCGCTGTGAGTTGGTTCCTGTAACTCTTGTGTCTTAGTTCCTCGCTATATATTTCTTTTATGAGTGTATTTGAGACCACCTTCAAGTTGAGAAACAAGATGTTTATTTGGGTTTATAATAAGTGATAGCGACGTAGTTTGCTTTCGATTAAACCTACGCTTATGCTTGATTCTAATAAAAGCTCCTTGGAAAATTTAGAATGAATGCAAAGGTTATGTTAGTAAGTGTACCTCAATCAATTAGGACTTCTAGGGTTGTAAATGACTCAAATCTGACTTGTAAATGGTTTTCCTAATGTTTGCCAAGATATCAATGCGTTGAGGGTAAGGGTACTCAAATGGTAGTTCTCGCACTTATGCATACTCTCATGTGCTCTACAAGTTCCTAATGTCTAAGGAACATGCTTCCAAACCTCCCCAAATATCTATGGAGTTAGGAGAAGCATTATAAGGCTTCTACACTACCACTACCATGGACTATCAATACTTATATCTAAGCCAAGTGATAGATACTATCACATTCCCTGCTCCACCTTACGCATTCAAATACAACTCGCATCTAGATACGCCTATGCAAGGAGAATAATAATTTGTCATCACACATCCAAGAAAATGATCGATGATAGCATTGAATCATAAGTATACCCATAACAACATCTCAAACAAAGCAAAACAAATCTGGATAATTGAAATATTAAGTCATGAGTTTATAACCCTAGAATAGAGTTTTACGCTTGCTATTACAAAAGGAAAGATACAAAACAATGTAAACATTAACCATAATATCCATGTCTAAGCTCATAAAGAGAGAATAAGCATTCAAGATAATAAAAGATATAATTCCCCTTATTGATTCAAGTAACCCCAGCTCCAATGTAACATCACGATGCTATCCCTTAGCTTCTCAAGTTCACCTGATGCATAAGAGGTTGACTTTGTTTAGCCTCTAAAGCAAAATGACAGAAACACAACTAAATCACTTGAGGAAACTAATTTAGCTAAGTAATGCATCTCTAAACTCCATAAGATTTTTGTTCGTAAACAAGTGGGAAAATATAACGCTAAAATAGCTCTCTTTTCGAGAGCTAACACTACTATGGTTGGGGCCAATATCCCAATCAATTTAGACAAAGGAATTTAGCATAGACATCAAAAGGTACATGCTCTTCAACCTTGTTTGCTTATGTTTTGATAAGCATAGGGAGATTTTGTTAGCTTAGGGTTTTGAAAATATTAATTTTCCACTGCGTCATGTATGTGATACATGTTTTCGATTTTCTTAAAACCCTAACAGTAGTATCAGAGCTACTTTATGTTTGTCAAAATCTTATGCATAAAGAACACTGTAGAATTGATAGGTGACATGATTAGGGTTCTAAGTATGCATGTTGTTCTTGAATAATTTTCATAATTTGATTATCAAAATTTGATATACTATTTTTTCAGGTCATATATGTTTGATATGATCATATATATTGTGTTTGAGCTAAAATCGGATTGAGAACCCAATTTTAACCTAACAATTGAATTTATATTGATTGGGTGGCTATCTTAGTGAGAAATCGAATAAGAATCCAAACAGAAGAAGAGAGAAATCAGATTTACGTGGAAAAACCCATAATCAACGGGAAAACCACGGAAAGAGAGATCTCACTATGAATCATCAAATGTACAAGAGATCTTACAAGAATTTCCCAAATGGAAAGCAGGATGAGATGAGAGAGAATGGATCCTGATTCTGATTGGGCAGAGCTTCGCTACTAGGATTCAACTTGTCCTAATGATTTGTAACCCTTGCTTTTTATAGGCTCAGGTTGCGTGCTGAGCACGCTTCTCAATTTAGTCACGTGTCCGCCAAATTTTCTCGTCCTAAGCACCAGCCGCCTTAAGTGCCCCGAGCCGCTCCAACAGAATTCTTCTAGAAGGCCAGCCTACATGCATTCTTTTGGAAGGTTGGGGTTGATATAAATAGCTATCAGTCCGGGAGTACCTTCCCTGATGGACACGTGTTGGTTTGACGAAGCTCTTTCCTATCCCGATGAGTTTCACAATGATTCTGATATATCGGTTTTATGTATCGCATTGGTAAGACATATCATATCGCGTCGATCTGATCTGGGTGAGAGGGCTATATCTGAACGACCCAATCATGATCCACGCGCTAGTACTTAGAGGATTCTGCGTTGTTACCTTGACATGTGGCTGGCCTAGATGAAGGCCACGTGTCCCACTACTTTCATCCCTATCAATAGTCCCCCATCAAGTATGCTTGCGAATTAATTCAAAGGATGATCAAATATTATTTGATCATTATTCGAGTTAATGAAGCTAAGCATTGCTGTAATTAGATCATTCTGGGGCCTACCATGTCGATATCTGCTAGGTATCTTTTAATAATTCTTCTTCTCTCTGCACTGTACTTCTGCGACTTACTTGTTACAACATTCTTTTTCTTGTTTCCTCATTTATTTAATTCGTTGAGTTTGTCCGACCACAAATCAAAGTGGAAGATTATTTTGGAATCTGTACGACCACTCCTTTTAGGGGTAAGGTCCTTATCGCCTTCCTGTGCTTTAATGGTTCCCTGCTTGGCATTGATTATCCACCATCTCTCAATATCAAAATACAATTTGTGGGGGATGTTGTGATGTAGGGCTTATGATGACATCAACTTTTCATCTTCCATGCGTTAAGAATTCGAAACGCTGTGAATTCTTATCCATTTCTATCCGTTAGATGGAGGGTTTCGTATGGTTTCTGAACTAATCTTGATCATCGACTCTATTCTTAAATACCATTGAGGAAACCAACTTGAATTTTGAAATCATTTGAGAATGACACTTTTTCTGCGGAGATTTCCTTGTCTTGTTCGCTGATTCATTTTGTCTCTTCCTCAAAAAGTCATCGATCTCTTGGTTCTCAAAAGGATCTTATTTACTCACGGTACGAGATTTCTTCTTT